>OZ012711.1:7399422-7973679 GCA_963942595.1 Cylloceria caligata | reverse complement strand
CCTGCGGTAATTAGCTAAAAACACATGCGACGTGTAAGCTGAATTGTGCGCATGTGTCGCGGTGGCACACACTCGCTCATAAGCTTATGAGCTGGCGAATGTGTGCCTGTATAAGCTGAACCGCGTTCGCGCACACGTTTCATAGGTAAGCTAATAACTACGTGTGGAGTCGCACCGCCGCCGCCGCCCAGTAGGGTAATCTTATTGTATATAGTTTTGCATCTTAGCAACGTAGATTCGAATAAGTGAAAAAAATAATAGATGTGCGCTGGAAACATCCGTGGACTTCGCTGGTTTGTGATCTAACAGGATGTGGGAAAACAGTTTTTGTTCGAAAATTTCTAAAGTTTCTCAATTCAATGAGCAACGTTGAATTTGATCGAATTATATTTTACTAGCGAATTTACCCGGCGTTGCCCGAGTGCCACATCATACGGGGAATAACAGCTAAATTGGATACCAAAAATGTTATTAAAAGCCACATTATTTTTAGTGGTATGATAAAGGGTATTTTGTCAGGGTGGTTTTAAGGTGTGAGATATATCGAGTGACCTTGCTAAGGTCTTATCTATTTGTTTGTGTACCCGGGCAACGCTGGGTAAATCAGCTAGTAAATAAATAAATAAAGAAGGTTGCCGTTGCTACCGCAGACTTCGAATTATCTTTAGATCAGTGACAAAAAAGACGACGCTGGCAAGGACTACGACTATAGATACGATGACGATGATGGAGTCGATGACGACGACGACGATGAATTAAATTTTGAATTTTATTAAACTCCTTCTACGACACTACTACATGTCTGTATCATTTTGATTTGCTGTCTATGGTCAGCGTCGTCTTTTTTGTCATGGTCTCCATCATTGTCGTCAGCACACAAAAATATTATTTAATTTTTTACTTACAATAACTTCTCTTCAAATATATCCCTTGGAAACACTATTTTCTTTAGAATGATTATTTCTCTCGCTTGCTCGCTCTTTTGCTCGTACGCTCTGTTGCTCGTTTGGTCAGCAATTGCCGTTTGACAGATTAATGCTGTCGACACGAATGTAGCCACAACTTTTGCTCGTACGCTCTGTTGCTCGTTTGGTCAGCAATTGCCGTTTGACAGATTAATGCTGTCGACACGAATGTAGCCACAACGGACAAAAACATATCACCGTGAAAGAGAGACTTCTGTCGATTCGATACACTCGAAATCGAGATGTCACACACTTGTTAATAAATAAAATATTTATCGAAGACGACAGCATTTCGGCAATAGTGCGCCTTAAGTCCATCTGTACGAAATGGACAGTCATATAATGACTGTTAGATCTCTTGTTTTTCTTCTTTATATATTTATACAGTCTTATGCATATTTATTTGATTTTTGTATTTTTTAACTTAATATGGATTTGGCCCTTTAGGGCCGATTAGGGCAAAATTCTGAATTATGCTTTGCAGTATAAGCGTAAATAACCTTCGTGAGTAAAAACTAATGAAGTATCTCATCAGGGTTAGGAAAAATTGAAAAAACGGAAAACAACATATTTAACTCTTTATTTCCGCTTGGGAGGGGAACCTTAAAAAATCCCTTCTTAGGGAGCGTCTACGACACGAAGGGAATATATCCAGATTCAACCGAATCTGAATTTGGTCTTTTAAGGGCTATTTAGGACAAAATACTGAATTATATTTTGCAGTAAAAGCGTAAACAACATTCGTAAGCGAAAATAAACTCAGAATCTTAACATGCTTGACAGAATTTGAGAAAACGCAAATTTGTATTGGTAACCTTTGCAAGGAAAATTGAGAAATATGCGAAAAACAACCCTGTACACTCCCTTAGGGATAGAATTTTAAAAAACCGTTAAAACACTTTCTACAGTTTCTAACCCTTCTACACTCCCTTAGGGGTGGAATTTTGAAAAATCTTGAGTTTCTATTTTGTTTGTGAAGTTTTGTTTAAATCGGTTAAGGCAGAAAAACTAACTATTTTTCGGGGATGAAGGCGCGATTTTAAAGGGTGAGCTATATTTATACAGTGACCTTCCATTAGAACTTATCAAAATTTGTGTAAAGTTTGGTTGAAATCAGTGAAGGGGTGTGGATTTTTATACTAAATCTTTTTTAGGGGTTTAAGTGGGTGGATATGTATACAGTACGACCTTTGTCGTACCCGTCTTAGACCCGCTATAATATTTGTGTAAGGTTTGGTTGAAATCAGTTGATTCGCGTGAATATTTTTGAAGAATCTTTTTTTAGGGGGTGAAGAGGGTGGGGTTTAGGGGTGAGATATATCCAGTGACCTTCCCTAGGCTCTTAACAATATTTGTGCTTGGTTTGGTTGTAATCGGTGAAGGCGTGTGGATTTTATTAAGAATTTATTTTTAGGGGATGGAGGGGGTGGTTTTCAGGGGCGAGGAATATACAGTCGCCTTCCTTTGGTCTTCAACAATATTTGTGTAAGGTTTGGTTGAAATAAGTTGATTCGCGTGAATATTTTTGAAGAATCTTTTTTTAGAGGGTGAAGAGGGTAAGGTTTAGGGGTGAGATATATCCAGTGACCTTCCGTAGGCTCTTAACAATATTTGTGCTTGGTTTGGTTGTAATCGGTGAAGGCGTGTGGATTTTATTAAGAATTTTTTTGAGGGGTTGAAGGGGGTGGTTTTCAGGGGTGAGATATATCCAGTGACCTTCCGCAGGCTCTTAGCAATATTTATGCTTGGTTTGGTTGTGATCGGTGAAAGCGTGTGGATTTTATTAAGAATTTTTTTTAGGGGATGAAGGGGGTGGTTTTAAGGGGTGAGATATATACAGTCGCCTTCCTTTGGTCTTCAACAATATTTGTGTAAGGTTTGGTTGAAATCAGTTGATTCGCGTGAATATTTTTGAAGAATATTTTTTTAGGGGGTGAAGAGGGTGGAGTTTAGGGGTGAGATGTATCCAGTGACCTTCAGAGTGATAAATCTAAGCGACAAATGATTTGACCAAATTTTTTGATGGAAAATTGCTGGCAGTTCGCAACCCGGCTAGAGTCAGCGCCACCTTAGATCCCTGTGTTATCGATCTCAGAAAGATCTCTAACAATCGAATCATTAATTATTTTTGTCAACTCTGA
Organism: Cylloceria caligata; assembly: GCA_963942595.1. Lineage (NCBI taxonomy): Eukaryota > Metazoa > Arthropoda > Insecta > Hymenoptera > Ichneumonidae > Cylloceria > Cylloceria caligata. The sequence goes on along the minus strand of OZ012711.1, from coordinate 7,970,573 downwards.
TTGCCTCACCCATTCATTAAGAATTAATGAGGCAATCAGACCTGACGATTTTTAATTTCTAAAGAAATCGTGAAAAAATATTGCCACAGCCCGGGTTCGAACCGGGAACTCCAGAATTTTAGCCTGGTACGTTACCAATTACGCCACCGTGGCCCTAGCAACACCAATTCACGATCTCTACTTTTAATGTCAAATAATAAACCTTTGTTGCAGATTAATTAATTAATCCTTTTTTATACGCGGTCATATGTTTCTTAAGAGTGATAAATCTAAGCGACAAATGATTTGACCAAATTTTTTGATGGAAAATTGCTGGCAGTTCGCAACCCGGTTAGAGTCAGCGCTACCTAGATCCCTGTGTTATCGATCTCAGAAAGATCTCTAACAATCGAATCATTAAGAATTAATGAGGCAACCAGACCAGACCAGAATAAATTGTTTTCACTACCGACTCCATCATCCACGCCTTAAACATCGTCTGAGCTGAATAATACAGAATCCACGAACGATGCTGACATCGTTAATAGCGTTCCAAATATGTATAAACGTCGAGCGACTGCGCTATTAAAGTTTCTACGCAAACCCACGAGTGATAAATCAAAAAGCTTAAGATCGGACAAAAAAGGTTGTGTGACAATAGACAGTGTTCTCGTTCCAAATTCTAATATTGTCGACCTTATAAACGATGGTGCAGCAGGTAGAAAAAACTTTAAGGCAATAGGTAGACGCGAGTTCATCGTTAGTCTACGAGCAAAGAGCGTTCCACGTGAATTCATAGGAAACAGTGCATTGTGGGATTTAGGTATATCCAGAGGTACTAAACGACCAAGAAAAGATTATTAGACGTTGCAGCATAACGATACGCATTCTATGAATGTGAGTGCGATCGACGATAATTCTAACAACGGCTACGACGACGACAGCGGCGAAATACACTCTTCTTCAGAACGACGGAAAACAAAAGTAATAAAAGCGTTTCAAAAGTGGATAAAGATTTAAAACAAGTTGTACAACGAGAGGTGAAAGATGACTTTCGAAAAAGTGTACTATGACCCCTCGCATCCAGCTGGATACGCTGGCGCGCGACGTCTGATCAGTGGCACAAATAAAGCAGACGCCGTGTACGACTGGCTGACTTAGCAGGATAGTTATACCATTCATAGACCCGTGTGGCGTGTCTTTTCACGGTTGTATTATAATGTTACAAATATTGACGACGTCTGGGAGGCTGATCTCGTGGATCAACGTTTTTTGAGGAGCTATAACGACAACGTCTCCTACCTGCTTATGGTGATCGACGTCCTCAGCAAATACGCCTGGGTCGAGCCCTTGCAGGAGAAAACGGTGCGCGAGGTAACAAAGGCCTTTAAACGTATTCTCGAGCGTAACGCGGGGCGTACACCTGTTTCACTACAAACCGACCGCGGTAAAGAATTTCTCGGCAGTGAACTCCAAAAATTTCTCAAAGATGAAAACATACAATTTCGCATCGCTCGGAATTCTGATATAAAAGCCTCGATTGTCGAGCGTTTTAATCGCACTCTCAAGGAGCGGATGTGGCGTTACTTCACACATCGCAATACTCATCGTTACATCGATATACTACAACAAATGGTTTATGCGTAAAATCATGCTATACATTCAGCCATAAAAATGCAGCCGGCTGACGTGACACTGTATAATGCCGATACAGCAATGCGTAATATGACAATTAGTGCCGTGAAGCGACGTGAAAAGAGACGTTTCACAACGTATAAATACAAACCCGGGGATTACGTTCGAATCAATAGAACTAAAGGCACCTTCGAAAAAGGTTACGAGAAAAATTGGAGTGAAGAAATGTTCCGTATCAAAAAAGTTTTACATCGCCAGGGTTTGTATGTGTATGTATTGTGCGATCTCGAAGACGAGACTATCGATGGTTTCTTTTACCTCGAATAATTGACGAGTGTTCATGAGAAACGTATGGAGAAGAATAAAGAATTCAAGATTGATCAAGTTTTACGGACAACAGGACGCGGTGCGAAAAAATAAATTTTCGTGAGTTGGGTGGGATACCCGACAAAATTTAACTCGTGGATACCAGCTTCAAGCGTTCACGGTCTCGAATAAATGGAAAATTGTGCAAAGTGCATGACGATGATAATTTTTTTCTTGTTCTGCCGAGCAAAATCAGTATGAAGTATTTTCCCGAAAATACGACAACACATTTTACAACTCAAATGCCACGCGAAATATCGTTAAAGAGTCATTGGGTTGTTGGCTTATCGGAAATTCATATACCCTGTACAATGACGCACTTACAAGAAGACGATACGATAATCGTTTGGGTGGTTTGTGAGAATAAAGAAGTTACTACAAGCCGAATACTTCGAGGGTTGTACAAAAATCATGAGGAAATTGTGGAAAATATCAATGATTTACCAGGGCTGCGAGAAGCAGGCATAAAAATTGTAAATGTTGGAAGGGCCAAAGGCTACGTTGCCATTGAGGCTGAGGTAGCAGAGTCGTGCCCTGAGCCTCTAGGCTACCCCGGTGTATTACGAGTGAGTAGTAAAATAGCACGCATACTGGGCTTCGAGAAACACGAAGAACTGCTGCTTGACCGAAAAACCCCAGGGGGTCTTTACCTGCAGCTTATGCGGGGCGTTCCACGCGTAGGACGAGTGCCGGCCTGTATAAATAGGGCTGTACCCGATCAGCTTTTTGTCTACACCGATATTTGTGTACCGTATACGGTAGGTGATACACAGGCAGCATTACTCAGGATTGTAAATTTAAATACAAAAAACTACACGTATGGTACAACGCAAGTAAAAACTTTCGCATCGTCGAATTACATAGGTTTACTCAACAATTGCTTCAGGACGATCGAGGTGGATATAAGAGATCGTCTGGGTAATCCTATTGCATTCGAGTATGGAACGTTAACGCTCACGTTCATTTCAAACGACTCAATTAGACAATATGTGTGCTCATTATACGGCGTATTATGAGAATCAAATAGGGGGTAGAAACGGTTATATAGGTAACGTGTTTGCGGGCTCCCCACATCAGCGCGGTCACGGTATCGGTAGTTTTCTCGGGGGTCTATTTCGAAGTGTTTTACCATTGTTGACCAGAGTTGCTAAGGCTATAGGGAAAGAAGCCATTCGCACGGGTTTACATGTTATCGAGGATGTGAGCGGCCACAAAATATCATTCAGGGAGTCATTGCGACGACGTGCATCCGAATCTGGAGATAATTTACAGCGAAAAGCCAATGAAAAAATTTCTCTTCTCATGAATGGTTCAGGATATAACGCTGTAGGCGCAGTGCGCATGTTGCAGTCGTTATCAGGACAGTCACCTACGCGGACGACGAAAAGACGTACTGCTATTTCGAAAAAGTCGCTAGGCATAAAGAAGAAGAAAAAGTCAACGAGACGTAGACGTGCTACTACTGTGAATGAGGGTCTAGATATTAACAGGGGTGACTATCCAAAAGGTTAGTGTCTGTATGTCTATGATTTGACACCAGACTTATCGGCAAGTTGCTTCGGTCATTGGAATCTCGTAAGACACGGCAGTGTAAGGATCGAAGTACGGTTTGCAGCACCGTTGACATCTACATTAAATTGTATGGTATACACCGAGTATGATAATGTAATAGAAATAGATTCCACACGACAGGTCATTACAGATTTTAGTGCGTCAGAGAGCACCACGCGCGCGCCACTGTAGTATTTAAAATGCGTATACGCAGCCGCAGCTTGTATCAGTCTACATCAAACCCTCATAATGGATGTTATAGTAGATATTTGAGCACTCTACGATGCAAACAACCGTTTTCTACCAAAGGAGACAGCTGTGACGGCTCTTCAAAAGGAACATTATGGTCACTGGCTTGTCGCACCACCATACGACTTTGGTGGTCTACCAAGGAAAGTATCAGGAGTACAAATTGAAAATGCGGGATTTTTTTCTATTTTTGAACGTTTATTCTGAAAAAATGGTAACAAATGAATTATTCAAAGTATTGTCCATCGCTAGCCACAACTTTGTCCCATCTTTCTGGCAATTTACGGATACCGTCGCGAAAAAATTCGGCCGGCTTGGCTGCTATCCAGTCATCGACCCATTTTTGGGCTTCTTCGTAAGAATGGAAGCGCTGGTCAGCTAGGCCATGTGTCATCGATCGGAAAAGGTGGTAATCGGAAGGAGCAATATCTGGGCTATACGGCGGGTGGGGTAAGACTTCCCATTTCAGCGTTTGTAGGTATGTTTTGACCGGCGCTGCAACATGTGGCCGAGCGTTGTCATGTTGCAAAATTACTTTGTCGTGTCTTTGCTCGTATTGTGGCCGTTTTTCTTTGAGTGCGCGGCTCAAACGCATCAATTGAGTTCGGTATAGTGCTCCTGTGATGGTTTCGTTCGATTTCAATAGCTCATAATACACCACACCCAGCTGGTCCCACCAAATACAGAGCATGAGCTTGGCGCCGTGAATATTTGGTTTGGCCGTCGATGATGATGCATGGCCGGGGTAACCATATGATTTTTTGCGCTTCGGGTTATCGTAATGGATCCACTTTTCATCACCAGTGACAATGCGATGCAAAAAACCCTTCCGTTTTTGCCGTTCGAGCAGCAGTTCGCATGCAAAAAAACGGCGCTCGACGTCTCTCGGCTTCAGCTCATACGGCACCCAATGTCCTTGCTTTTGGATCATTCCGAGGACTTTTATACGATGGGAAATGGCTTGTTGTGTCACTCCCAATGAATCTGCGAGCTCTTGTTGAGTTTGACACGAGTCTTCATTGAGTATTGCCTCCAATTCAGCATTCTCAAACTTTTTCACTTGGCCCGGCCGCTCTTTGTCCTCAACGTCAAAATCACCACTTCTAAACCGCACAAACCATCTCTCGCACGTTGAAACCGATGGAACATGACTCGGATAAGCCTCGGAGACCAATCGATGTGCTTCAGCAGCACTTTTCTTCAAATTAAAGAAGTAAATTAAAACTTCCCGCAAATGCTGTTTTGTTGGCACGAAACTCGACATATTGAGAGCTCAAAAAAACTATGAATTTGACACTGCGACAAATTGACACATACTGAAAATTAAAGCTATAAGACGTAGCTTTGACATGAACATAGTCACAGTACTGCCTGATGCGTATAGCGTTAGTAACGCCATCTGTTATCAAACCCGCATTTTCAATTTGTACCCCTGATAAGTACGAGCAACAATAAACTGACGTGTTTTCAACATGGACTGGAATGGCTTGACGGTGATACACCATTGAAAAAAGTGTACGCTAATCTGCGTTCGATGTATCGTTACGCCTTACGTATTTACACAAGAGGCTTGCAGAAAGCCGAGTTTTTACGTGATGTCCTGGGCCGTGAAATCATCAATCTGGAAGAATACGAGGGGCCGTCTCTAAAAAATATGCCCATCAATAACGTTTACTGTTTCGATCATGGTGTTTCGAAAGAAGACAATGTGAAGTGTGCTTTAAATAACGTGGCAAAAATCCGATCTTGGCTCCTTTTCAAAGAACTCGATGCAGTGAGCCCCGTTTATTCGCAACCTGTCGATAAATTAACGTTGATTAAAAACAACCAAAAATCACCAAACTGCGACACATCGATTAAAGAAAGTGCTATAAATAAAAGTTTAAGCGTAGAGTATATATTCAACGATATCACGCCGTCATGTGTCAGTGCCGAGGTATCGTTGTACGGTGGAACTGTACCGGCTAACGATTAAATAACGGTACTGTACCGAAGCCGAGACCAACAAGTAGTCATACTACCTACTACACTACCGTCACTACTACCACGTAACGCACACAACCAGCAACCAGCGCAACCACCACCACCACTACGCAACCATCATCATCATCGTCAGCAGAGACGTCGCCAATCGCAACCCCACCGTCAACAGCAGCTGTCCAAACAGTATGAACAGTCTACAGATATTCGATGCTCTACAACGAATATCTGCTCAGACGAGAGGAGTATTCCCGGCCGATCGCATCCCGAATCGCTGGTCTAGACCCGCAGCATTCATATTAAACACAGACGATCATAATCTACCGGGTCGACACTGGGTGGTTGCTTACGTTGATAAAAAATGACCATGGAATCTTTTTCGATAGTTATGGATTGCCCCCACTCATCAAGCAACACCATAACCGTCTACGGCGCAACTGTCGAAGCTACGAGTGGAACACACAACCCCTTCAATCACTCAAGTCTAAAGTGTGTGGCGAATACTGCCTTATATTTCTTGATTTTATGGCTCGTGGTAATACTCTGGATGCTTTTATTGAACATTTTACGACAAACAGGTTGAAAAATGATCGCATCGCTGCACAATACTACAAACGATTAAAATATTCAAACCGTAAAATAAAACGTATGAAAAATATAAAAAACAATAATATAAAGGGATACGGACGTAATAGAAACACCTGTGTACAAACTTGTACAGAACGATTTGGATGCTACTTGTAAAATACTATGAATAAATTCAACACATTGTATATTTTGTCTCATTATTATTCGAAAATCATCCCAACCTATGCTGCGCTTTCCCCTATGACAAAAACCTGATGTCTATGTTGTAACGGTAATTTTTATCGTTCACAATAATTTTTATTTATCGTGGGATTTCGAGCTTGAAACACATGACTAATTATTGTTAGACTTCTAGGTGAGTGAAAATGGGGTTTATTAACAAGAGATATTTTTTATAAGATGTTATTTTACAGTCTGCGGGCTCTAATATCTATGATAGTGCATTCAAATCTGGGAATTTCGGCGATTATTTTAATATTATTTCCGTATTACGTGTGTACAAATTCTCGGTATCTTCGGAAGTTTATTATTCTTCTCGTACAGTAGTATTGCTGTACGTTCGGTGCACAGACACTCTCACACCACTAGTCATTCGCATCGCACTGGCTCCTGGGACAGAGTGTATTAACTCTGTGTACAATTCTTTCTCTTTCACTCTCGTTTCACTTTCTCTCTTCCTCTCTTCCACTCATCCAACCGGACGATTCCCGTTTGTACCGCCGACTTAAAATTCATACTATGTAATTCTATTTCCTTATACACTACTTATACGTATCGATTAATCCTATGCACCTTGTATCACCTAGATCTGTTCGCACACACCCTTATTCTTTTAATTCTGTTCTCCGATATCTACTCATATCCTAATCTATTACTAGTCTCTTTTTTGACTTAACTTAAACCAATCCTTCATATTGTTTATTCCGCTCGCTTATCTCTCGTTGTTTCCCTGTCTACAATCTACACTAATTCGATGTTCTGTTATACATTGAAATTCGGGAATTCCGGCGATTATTTTTACGTCATTTCTTCTTATTCATACACCAATTCTCAGTATTCTCGGCTCGAATATCTGTTACGTGTAAATGAGTTGGTATTGACCCAGCAGCTTCTAACATGCACACACACAGCCACTCGCGTCAGATTTACTCCTTGACAAAGTGTATAAACTCTGTTTATAATGCTTTCTCACTCGCTATCGTTTTACTTTTTCTCTGTCCCTCTTCCCCTCATACGATCGGGCAATTTTTGTTCATACTGCTGGTTTGAAATCTGCACTATTTAACTTATTTCCTTACGTACTATTTTCTTAATTCGATGCACTTAATTTCCTATCCCTGACTCTATTTACGTAATCCAAAATACTTAAAAACTACTCGCTTAATCGTATTAATTTAACCTATTCGCCTATTCGATCTACTTATAGTCTAGTTAAATCTCGATATTTGACAGTTTCCTCACTGCTAACTGATAATGGTTAATTATATAAAGATTCCTCGCCTGTCCTTTCCTTATGGCCTCTGGATGCCACTTACTCGGTTTCTTTATCTTTGAGTAACCACAGACTCTAAAATACGTACTTTAGAGAAAACCACTGAATTTTCACTTGTGACTCTAATTTTTTTAGTTATCGATGTTTACTTTCTTCCAGTATCAGTACTATGACGCCAAGAGAGCTCCTCTCTCCCCGCACCGACCTTTCATAGGCCTCCCCTTGCCTCATTCCCCTCTGCCTATTTTTCCTTCGTTATTTGAAATTCAACGCATTTCCTGGTTCCGACGCTAACTGTCGCCCCGCTCACCGCCTTCCCCTCGCTGCGCAGCAAGGCCAGCTGGTCGCTGACCTGCTGTTTATGTCAGCGAGGGAATTGCGGTGGTGTGACGTAGCTCGTTTTTCACACGCGTTCGATGGCCTAGTGCCCGCTAACCTCGGTACACCTGTACTGAGTGTGTCGCTTAGGTGTCCATGTACTCCTGACATAATATGCTGGCTCTTATAGCCGCTCGGTACCATAATAAATGGCTGAGAATGTAACTCGGTTACCTTATCGATTATTCTGCGTTCATCTCAAATCTAAAGGTTGTAAGTATGTTACAATGTAAATATATATAACTCTAGGAGCGTATCGATAAAATAAGAATACGGTTGGAGGATGCGTTAGCTAGTATTTGTATACCATGAGAAAACATCTGTGGATACCCTAATTCCTATAATGGCGCGTACGCGCTGTAATACAATAAAGAGTGGTGGAAGAATGCCCTAGTGTATATGGTGAGAAAAGGTTAGTTGAAAAGAAAACGCCTTGGTGAAATCATCTTTTACTCTTTTCGTAACCATGATGGATCCCATTGACAGTATACTCGTGATCGGATGCTCCAAGGATCCTTGGAAATTCACCAAACAGGAGCTCGAGTACATCCTGAAACCCCTGCTGTTGGAATATTGGGGAGCAAAAATATCTATTCTGTGGGACAAACTACCTGAATACCTCAAGAATGACCCTGAGGTTTCCACGTACCTGCCGTGCCGTTTACATCACAACACTCCAGACTCGAAAACGCATATCGACGGTCCAGCACCAGCTTGCAGGAACTGTACAGGCTGTAATTATGAATCATGAGTTTCGCGAAAATGAGAGAAGCGTTTCTTATATGTCTGACAATCTTTTTAAATAAACAAAACAGATTTTATCAAATTTCAAAAGAATGACACGTGTTTTTACTTAGCATAATTATTTTAGCTGGTTTTAATTAGTGTCAAATAGTAAAAAAAGCAAAACCTCGGATGTGTAGGACACGACCAGACGCAAATCTTTTTACCGATGTCAAGCTACAATCTTCTTTTTTTTCGCTGGTGGGGCCCAATCTGTAGTATCGCATGTAGGACCCAATGTACTTATCGATAGCTCCACCAAATATACACTACTGCCCGTCGGTAACATACCTCCTGTCGAATATTTACAATAAATGGCTCACCGGTAACAAGCGTCCGACAGATGGCACACGTGTCGTCTAGGTGGCGCGTCAGTTGGGGCTCAGGGAAGGGCGACCAATCACATGTAGGAGAGCGGTGAGGGCAAGGATTTAGGGGGGAGGGGGGGGGGCAATCACAAGCCAGCACAAAGATAGAGAGACCACGCCCACAGGTCTCTCTATCTTGGCCCCTATCTACTTCCGCTATCGCAAGGCTACTAAGATTCTCGGAAGAGGCCTGTAGGTTTGTAATGATAGAACCGCATTGCGAATACACAGGGTCGAGGCCTGCATCTCTCACCGGTGCTATACCAGGCAGCATTTTTCTATACCCCGATATCTGCGAGAGCTATATTACAGGCGAAGTACAAACACCCCTTTTACGAGTCGTTTCCATTGACGCTGATGATTGTCAGTATGGTTGAATAAAAATGAAATCGTTTTAAACGCCACGATATATACCTCTCTTGCGCAATAATTTACGTACTATCGAGATCGATATAAGAGACCAGTTTGGAAATCCTATACCATTCGAACAGGGAACGTTGACTGTGACGCCACATATCAAAATTTCCACGATTTATTACACCACTATGGATGATATTGACAGTGTGCAGCACGGATGGGGCCGTCGCGGGTATGGTTTATGTTTATATCGGAACACCTAATCAACGAGGACACGGTATCAGCAGCTTTCTCGGGGGCCTGTTTCGTCGAGTGTTACCACTTTTAACGAAGGGCGCTAAAGCAGTTGGAAAAGAGGCATCGCGCGCTGGTGTAAACGTACCAGTGATATCCTCGACAGAAATATAGCTGTGAAAGATGCTGTTCGTGAGAGAGCGCGAGAATCAGGCAGTAATCTCAAACGCAAAGCCTCTGGAAAAATTGACACTCTCATGCGTGGGTCTGGCTATAAAAAGCGCAAAATTTCGCGAACTCCTCATTTATCGAACGAACGTAAACCACGACGTATTTCCCGTAAAAATAAAAATGTAATGGAGAGAAAAGTAATGAAGAAGAAAAAGAAGAATAATAAGAATAATGAGAAGAAGAAGACTCGTCAACGAACGGTTGCAGATATTTTTGGATAGCTGAAACAAGATGGCTTTTCTACATGCGCACTGGTGCGAGTAGCTTTAATCGGAACTTGAATTATTTTCACTTTTACAAGCCAATATCATCGCTAACAGATGATTCACCTATTAAATTTGTTATTCCTGGACAGGCTGATGTGTATATCGATCTCAGCGCCGAAAGTAAAAAACGGCTCTGTAAACCATCTCTTGCATTCTATGTTTAATCAGGTGGATGCATACCTAAATAAAAAATTAGTTTCACCTCCAAATAATGCCTACGCTTATTGAGCGTACATAGAAACACTTTTGAATTGCGGTCCCGCAGCCAAAAATTCGCATCTCACGAGTGTTCTCTGGTACGATGATACTCCTGGAAAAATGGATGATATAACATCGGGAAATATGGGTCTTGTAAAGGAAAAACAATTTTTAAATGTCGGAAAAACTGTAGACTTGCTCGGCCGTCTGCATTGCGATATATTCAATCAGGAGCGGTTCCTATTAAACGGTGTTAAGATGTGACTACGGCTGGTGCGGTCTAGAGATTCATTTTGTCTTGCGGGTGTTATAAAGAATGGTCAATGTTGCTTAAAGAATCTCGAGGCATCGCTTCTCGTTCGTAGAACAAAAATAGCTCCTGGTGTGCTGCTCTCGCATGCTAGAACTCTGGCAAAATCTACGGCTAAATATCTTCTTACGAGAGTCGAGATAGAAGCTGTTTCAATATATTCCGGTGTTCATGGAGAGACTATCGATAATATCATGCTAGGTCAATTGTCGAAGCGTACAATTATCGGTTTTTTCGATAACAAAGTGTTTAACGGCGACTTCAGTATGAATCTATTCAATTTCCAAAATTTAAAAATAAATTATCTCTCGCAGTATGTAGACGGTGCTCAAATACCTTCGAAACCGTTACAACCTGATTACACGAAAAATCATCTGTATGTAGATACTTTTCTAACGTTGTTTTCGGGAACTGGAATACATTTTTTGTACGACGGTAATTACGTCGATCACGACAATTATCGCGATGGATACTGTCTGTTTGCTTTTGATTTGACACCCGATCTTTCGGCAAACAGCAATTCACATTGGAATTTAATAAAGCACGGTAGTGTAAGAATAGAGGTACAATTTGAGGATGCGCTCGCTTCAACGGTAAATTGTGTAGTCTACGCGGAATATAATAATGTCCTTGAAATCGATGCCTCTCGGCAAGTAATGGTGGATTTTACCGGATAAGTGAAAAATGTGCTGATACAGGAATAAAATTATTTCGTGTTAAGAGACGTAGAAGCGTCTCTGTGAGTAACTAATCAGTCGAACTCGAGCATCTGTACGGATTAGACGTAACAATGGATATCGTCGTGGATATACAGGGTATGCGTGGTGAAGACTTGGAATCTATTCCGAAGGAAATTACCGTGGTAGCAGTGAATAGACCATACTCTGCGCATTGGATCGTCGCACTACCATGTCACTGCTGAATTACCGCAGCATTCGAGAAGCTAGAATAATTTTCTCTCGAAATATTTTCACGGTCTTGAATGGCACGAGGGCGATATGAGCTGTAAACAAGCATACGCTAACTTGCGTGAAATTTCGCGAAAATTAAGACGTATGTATACACGCGCTTAAGAGGGCGCCCCATCGTACACATTTATGCCGAAATTTTTGCGAAAATGCTTCAGCTACGCTATGATAATCGATACAGCGTCTTCGCATTGCGCAATGCACCAGGCTTTCCAAATAAAAAATTGGCTTCGCGAGCACCCTTTTAAAGGAGAATTATACATAGACGTTCGGTCAGCAGACGTAGAGTAAGAGAATAAGAAAGAGGAGAAATCTTCGTCATGTAGTCGTGACACGGTCGACGATGCTGTGAAATAAATTTTGCACATATACGTCTTTCAAAGCGTATCGGTCATTATTTAATCATTGACTACCTGAACACTAGACAAATCTACGAGAGTCTGCAGTATCTACCACTTTCAACCGTTGGCGTATAAATATGTGTAAAGTGATTTAAATAAAATATTGATTAATTAAAAGCAAATGCATTGGCTTACTGTGTCTTTTATTTTATAACTATATATAAATTATAATCGAGGTCTCTTGCAGTACGGTTTCATATTCTGCGTCTTTTACTGCAGAGCAAGCGTTGCGCGAGGAGCACAGCACAAAGCGGTACGCATGTGCAAAACCGCTGTCGTTGCATTCAGAGCTCTGGACACCTAAAGGGTGGTTAAATTTTAAGGGCCGATGTTGAATGTGAACCACACCTAAACGTCAAGTTTTTTTCTGCATTTCATTTGACATTTCTCAATTTCAGACTAACTCAATTTGAACCATGGAAAGATACACAATCGAGCAACGCGTTGAAGTTATTCAGGCTGTAACGGTATTCTTCTCCCGTTCACATATTTTTATTTTTCGTGGGGTTTTAGGCTCGACACATAACTAATTAATGTAGACTTCAAGGTGGTTGACAATGATGCTTTATTTAAGACAAATCATTTATAGCCAAACATCACTTTTTTAATTACATTCATTTAAATTTTCGAGGATCTTCCTTTACACTCGGTATGCAATCGATATCTTCAACACCAGCGTCTATACCAATTAGTACAGGCCTAACAAATTTTGGCACCACCAGCATTTGTAAAGTTCCAGTCGATCCGTATGCCTTTGCCTCGACCATAATCTGCTTCTTGATGCGTTCGGTTTCCCCACCAAATGCTCCGACCACCTGCGTTGATGTTACTGGTAGAACAGGGCAATTTTTTAAAATTTCTTCATTTTTAAAAAAAAATTCCCCTGAAACGCACGACACCTCACTTCCACTATCGATGAGACTCAGCTCTAAGATTCCAGCAATCCCCACTGGTATCTCCGGACACCTCGGATGAGTCTCGTCGTACCACTTCCTCGGGTCACTCTCCATCTCTTCGTATAAATACTCGTGTGGATTTTCCATGAGCGTTGAACACGTCCTCTGCTTCTCCTGTTCCTCGTCGACCACCTTCGGTGCTGGCCCTCTGATATCTGGTACTCTCTGAACTCCGGCAACGTTTTCAGGCAACATATTTTCTTCATTAACAAATGAGCCTTTACCGTCTTCCTGAACTCTGCTTTCCCCGGACTCAACCTGCCCTCGCCGTTCGGTGTTCCTCTCGCCACTCTTTCTCACGGCCTGTTCTCTGTCACTTTCTCTTTCCACTCTTCTTTGCTGATTCCTAATTTTTTTTTCTCTCTCTTCCTCGCGTTCATCTTCTGTCGAATGCTCTTCCTTTCTCCATTCTTTAGCGTTGTGCTCCTTTCCTCTTGGTTGTTGTGAATTTTTTTCTTTTCCTCGGGCGCAACGCTTATGCGTTTCCCGAATCGGCGCTTCCTACCCTTGAGCATTCTGGTAACGGTTCTCTTGGGATCGTGTGTGCCACAAACGGGCCCTGTGCCCCACGATTTATATTATTCACTTGGCCATTCGGCCGCTGTTCCTGTCTCTGCATCTCAGGTCCAGTTGATCTGTTATTTTCCGGCCTCGGAAAATCCTCTGACCGGTTTCCTTGCCAAGCAGGTCGCGACGGTTGCCATGGCTCGTTGTTTTGCCATGATGGTCTATCCCCCCGACCACTTTGACGTCCTGGCGACCATGGACCACCATTTCCGCCATTGTTTGGTGCATTTTCCCGATTTTCCTGTCGAAAATACGGGCGCGCCGCCTGCTCGCGTGCTGCTTCTCTATTAAAATTTCTCTGCAGATCCTGTGCTGCGTATCCCCCTGAACGACCAGTCACTCTTCTGTAATTTAGTGGGCCGGCCACGTCCGTGTTTTCTAAAAGTTCCAAAAATTCATCAATGTCGCAAATTTGGCGAACTCTCACGGCACTGCGCACCTCCTCGTCGAAGTGCTTCGCGAGTCGACGTATGATATCTTCGTCGCTTAATTTCTCGCTCAAATCTCGAGCATTGCCGATAACGCGTGTCGCATATTCAGCGCGTGTCAGCGCCTGACCTTCAGTGTAAAATGATCCAAATTCAAAGTTTCTTTTGACCTTGTCTTGTATATCCCGAGCCCAATATCTCGCACGAAATTTTTCTTCAAAAGCTTGAAGGTCGTGTACAGCGCCCTCCCCCACGAGCCACCAATCGTTTGCAACTCCTTTCAACGCAGTCCCGATCGCGTGCCGAATTTCAGTGTCTTCGATCCCCCCTGCAATGCAAAATTCCTGAAATTCCTTTAAAAATCTCATTGGTCTTTCCTTTCCATCTCCATTATATGTTGGTGGTTTCTGCGCTGTTGTGTATAGTCGAGTGACGTTCAGTCCTCCTCCCATAGTTTGCCCGAAGCTCATAGACGTATTGGCTCTCCGTGTTGATTCTTCTAATTTTTCAATCCTTTTATTTTGGTCATCTGTAATTTCCTGTGCTGCACGAATTTCAGCCATCATCTCCTGTGTTCTTCTTTCTAGTTTTTCCACCGTCACCTTCTGACCAGCCACCTGTTGTTGGATGTAGTTGTTTGTCACACTTTGGTTTTCCTGTATCCTCTCCTGGGCTTCTTTGATTTTTTTATCAGTCGGACACTCCACCGCTGCGATCCCTTCTACCAATGCGTCCTTCGTTGCCTCTCTCAATACGGATATCCTGCTGACACACTTGTCCCTGATTTCCTGCTGCGTTCTCACTACCTCCTCGTGCTTCTTATCGATCTTTTCCTCCATCTTCTGCAGAAACTGCATCAAATCCCCCACGCCGATCGGATCAGGTGGAATAGTTGCAGTCCTGTCATTGAGCCCAGACGTCCTGCCGTCTCCACCATTCACCTGTTGATTTTCCAACTCCTCCATCAGGTTTCCACGCTCTACAACTGGCGTAATTCCCGATAGACGTTGTATATTCCTTCGATCCCTTTGCCGACGATCATCTAAAAGGTGATCAGCTGTCGTCGATTCCCATATGTATGCTTCGCCCTCTTCAGCACCCCCCTCAGGCCGATGCTGTTCCTCCATGCTTTCCATCATTCTTAGTTCTTCGAGCTCTGTTGATAGATTCGCTTTCTCGCCTGGATCCATACTTTAATTTTTCCTAGTTTATTTATACTGTCTCACGCGCTCCCTACCACACCACCGCAGTCTTTCTCAGCTGTGTCGAGGCCCACGTTGGGCGCCAAATGTTACGGTATTCTTCTCCCGTTCACATATTTTTATTTTTCGTGGGGTTTTAGGCTCGACACATAACTAATTAATGTAGACTTCAAGGTGGTTGACAGTGATGCTTTATTTAAGACAAATCATTTATAGCCAAACATCACTTTTTTAATTACATTCATTTAAATTTTCGAGGATCTTCCTTTACACTCGGTATGCAACCGATTATTTCCGCAATTTATTATGATATCTTATTTGTGATGCGCGATTTCTCGGTATTACTCGGGAGTCTGTTATGGTTCGTAGCACAGTTTCACTGTACCTATGTTCAATACGCCGCTATATCCATACCGCACCGCTCGCTATCTTTCCTCGCACTCACTCCTTTGGTCAAGCGTCTCAGCTCTCTTTTCTGATTTTTTCGCTCTGACTCTAATGGTGCTCCCTTCTCGCTCGGTGTTACACGGTATTATCGGATATTTGTCGCACCAAGATTTCGCTTTCTTTTTACTTCGCATTTTCTCTTTTTATAGGGTGTAGGAACCTTATTCACAATTCTTTTGCTCTCACACTTCTTTCGCACATTCACTCGTACTTATTTATCCTATGTGTTAATGCTACTTATTCTATATTGAATTACAATTATCCTATCTTCTATATTTCTTAATTCTATCTTTTCGGTCTCGAAAATTAGGGAATTCACTCGATTTTAGTTATTATTATTTCTGCTTATTCGAGCACAACTTCTTGGTATTTCGGGGCTCGAGCTACGTTTACGGGACGACGCCTCGGTATTGTCGCCTCACACACACAGACACACCGCACTACTTGTATAGAGTGTAGAAACTCTATGTACAATTCTTTGCTCTTTCTCTCCCGTCTTACTCGCACTCTATCTCCTTTCCACTGATGCGATTTTCGTTTCTTGATTCTCTCGTCGGTTTAAAGACACAATTTATTTATTTTATTTCCGGGATCTGTACGCCTACCTCGATGCACTTATTCTATACACTTCGATCTATCTTCTTAATCCTATTCCCTTAAAACTACCTGCTTATTCGCCCGAATCTATTTCTAACGATCTTCTACCAGACGACTCATGTACAAGCTAGATTTCTATGATCGCATGCGTTATATAAGATTTAACTGGCTATTTCTAATTAGATTTCTATCGCTCGCCTGATTGTGTCCTCTTTCCTTCCGGGTCTCGGAGGGTCCCTCACTCGCTCCACTGTTTGAGATGCACACAGACTCTACTTTTCGTATCTTTCATTTTCTTTTCGAATTTCCACTTTTCAATTTTTACTCTTTACTGTTCTTTTTCTTTTATCCTTTCTAGTTTAGCCTTTTGAGCCAAGAGAGCTCCTCTCTCCCCGCACCGGCCTTTTATAGGCCTCCCCTCACCTCAGTCCCCTCTGCCCATTCTTCATCATAATTTCAAAATCGAAGGCATTTCCTGACTGTTGCGGTACGCCGTTGCCGCGCTTACCGCCTTCCCCTCGCCTCCCAGCAAGGCCAGCTGGTCGTTGACCTGCTATTTACGTCAGCGAGGGAATTTCGGAGAGGCGACAGCTCTAGTTCTTATATCGGGGCAATGGCTTATTGCCCGCAAAACTCGGTACTTCTGTACCAAGTCTTTCGCTTAGGTGTTTTTATATCTCTTAAATATACTCGGGCTCTTCTAGCCGTCCGAAATTACAATATTGCTCTAACGCATGTAACTATGTTACAAGGCTTATTATGAAAATGGGCGTTCAAATCAAAATGCATATCGTGCACTTCGTGATTTTTTCGGTCAATTTAATCGTCCAAATGTGCGTACAATCTGAAAAATCGTGCAAAAATTTGAGCAAACCGGGTCTGTAGGAGATATTAAAACACCAGTGCATGCTCGTACAGCTCATACTGCAGAAAATATTGCTGCTGTTCGCGATAGTGTGGCTGAAGAGCCGTCCACCTCAACTCGTCGTCGTGCCCAACAATTGCACCTCTCACGCTCTCCGTTGATGAACATTATGCATAAAGACTTGCATTTACACGCTTATAAGGTGCAATTGACTCAAGAACTAAAGCCTCTTGACCATTCCAAACGTCGTCAATGGTCAGAATGGTGGCAAGAAATGGCAACAGTGGATGATCAATTTTCGAAGAAAATCATCTTCAGTGATAAGGCACATTTTCACCTCAGTCGATTCGTCAATAAGCAGAATTGCCGCATTTGTGCGAATCATAATCCAAGAGTGATTGTCGAAAAACCAATGCACCCACAAAGAGTGACTGTTTGGTGCGGTTTATGGACTGACGGCATCATCGGGCCGTATTTTTTCCAAAATGAGGCCGGTCAGGCAGTTACTGTGAATGGTGTTCGCTATCGTGAGATGATAACGAACTGTTTATGGCCCGAATGGGAAGATATGGATGTGGGCGATATGTGGTTTCAACAGGACGGTGCCACTTGCCACACAGCTAACGAAACAATGGCTTTTTTGCGCGACAAATTCAATGGCCGTGTTATCTCACGTGGTGGCGATGTCAATTGGCCGCCAAGATCATGTGATTTGACACCGTTGGACTTCTTTCTTTGGGGTTATTTGAAAGAAAAGGTGTACGTCGATAAGCCAGCAGCAATTCAAGAGCTAAAGGATGAGATAATTCGGCACATTAACGGCATAGAACCTCAATTATGCCTAAGCGTCATCGAAAATTTGGACCATCGGATGGAGGTGTGCCGCCGAGGTCGCGGCGGCCATTTGGCCGATATTTTGTTCCATACATAATTGAACCATACCATATTATCATAATAAAAAGAATTGACAATAATTTCCTAAATAATTTGTGTTTTATTCAAAATCAACATCGGCCCTTAAAATTTAACCACCCTTTACTCCCTTCCGGAACCGGAAAAAATGTACGTCAACTGCAACAGCGAAATTCAAGAAATTGAAATTTGGGGAAGAGGAATCATGCGAATATCCCCAGGATGCTTCGTTAATAACGACCATGTAACCATGTTGGGATCACCTTTGTCTGAGGAAACACTTGGAAAATCGCCCCAACCCAAGACTCCGCTACACATCACAGAATTATTGCCTCCATTGAAGAAACCTCAATTGCACCTACAAGCAGACCCCTGGTCCACTCTGACACCTACAACATTTCCCCTGACAGAATCAGGATCCTTACCATTCGGTATTAGTCTAGCCGAAATAAAATGTTACCTGGCGGAAGCCGATACTCACCAGCTGACTATAACTAAGCAACAAACTTTTGTCGAAATTCTCATTTTTCGAGGAATAATTCTAATGACTGTACTGAGTCTCTTCGTTGCAATTAACTGCGTTCTCTCTCTCCGCAAAACCTACGCAGGATATAGAACAGTACCAGGGATAGAGGAAGACTATGCCTCTAACAGCTATGTATCTATGGAAACTCCGGACACCGGAATACGCCTTCAAGAAATTATATACCAAGAACCATCCCCACCCATCCCCGTTGCATCAATTAATCCTAAACCATTGAATAACTCGAATACTCCCTCAAAAGAATATATTTACGACATCCCACCACCGGGACGGCCTAAGGCCGTAACCACGACAATAACGCAAAACCCCTATTCTAACTTCACCGAGCAGATTTCAGACTCGGTAACACAAAGTCTAGTATAATACTATCTGTTTTTCTTCCCCCCCCCCCTCATTCGACAAGAACACCTGGTAAACCCCCGCCTGGAAGAAGTGATAATAGTCTTGGTTACCAACCAAGCATTTATACAAGCTTCATTACTTCCAAACGGACCAACGCGGTGAAAAATCAAAAATTCTTCACAACTCCCCACTCCGCAACCCTTTCCAGTCTCCAGAAATTTTTCTATCACTAACGGCGAGGAACAAATTGCTTTAGCAAATATTCCCCGCATTTTCCTATACATAAAATAATTATGATCGGAAGCTTTTCCGCAGCGGAACAGAATCAATTCCAACATACGATGGAAGTACTTAACGGGGAATACGCTTACGTAGATACAGTATCACATGATAATTGCCGACAAATGCATCATGATGGTTCCTTGAAAGTCGGAAAAACTGAGATTACAGGGATTCCTCGTAATTACACCACTACTAGACCAGTGACATTAGCCGGTCAAATAGATCCCGATGGAAGTTGCCAGGGGGTGTATTACTCTGACCCTTATGGTAACTGGGACGAAGTCATCGTCTAAGGAACAGTAAAAATAACTTTAAGGGATAACACAGCTGAAGTGAGTGTAGAATCCAATAAAATACACTTAAAATCGGGAGTAAGATGCGATTTAAATGAGGGCCAATGCATCGATATTGACGGCGGCGATACATACTGGAATCCCCTACCCGAAGACTCCTGTAAATCCAATAGGTACGGACTTCCTTGGTATTTGCGTATGCGGCTATGTTTCGGCTATCTCCATAACAATTGGAGCAATAAAACTCATATTTAACGTTTCGGTCCAAACTGCAGACCCTCTTCAGAAAATTTTATTTAACTATGTCAGTAGTTCCATTTTTCCCTTTAGTCCTCAGAGACACTTAACATTTGTTTCACAAGATTTATCAATTTGTTTAAAACCTCTTTTTTATGACAGATGTTTAATTGTCCTTAAGTAAAAGAGTAATATTTACAAAGTGAAATGTTCACATAGTTGGTAGGCATATGTCAATCATTCCTCATCATAAATAATAAAATTTAAATATTAATTAAAGCATTGCAATCCAAACTTAAGTGAAATCTTCTTTGGTCAGAGTTAAATGTAACCGTGAATTTCTAGTGGCTACATGTTTGTAGCTCACCAGTCGAGAACTGACTAAAGCTTTAGTGACTAAAGTGAGGAATGATTGACATATGCCTACCAACTATGTGAACATTTCACTGTGTAAATATTACTCTTTTACTTAAGGACAATTAAACATCTGTCATAAAAAAGAGGTTTTAAACAAATTGATAAATCTTGTGAAACAAATGTTAAGTGTCTCTGAGGACTAAAGGGAAAAATGGAACTACTGACATAGTTAAATAAAATTTTCTGAAGAGGGTCTGCAGTTTGGACCGAAACGTTAAATATGAGTTTTATTGCTCCAATTGTTATGGAGATAGCCGAAACATAGCCGCATACGCAAATACCAAGGATTACTAATAACGGCTACTTACACCACATATATTTATTGGTACGGACTTCTCTATGAAGGACTCGCTGACGAAACGGTAGACGTCCACACTCATTTTCGGCAAACTATCTATTCTATGTCTGAGGGAGAAGTTGTATTCGCCCTCACCGCCAAAGGAAGAACCTCAATTTGTGGATACACGCTAATACGTACCGAGCATCCCAAACTGCTTATTGTAGAAATTGAAAAAAATAATCCTTTTATAAAAAAAGAGGTAGTCAACGTAAATAACCTAGACATTTTTTCTTACGTAAATTCCAAATTCGTATACGTGGAAAAACACATTCGCAAAGAAATGAAACAAATGTACCACGATATATTAATACAACGCTGTAATATAGAAAGACAAGTACTACAGAATGCCCTTACTATTGCTAAGCGGTCTCCCGACGAATTTGCCTTCAATGTAATGAAAGCATCAGGCTACATGGCCCTACTAGCCGGAGAAGTCGCGCACATCATTAATTGCATCCCAATAGACGTAAAAATACTTAGGACAAAAGAGTGTTACGATCAATTACCCGTACAAATTGGAAACAATACCCTCTATTTGTCACCCCGCACTCACATATTAACAAAGTTAGGAATGCAAATTACCTGTAACAAGCTAGTCGCCCCAATGTACATGCTGGATGGATCCTGGTATAGCATTAATCCCGATTCTATACAAGCAATGCCTCCAACAGTCGTAAGACCCCTTACTGCACCAACTTGGCAATATCGCAACCCCCACAGTTTGGCCACCAGTGGCATATACACTCAAAGGGACCTAGATGAATTGAGAGATCATATAATGTTTCCTGCCGAAAGACCTGCTATTTTTAATTCTGTAGCCCAAGGTATAGCCGGACAACCCACTATTACACAGGGTGGTTCAATTTCTAATTTACTCGACGAAGTCTCTTTGAAGAAAATTATCGAAAACACTTGGAATAAGACATGGAGCTACTCATCGATATTTGGAAACATTAGTGCTGGTTTAATTGGAATGCTTCTAATAAGTCGTATAATAAAATTTATTTTTGACACCATCATCCATGGATACGCACTACACACTATTTACGGGTGGTCTATATACCTTCTTGGATCCATTTGGGATTCCGTCACCTATCTATTGCTACACTTAAGTCAACACCCCGGAAAAATCGTTATCCGAAACCCGCTCCTGTTGGCCAGAATCAAAACCAACAAGTATTTCCAGATGATCGTCCACTACCCCCTAACAAACAACGCAGCCAGCCAAGTCGTCCTCTATCATTCATTTGGGCAACAAAAAAATCATGTATACTACCCAAGATGCCCTCCGTTCCTCCTGCGTTCCTCGATCTACGACCATCTACGTCTGATTTACCTCCAAATATCTACCCAGATTTGAAAAATCATTCCACATCATCATGTGAAATCCCTGCAGGAAAGGAAGATATGAATAAAAGAACGAATAACGACAACCAGCAATAATAACGACAATGTTAATAATAATAACAATAACAATAATAACGCTATCGCTAACAATAGTCAATTATACTCACTAACCACGATAACAATACTAACAAAAGGGTTGGATATAGCAAACAAGAACCATCAATAATACCTAATTGTTGTTACCTGATTCAGCACCAACATGCCACCAATTTCCAATGGAAGAAGTAAGGGAGAACTATGGGATCTCAACAAGTACAAGTTACCCATTCGACAACACTCCTCTCAATCCAATCCCCTGGTACCCGGTACTGAGGCTATATTTTGCTATTGGAAAATCATAATCCGACTAGATACGGCGGGAAGAAATTTTGAACTCTACGTCCCTCCGGAATGGAGAGCTGTTAAACTAACGATTTTGGACCACTGGATAACTCAATTACGCCGTCGGCCATTCGAAAGAATTGTTATCGGACAGATACCATACCAATGGATCAATAACATCTTGGCTCCCACATGGCAAAATGTGGCTTTTATACCAATACCTGGCCAGCATGGTTGGCCGGATTCTATTAGGCCGATATGTTCATGGACCCGGAAACTACCTATTGAGCAATTACACATTCGTATCAATCAAGAGCCGCTGAACGAAACACTGAACTTACAAAAATTGACGCATTATTGAAAACTATTCATAAAAACCCCCAAGAAAGGATTGACGACCGCATGGGTCCCCCCTGAGTGGAGACTATTACCGAAAGAACGATTGCGAATATGGGCACACGCAGCTGCACTACGAAAGCCCAGGGCCATCGAGATAGAAGAAACTAGGTACGTCTGGAGAAGTAATACCCTAACCCCCGCAAGCCAAGACCTGTCCAAAATCCAATACGATACAACAAAGAAATCCAAAGAGGGCGAACTCATATTTATTAGAAACCGACAAAAGGAATTTCCAAACCCATAAAAATTCAAAAATCCAATGTTGACTCCACCGAACTCCCTGGTCCAAGCACTCCACTCCCACTCAATAAACAACTCCTCAACCATTCTCTATTGTCCAAGGAACCCGCAGACCTAGAGCCAGACTCGAAATATCGTCACGGAAATCAAGAGAAAAAAAAGGAAACACCCACGCTCACACCTTCGTTTTCCGCATTTGAGTTTCAAGAGGTATTGGACTCTATAAAAAAATCGCCAAATCAAAATCCACCGGAAGATCTATACGAAAACCCAGATAAAATTACGGAAATCGGTACACTCGAACCTTTGCTCACCACGTCTGAGTTCCAAGAATTAGTGAAGGCTTTGAAGAACCCTCCAATGGCGACTTTACCGGAATACCTAGACAAAATTCTTGAAGAATGCAAAGAACCTCGTGAAATCCAAGAAAACTTAGAATTTTCAAAGAATTCGCCAAGTCAAGACCCACCGGAAAAAGTTATAAATTTTAACATAGGAAACATTAAGCAAGAAGTTAACGACGAAGGCCAAGAGGACGATCCCCTCTTTTGCCCAGAAGTTTTCTCTCCCTCATGTTTGAGCTTCTTAGCTGCACTTACGGAGTAACGAAGAAAATGTCACATTCAAACGAACCGCACTTACACACTCCTGCGGCACCAGAAGAAAGAAGTCTGCACCTATCCCGGACCACATAAAACATATTATACATGACTAAACCGCTGAAGACCATCGAAACTTTCAAGAATTCTAAAACTTCAATCATCCTAAAAAATTCAACAACTTCATGAACTTCAGAGCTTCAACATCGCAAAGAACTTCAACAAATTTCAAGACTTCAGGAACTTCAAGAATTTCCGAGTTTTAATAACCTAAAAGAACTTCAGGAACCTCTAGAACTTCAAACGTTCTAATAACTTCAAGAACTTCAAGAACTTCAAGAACCTCAAGAACTTCAAGAGCTTCTTCGCTAACAACGAGGCATCAAAAGCGTATGATAAAAATTAGATATATACATTCAGCAATACATCGGCACCATTAGAATTCAATTAATCACATCAAGTGCCTGAGAAAGAACAATATTATATCAAGTAATTAAAAAATGTAATCGCACTATCACTAGAAGAAGTAGGTAAATTTAGGAAAAGACGTATAACACGAAAGTATCTTATTAAGAAATAATTAAGCTAATAAGAAATCCGAAACAGAACCAAGTAGTCTAATAATGGAAATATTCCATTAATTTAATATAAAAGCAAATTAACCTGGGAAATAGATCCCTACGAGTGTGTAATTAATCAGTAATTGTATTCAGGGCAAGTTACGCATATTAATATTAGGAAAAAATAAGATAAAATAAATGCGTATATATATGTCCACCATCTCTTCGCTACAAGTAAATTCAAAAGAGAAACAATGAAAGCTGTCACCAATGATAGATTCCAATTTAGTACATTGAAAAACATAATAATATTTACTAATTGCAAAAACAAAAAGAAGTAATTGCACGTTCGTTATTTCGTTTATTAGGTTTCTCCTAATAATCGTTTTAAGGGGGGAGGTGTTACGTCCTGACGTAACCATGCTCTAATATCTATCTTTCTTTTAAAGAAGATCATAAACCTGCATCGTTGTCGAGTCCTATAGCTACCAGAGATTATACAGGTATAATGACGGCGGGAGGGGTGAGGCCTGCAGGTACGCCGAGGCAGGGCAGTGGGGACACATGGTGCGCGCCAGGAATGGACGCCCGGTTGATCACTGTACTTGACAACGAAAAACCAAGAGTTGGTAGGCCACTGCCCCACTCTAAACGGCCAGCGTAGAGGGACTTGAATCTCGTATCAAGAGTTTTCCCTCTACTGCCGGTGGATATCATTGGCGGCGCGTGTCATCGAAATCTTTAATTGATTCATGTCCGCGTGTTCTATTGGTGACTGTCGGGTGGTCGCTTCCTTCCCCCGTCATATACCGTATCTGGCTCACGAAGATAGACTAACTGCCGTGGCAACCTTTTCGTTGCTTTAAAAGTCCCTAGATGCTACGACGAATGATGCAATAAACAAAAATATTACACGAAGATAGACTAACTGCCGTGGCAACGTTTTCGTTGCTTTGAAAGTCCCTAGATGCTACGACGAATGATGCAATAAACAGGAATATTACACGAAGATAGACTAACTGACGTAGCAGCGTTTTCGTTGCTTCGGAAGTTCTTATATCCGATGACGAATGATGCAATGAACAAGAATATTACACGAAGACCTATGTCTTATTGATAGAAAATTGGAATTTGTTTTTGACTACAGAACACCAAAAGCCCAAAAGACATTTCTTCAGAATCTCTGAACGTTTAAATATAAATTTAAACATAATCGTAGCAAAGATTTGGACTTCTTATGAAGTAAATATTTAAACTATGTTATATATATATATATTTAATAAGTAAATCAATAATTTAAAAGGAACAAACCATTTAAACGGAAGTTCGATATAAGAGCTAAACAATAATATCATACAGATAATCAGAGTTAAAATAGGATAGAATAAGAAAAGACGATTCATATTAGTCATTGGGTAGATGGTAAAGATGACTCGAAGCTCGGGTCGCACCCGAGACGATGCCGTCTTTCCCGTCTCTCTCTGTGTTAACACCATAAGACGAGGAGTATTCCCTCGCAACAATACATATTTATAGAACACATACTTTGTGACCCAGTGTGAATGTAAGCAGCCATTTGACATAGAATCATTTAGACTGATGAACAATTTTGAGCTAAAATTATGATAGGAACTCAGAAGAGAAATGCTTACTTAAAAGGATACAAGAAATATTTGCAAATATGAAAATTTAACATTATAGAAAATTGAAAAGCCAATATATTGTTTTAACTAAACAATTAGGATCATGAGAGGATATGAAAACCATAGACAGTTTGTTACTATAGTAGTTATATATGCCCATTTACGTTACACATTATTAAGAATTAAAATAAGTTTAACATTATCGAAGAACTATATTCGGTATTAGTCATAAAAGGGACAACGAAAGCGACTCGGATCTACAGCGCAGCGTGGCCCGAAACCCTCGACACCTCGCTGCCTGACCAAGGCGCTTTTCTCTCTCTCTCTCTCTCTCTCTCTCTCTATCTCTACGCGTGCCACCGAAGCAAGGAATAAACCTTCAACCACTTCGCGACATGTGGTATCGCCTCGCATGCAACTCAAGAAAAGATTCAAAACGATGATGACGTCACAGCTAGAAGGAGAAAAAATGAATCATCGATAAAGTCCAAAGTCCGAGTTCTATTTTAATCCCCGCATAGAAAAATAAGCCCTCCAAGACCTATATAAGGACGGGAAAAAGCCCGAAAAAAAGCAGTTGTAGTTAACAGTTAATAGTTCATAGTTCATAGTACAGTCAGTCACCGAGCAGTCAGTAGACAGCCCGTTGGCGATAATTACCGCGGAGGAACCCCACCCTGTAGAGTCAGCCAAAGTCCAGAGTGAGTACTGAAAATAAAAACGGTCGAACAGTCTAAGTTCAGTTCGAATGTACTTTTTCTCAGTTTTAATCATACGGAATTTATCTAAAGTTCAGAAGAAATTAAATTAAATTGTTTTCTGCCGTTTTTGTACAAGTCCACACTGTTCCATTCCGTTTTACTGTTTTATCGAACAACAAGTATTGCGTTAGGTATATTGTATCGAGAAATAACGATCGCTCGCGCACGGTAATAGCGAACGTACGTGTATCAATTATTCGGTTATTTGAATAAAATCTAACAGCTTCACGATTCATCGAGTATAACGATTTCTTTTACAAACGATTGCCATTAATTTTCCCTTCCACGCATCGGTTACCGGCGAAACAACTTCACCAGGAAAACCAAACGTAAGTACCGACCCAATTTTTCTAATTTATTTTATCTGACATTTCCGTAAATTTTTCCCCAAGTGAAAGTAACCTACCACTTCCCTTCCTACTTAAAATCCCTTCCTCCGCGGGGTAATTTATGTATTTAGTTTATCGAGCCGAGTGACGGGTTAACGCGAATAATCAACGAGCATTCTCAGCCCTGTCCTGAGTACTTTTCCGAAAGGTTAGACTCAAAAGGGGGCTTGCGTCTTCGGTGTTTCTTGTCAGGTGTGTTAAAGGGAGAATTCATTCTCCTTGACCAGAGTACGGAAAACTCACGCCGAAACGCCTCACACGTCTTAAATTTGTCGGTTTTTGTAAAAACACCACGCGGATTTGACGTAACACTAGTAATCTATATATATAAATAGAAAAGTCCTGACTGACTGACTCACTGACTCACTCATCAACGCTCAGCCCAAACCCCTGGGCCTAGAAACTTGAAATTCTAGAGATATATTCCCTTCGTGTCGTAGACGCTCACTATGAAGGGAATTTTAAAAATTCCACCCCTAAGGGGGTGTAAAAGTGTTAAATATGTTTTTACGTATTTCTCAATATCTCTTAGGCACAATGAGATATCGCCTTGGTTTTTGCTTGAAAATGTTACTCATACAAATGTTTAAAACACAATTTTAGGATTTGTATAAATTCTACCCCCAAGGGGGTGTAAAAGGGTTAAATATGTTTTTACGTATTTCTCAATATCTCTTAAGCACGATGAGATATCGCCTTGGTTCTTGCTTGCAAATGTTACTCATACAAATGTTTGAAAACCGATTTCAAGATTTTAAAAATTCCACCCCTAAGGGGGTGTAAAAGGGTTAAATATTTTTTTACGTATTTTTCAATATCTCTTAGGCACGATGAGATATCGCCTTGGTTTTTGTTTGCAAATGTTACTCATACAAATGTTTAAAACCCAATTTCAGGATTTTTAGAAATTCCACCCCTCAGGGGGTGTAAAAGGGTTAGAAACTGTAGAAAGTGTTTAACGGTTTTTTTTTAATTCTATCCCTAACGGAGTGTACAGGATTGTTTTTCGCATATTTCTCAATTTTCCTTGCAAAGGTTACTAATACAAATTTGCGTTTTCTCAAAATCTGTCAAGCATGATAAGATTCTGAGTTTATTTTCGCTTACGAATGTTGTTTACGCGTTTACTGCAAAGTATAATTCAGTATTTTGTCCAAAATAGCCCTTAAAAGGCCAAATTCAGATTTGGCTGAAAAATTAAAAAATTTAATAAATACCATGTCCAGCTCAAACCTTTGGTGCTAGAATCTTGGTTTTTGCTTACGAAGGTTGTTTATGTTTATAATTAGAGTATCTATGTATATAAAAAGAAAAGTCCTGACTGATTCACTCACTCACTCACTCACTCATCAACGCCCAGCCCAAACCCCTGGGCTTAGAAATTTAAAATTCTAGGGACATATTCCCTTCGTGTCGAAGTCGCTCATTCAGAAGGGATTTTTTAAGGTTCCCCTCCTAACCGGAAATAAAGGGTTAAGTATTTTGTTTTTCGTTTTTCAATTTTCCTTAGCCCCGATGAGATACTGCATTAGTTTTTACTCACGAAGGTTGTTTACGCTTATACTGTAAAGCATAATTCAGCATTTTGCCCTAATCGGCCCTAAAGGGCCAAATCCAGATTAAGTTGAAAAATTAAAAAAATCAAATAAATACCACGCCCAGCCCACC
This sequence comes from Cylloceria caligata, assembly GCA_963942595.1. Classification (NCBI taxonomy): domain Eukaryota; kingdom Metazoa; phylum Arthropoda; class Insecta; order Hymenoptera; family Ichneumonidae; genus Cylloceria; species Cylloceria caligata. Next base: position 7,941,823 of record OZ012711.1, on the reverse strand, counting down.
TCACCTCAACTCCTGTACTAATTTGAAAAATATCAAAACTGCATATCATGTGGTACGCCCACTATCAAGGGATTTTTAAAAGATTCCCCTCCTAAGCGGAAATAAAGAGTTAAATATGTTGTTTTTCGTTTTTTCAATTTTTCTTAGCACCGATGAGATACTGCATTAGTTTTTACTCACGAAGGTTGTTTACGCTTATGCTGCAAAGCATAATTCAGCATTTTGCCCTAATCAGCTCTTAAAGGGTCAAATCCAGATTCAGTTGAAAAATTAAAAAATCAGATAAATATGCATAAAACTGTATAAATATATAAAGAAGAAAAACAAGAGATCTAAAAGTCATTATATGACTGTTCATTTCATAGAAATGGGCTTAAGGCGCACTATTGCCGAAATGCTGTCGTCTTCGATAAATATTTTATTTATTAACAAGTGTGTGACATCTCGATTTCGAGTGTATCGAATCGACAGAAGTTTCTTTTTTACGGTGATATATTTTTGTCAGTTGTGGTGACATTCGATAATATGTTTTTGTCCGTTGTGGCTACATTCGTGTCGACAGCATTAATCTGGCAAACGGCAATTGCTGACCAAACTAGCTACAGAGCGTACGAGCAAAAGAGCGAGCAAGCGAGAGAAATAATCATTTTAAGGAAAATAGTGTTTCCAAGGGATATATTTGAAGAAGATATATTCTAACTAAAAATATGTGCACACTAATATATGTGTGAATCGTTTTAATTTGTGCACTATTGATATTGTCGTCTGTTAGATTTTTATTCTTTGCGTAATGAAATGTAACTTTTTGGCTTTTCGCATTACGTCCTGTGTTCCGCTGTTTCAAATATTATTGTTATAATTATTACTTTTACAATATTTGCGAAATGATATGTGACTCCTTTGCATATCGTATTTCGTTTTGTGTCGTTTTTACGAATTTTAATTGGACTTGAAGTTTTTTGAATAACACTGTTATTTTTACGATTTTTGATACATGATTTTTGACTTTCCTCAACAAAATGCATTATATGCTATTGAAATTTTTTGCGATATTTGTGAAATAATATGTGAATTTTTTACATATTCTATTTCTTTCTGTGCTGTCCCAGATAGCATTTTGACATGCAGTCTATATACATTGCATACCAGGTGTATGCATAAGTTTTTTCCGGTTTAACTAAGAGATGGCGCCATTGAAAAGTACGCAGCGTATTAATTTGACACATACGTCATTTTGTTCATCTGACATTAACCTATAAACACACACAAGTTGAGTCCGCCAAAAACTAGCGTCTTTGTTTTATCGTTCAGTGATCATGTCGAGTTTTGTGCCTGAAAAAGAACATTTGCGGCACGCATTGCTTTTCTTATTTAATCAAAAGAAAAAGGCTGCTGAAAGTCAACGTTTGCTGGTAGAAACATATGGTGAACACGCTCCATCGATTAGAACATGTGAGACATGGTTTCGACAATTTAAAAGTGGTGATTTCAATGTGAAAGACAGTGAGTGCTCTGGTAGACCACAAAAATGCGAAGACGAGCAATTGCAGGAATTATTGGATGATGACCCAACTCAAACTCAACGGCAACTAGCAGAAGCATTACATGTGTCACAAGAAACAATCAGCAGACGTTTACGAGTAATGGGGAAGATCAATAAACTCGGTAAATGGGTCCCACACGATTTGAATGAACGTCAAATTAAAAATCGCAAAGTCACTTGTGAAGTGCTGCTTCAACGCCACGAAAGGAAATCATTTTTGCATCGAATTGTGACGGGTGACAAAAAATGGATTTATTTTGAATACCCGAAGCAGAAAAAATCGTGGCTTTTACCTGGCGAAGCCGGTCCTTCAACACCAAGGCCAAATCGCTTCGGGAAGAAGACCATGCTCTGTGTCTGGTGGGACCAGAGCGGTATTATGTAAGTAGTATGTGTACACCTTTGCTCCATCCCACTCCTATCTCCACTCCTTCCCCCACCACGCGGCTACCCCCACCACCTCACTTTTCCGCCACCGCGCTACCCACTCTGCTTGACCAGTGTCGGTAACATGGAGATGGTAAAGTGAGGTGGAGTAGAGATAAGAGTAGGATGGAGCAAAGGTGTACACATACTTGGGAAAATGAATAAAATTATGTACTCACCACCACCGCAGCTGTTGTAGGCATCTACCCTCCTGCCAAAGCGATTTTAAACTCCTGTCTCTCGAATGTACTCTCTCACACAAGCACACACACACACACATACACATGCACAGCGTCTTTAATTCATTACTATGTCCTCGTCAAAGCCCTCGTCCACGGCATCGATATCGTAGCCGATATCTATTTCATCACCGAGGGCTTCTATAATAAACGCCGCCACATCCACGCGTTCACCGTTCGATAAGCGAACCCGCGGAACGCTATCGCCGGCAAGAGGTCGCATCATGACAGCGATCAAGTCATCTCCACCGCACGCTTCTTCGACGAGCTGCTCGATACCTGCAACGTCCACGCGGTCGAGTCCGTATATGAAAAACTCCATGACAAGAACCGGTAGCATACTTGCTAGAGGATCCGGATGAAATAGGTGAGACCAGTCGATGTAAACAGTTTCGCCGAAATCGACTAGCAGCACCTCGCAGTACCCATCAAAGTCCGGGTAAACCACTTCCCCGTGGGCAACGTTATTGAAACGAGGCACAATACAGGACATGCCGATATGCAACTCCCCAAGTTCAATGGATCTTCCACGACGTTCCACTAAATACACACTACGTAGGAGTTCTTCCAGCTCGTCGTATGCATCGCACATTTCCTGCGTACGCAGAAACACACTCATTACACTCTCGACAAACATTAATCGGCACCAAAACGCGTCGCTTAAAATCTCCTTGCCGTATCGTGGATACATATTGCTTTTTATTGTTTCCAGACAGGATGCCAAAGACAGACTAAATGCTCGAGACGCTACTAGAGAGTATCACGGGCATAAAGATAACAGCCTCCTATGAATCATAACTAGGTATCCATCACTTTGAATGCAACGAAAGAGGTTTTCGAGCATGCATAGCCCTGCGCTATGCTCCTCGCAAAGTGCTTGCTCTGCAGTAAAAGATATAGAATATGTTCCCTCACAGAGAGAGAGAGAGGGAGAGAGAGAGAGAAAGACTTCAATTATTATGCTATAAAAATAAGAGACACAGTAAAATCAGATATTTTTAAATTAACCAATATTTTATGGAAAGCACTTTATACATTTACCGTCGTATGCAACAGCCCTGCAAACACGGTCATCCACGCTCGGAGATTCCTTCACCGTTAATTTTATTTTTATCGCTATATGGAATTAATTTGTATTATCACTCGTAATATTGCTTTTAAATTATTTTTCGCTGTGGACGTTGTCATCATAGTGTACTTCTGAAAAAAAGAACGAAACAACTATTTAATTGAGCGCACTGATCAATAAAAAACATCGTGTACAGAATAATCGATATTGTCTTACCTGATATGCCACGACTCATTATACAAAGTTGGCAGCGTTGATGATCTTCTGCCACCGACGACAACTGCGGATGAGGATGTCGGGTGGCACTTTTCTTTCCCGAAGTTAGCTCTATCTTCCTCTCGCTCTCCATGACACGAATAACGAACCTTCCGTGTCGGCTCATATGCAGGGGCTGCTCGCTCTGCAAAACATTATTTTTTTAATTAAAAATAAATACCACATGATTTAAAATTATTTTATATTTTTTACTTACCAAGCTCCGCTGCTTTGCTGCTAATCGACATTAACACGTATTCCATGATCTGCTGTGTTAATAAAACAGAGACGAGTGATCCGTCTTCTTTCTAGCGCAGACCTTTGCTGATGCTTCGGTTTTACGACTGTCTCTCTCTCTCTCTCTCTTTCTCTCTCTCACTGTGACTGACATCTGTGTATACTTTATAATATTTCGAGCGAAATGTACACTATATACAATTATTTACAACAGTTTCTTTATCACAAATAGCTGCACATACGTAGAATTATTGCGTTCGCAACGCAACACCCGATGCATGATCAGCGATATGACCACGAAACAGCACAATTATTTCGGACAAAATAATTTTCATAAACTCCGTATCCTCTGGCGTTAGCAAGATCGCGATGTGTTCGAGCGCTTCTTCAAAGAAGTCCTTGGAACCGATGATCTCATACGCTACTGCACGAGTCATTTCACTGGCAACTATCTTTTCACGGACATATGATACCACCTCGTTCATACACCTCTGAATCGTTTCACTTTTGCTCTCTAGAGCCTGCATATGGATATCAATTCTTCTACTTATTTCGACGAGCATATCAAATGTAGACCGCTGAAGAATAATGTTTGGAGAGTATTTTCGGAAGCGTTTCCGTTTCCATTCTCCACTCTAACCCGGCTACGATTATTTTACCAAATGATTTATTTAAACCGTACATAACGGGGCTCGCTATATACTGCGATATCGCATGAGGCTTAGCACCGTTATTTGCCATTTTTATTGCTTTCCTGTAGACTGTGACTTTTCGAATGAATCGTCGGTGGTGTTCATACTCCGTTTTATACAGATTTCCCCCACCACCTAACTGCATTGCCTCTTCTTTTGATACTGCAAATCATACGCCTGAAAATTGCTAGCCAATATCCTTTGATATTTGTCGCATTCTCCTCAACAGCCTAGTAACAGCAGCAGATATATCCCAAAACTCTTGCATACTCGCGCACACTTATGCGCACACGCACACATTGACATACAGATAATATGTACCATGAAAACTAAATAATATTCGTCGGTGAAATTTGATGATTTTCCTCATGGCCGAATGCCTTGAAATTAGATGAAAACAATATGACTTTCATCAGCGAAACTTGATAACTAAGTACACCACCATCGCTAAATATTTCCCTAGGTCTTGCTTTTGTAAAGCGATCGCATGCGGCCACCTTCTTGGTTAGTCGTATTCATTACATCGTTGCAGTATATGCAGAGAGAGAGAGAGAGAGAGCTTGTTAAAGGAATATATATAAAAGTGAGCCGCTTTGAAAATTCTCTAGTTAATTGTCTGATTTACTGTGGTTACTACTACTACTACTCTAACAGCACAATCATGGTCAGAGTGGTAAAGCGCTCATTGATAAGAAAATTGATAGAGTTTATATTGAAGCGTAGACCGTCGTTGCGTTCGCGCTGGGGTAGAAGAAATTTACAGATCACCCTATGGGAACTTCCGACACAGGCGGTTGTTCGTAAAATTCGCGGTATGCTGTGCGAGTGTCATCAGCGCGATTTAGTTGACGCGTATAATATTGGATTGTTTGATAATCAAATAATTATTGATTCGGTGGTGCGTGTTATTCGTCGACAAGGCTGGCTGAATGAGACTGCTCTGCAACCCATACTCAATGAAAGACGTAAGTAATATACAGCGCTAATTACTTTTATTTTATTTCCTTTATTTCATAAGATTTTTATACGACGGTATGAGGACGCAGAAATGGGATCCGACACCTATGATTTCGATGAGGAGGGTAGAACCGATTCAGATGATCATAGCAGGGACAACGATGGCGACAGCACCGTAGGGAATCGCTGGATAAATTTTACCCAACCATTCTGCGGTTATAAACCTACAAACGGTCTTTTCATGGCAGGCCCCTCGAGAGAACCAGATGAATCCGTCGCAGGCCCATCGCAACAATACAGTTCAAACGATGATGCCAATAGCAATACAGACAGCGAGGAAGAAGAAGAAGAAGAAGAAGAAGAAGAAGAAGAAGAGGAGGAGGAGGAGCAAGACGTAGACGATGACGACGAGGAGGAGGAGGAAGAGGAGGAGGACCCTGTAGATTCAGGTAAGCTTTTAATAATACAACTACGCTGACAAAAATAAAAAAATTACGCGGATAATAATAGTAAAATGAAAAAGCAGGGTACGAGACGGACCCAAACGTTTTTCGCTTTGCACGATTCACTGTGCCGAGACCGCCGACAATCGAGTTGGTTTACGAAATGCGTCGGCGGTTCCCGGGTGCAGTCGACGGATTCGAGGACTAGAAGCAAATATAAGTTTGTAATTCTTACGTTACACGAATTATATGCATAGTATATAGCCAGCGACAAACAAAAATTTAAAGTAAATTAAATAAAAATTCTAATAAATGGTTTAATTATGCCTGCAGGTGGACAGACCGGCGATGGAAGGACTGCTGCACGGGGTGGTGATATTTTGCCTCCTGGTGAACGTTTCGGTATCGACAACGAGCAGAGACGTTAATTTTCACGCTTTAGGATGCAGGGTCGAGAGACAGATTTTTATTTTCGTCAGCCACCGGTCGGTATCGATCATCTGACATGGTTCGAGGGAGGTGTACGAGATGTTCTCACACGTCTTACAGAATCGTGCGAAGGACATGATTATGTGGGTATGACGCTGAGCGTACCGTCTTTTGCGCAAGGACCTGTATGGTTATCATTTCGACCAGCTCGTGACATCGTTCCCGACGATATATGGCGACTAATTAATAGTGTAGCTCAAAGCGCGCGCGAATTTCGAATAGACGTTGGTGCATGTAGAATGACGACATGTATAGTACGAGGCGTCGAAGGAGCTGGTGTGGGCACTAGGCTTACACACGAGTCTATAGCAAAAAAGTCAATTTTACGCATAAGTAATCGCGATAATTTGTGTCTACAACGATCCCTTGTCACTGCCCGAGCGCATGCCGAACGCGGTCAAATACGTGCGGGTGTGCTACACAGACGATGGTGTCAAATTCGGAACGGGCTTCGAGGTGCGCAATATACAGCGGCGATAGAGCTCACACGTAATGCAGGGGTAACGACACCGTCTAGGGGGTGTGGTGCGCGCGAAATTCAGCTCTTTCAGGAGTACTTGGTTCACGAGGGTATAGCGATTGTTGTTTATGAATTTCTCACCTTCGGAAAACGCGTTCCGGCTCTGTACGATGGGCGAAAATACGTACTCACTGCAACAGGTAAAATTAATCATACACTCTTTATTCTCTATTACGAGCGTTCTCATCACTATCAACCGATATTAAATTTCGCCGGTGCGCTAGGTAGTCGGGGGTTCTGCACGCAATGTAACTCCAAGTATATTCGAGTACTCGAGCATCGATGTAGCTATCAATGTGCTCGATGTAAATCCACTTATTGCAACGGTAATAGAGACTCTCAGCCTGAGTATTGCGCAGACTGTAATCGTTCGTTCTTTGGTGCTTTTTGCCTCGCTCATCACAAGAGTGAGGGCTCCGCGGATATCACGTCTCGTAAATATAGACGGTACAGCGTCTGTAACGCATTGAAAATCTGTAGAGGCTGCTCGCGTATGATTAAAACCACACATAAAAAGATGCGAGTATGTAGTATATCGTTTTGTGCTACATGCAAACAAACGCGGCCGACTACGCATGCATGTTTTATAGCACCTCTTAAGAAATCAGATGCGCAAAAGGAGAAGAAAAAAGACAAGTCTTCCACGAGATTTTTATTTTATGATTTTGAGACGCAGCAACACGCGCAATTGCATGATGATAAATCGACACGAATTCACGAGCCGAATTTATGTGTCGCACAATGCGTATGTATGGCATGTCTGGATATCACAGATATAGAGACAGATTGTGCTAACTGTGGTAAACGTGAATTCGTGTTTATCGATGATCCTGTTGGGGATCTCGTAAAATTGGCATTATAGCAAAAATTTAAAAAGACCATCTGCATCGCCCATAATGCTAGAGGTTTCGACGCACAATTTATTCTACGGTATTTAATCGAGGTGCAAAAAACACAGCTGCCCTCTCTGATTATGAACGGTACGAAGATTGTCTCGATGAAAATTGGCGATGTCGTTTTTCTCGATAGTCTAAGCTATTTACCCATGGCTTTTAGCGCTTTACCTAAGGCCTTTGGTTTCGCTGATGAGGTGGCAAAAGGTACATTTCCCCATTTATTCAACACACCGGAATATCAGAATTACTCAGGTCCTCTGCCGGCTTTGCATTTTTACTCACCCGATACCATGTTCTCAGCGGATCGCGAGCGCTTTTTAAAATGGTACGAGGATGAATCGAGTCGCGTAGATTATAAATTTGATTTTGCGACGCAATTTGTGCAATATTGTCGTACAGATGTTACGGTTTTGAGACGAGCGTGTTTAGCTTTTCGAGAGTTACTTATACGTTGTGGGAGCGTGTGCCCCTTTACAGAAGCATGCACGATAGCATCAGCATGTATGAGAGTATTTCGAAAGAATTTTCTACAGAAAGATCGCATTGCGGTGTTACCACCAGGAGGATATCGCTGGGGCGATAAGCAATCGCGCAAGGCCGTCGTATGGCTCGTATGGCTCGAGCGTGAGCTCAACTGCGTTATCGCTCACGCTGGACGCACGAGACAGTATCGCGCTCCGGCCGGCCTACCGGCCGTGGACGGTTACTACGTGGATGCGGGGGTCCATCACGTTCTTCAATTTCATGGCTGCTTTTGTCACGGTTGTCCGCGATGTTATCGCGTGAATAGAGATGCTCGAACTAAATTCGGCGATACAATGGATGAGTGATACGAGCGTACTATTCTTATTTCCGGGCGAATCAGATCGAAAGGGTACACTCTAACCGAAATATGGGAATGCGATTTTGACAGATTACTCGAGAATAATGAGGAAATGTCGATATACGTGAAAAATCACGCCATGGTCAAGCAGGCGCCTCTCGAGCCACGCGATGCATTCTTTGGCGGTCGAACGGAAAATTTTGTAAGCTTGTACGACGTCGCGAACGGGAAGCAGATACGCTATGTGGATGTTTGCTCGCTGTATCCGTGGGTATGTAAGAATGGAAAATATCCCGTTGGACACCCGAAATTGTACGTAGGCGACGAGTGTCGAGAACTTGTAGGACTTGAAAACGATCTAAGTGTCGTCGAGGGTCTCGTGAAGTGTACCGTGCTGGTACCGCGCGATTTGTATATACCCGTACTGCCTGTTCGCATGCATGGGAAACTACTGTTCCCCCTGTGTAGAACGTGCTGTACAGATATGGACACATCCGAGGTTTGTACAAACGATGACGCGACTGAGCGAGCGTTTGACGGCACATGGGTCGTGGACGAACTGAGAAAAGCTGTGTCGCTCGGATATAAAGTGACGCGTATCTATGAAATTTGGCAATACGTTGTTACGCAGTATGACTCGACAACGCGACGAGGCGGTCATTTAGCCGAGTACATCGATACATCCCTAAAAATAAAACAGGAGGCGAGTGGTCCGCCAACAGAGTGTAACGATGACGAGGAAGCAATTGAGCGTTTTATAGCATTGTACAAGGAGTCCGAGGGTGTATATCTCGAGCGAAGTGCTTTGCAGCCAAATCCGGGTTTACGTTCACTAGCGAAATTGACTCTTAATTCATTCTGGGGAAAGTTTGGTCAACGAGAGAATCTCACGAAAACCGTTATCGTCTCCACGCGCGCGGAGTTAATGAATTTACTAACGAGTCCGGAGATTGAGGTGACGGGGATGCTACCGGTTAATCACAAGATTATGTATGTAAACTATGTGAGCAACCGCGATGCTATCCAACCATCACCGACATCAAACGCCGTGATTGCAGCATACACGACGGCACAGGCACGCCTAAAATTATACAGTTATCTTGAAAGGCTCGGGCGACGAATATTGTACTGCGATACGGACACCTGTATTTAGGTGAGCCATCCCGGTGGTAACGAGTATGAGCCGCCAATCGGTCAATTTCTAGGAGATCTTACGGATGAATTAAGTGAATACGGGCCTGGTAGTTATATAACTTCGTTCGTTTCGGGTGGACCAAAATTTTACGCATACCTTGTTCGTAAACCCGACGGTACGATTATTGAAAAATGTAAAGTGAAGGGTATCACGCTAAACTTTGCGAATAGCCGTCACGTAAATTATAACGCATTACGAGCTTTCGTGACAGGAGCAAGGAGCGTACCTATTATTTTAAAATTCGACGCTATTCGACGTACGGAATTTCATCATGTAGTAACGCGTAAAAAAACGAAATCATGCGAGCCTGTTAACACGAAGCGAAAACGGCACGGGCTGTACTCTACTGTACCGTATGGCTATTGTGAAATACGCTAATTAGTATAACGCAAAAAAGTATATAGTTTTACGGGTGAATTCGCGATATTTAAAAATAATCTTTTTGTCTAATTTCATGTAACATATTTACAGTGTACAATACATTGAAAAAATTGATTTATCATGTATAAAATCGTTTTCGGATCGTTCTTTTTGTGCTGATATTCGTAACAGTAGCTGCTATCTCTCTACCGTTCCCTTTTGTGCTGAATTTCTCATCGTTGATTCCTTTTGTCCCGTCTTTCTTATCGAGTGTTTCCTTTTGTTCTGGCTTTCTAGTGCTACATCCGTGGATATAATATTGTTGTTTAGAATTTGATGATTCGTAAAATTTGTATATAGAGATGTATGCATAGTGAAATAAAAATATTGCTTTATTTGTGAGAAATATAAAAATTATCGTTATTTAATATACATACAGCGTAAACGCCAGCTTATACCGTGGGCCCGCGCCTCATCAGCTAGTGCAGGCGCGCCGCGTCTTATCAGCTCTTTAAGGCCGCGAAAATAGCTGATGCCGCGGGGTCGCCGCCGCCGCCGCCGCAGCCGCAGCCGCGGTATAAGCTTATTTAAGAGTCTGCTGATTGATTTTGATAGACACTCGTCGATATGGATACACGCTGGAAACATCCGTGGACAGCTGTGATAAGCGGTCCTACGGGATGTGGTAAAACATATTTTGTAAAAAAATTCTTTAAATACATGCGCGAAATGACAGATGTCCCGTTCGAGCGTATACTTTTTTATTACTCAGAGTGGCAGTCCGGGTATTCAGAGTACGGTGATAAAATCGAATTTCGCGAGGGTTTACCGCAAGCAGTAGACTACTCGAATGACGCAAGACCTAAACTTGTGGTCATTGACGATCTAATGCGCGAGGCATCCAACAATACTGTGGTCGATCTTTTCACCAAGGGTAGCCATCATAAAAATCTTAGTGTCATTTTCATCACGCAAAATCTCTTCCATCAGGGTCACGGGCAGCGCGATATCTCCTTAAACGCTAATTATATCATTGTCTTCAAAAATCCGCGAGATCGCGCGCAAATTCAGCACCTAGCCCGCCAGGTATGTCCCGAGAATCCGCGATTTTTGCAGGAAGTATATTTCGATGCAACAGCCGCACCGCACGGCTATCTATTATTTGACTTGAAACAATCGACGCCTGATAATTGTCGATTTCGCGCCTGTATATTTCCCGATGACCAATACCATTACGTTTACGTGCCTCAAAAAGCAATAAAAGTTCGCGATGCGTCGCGCGATGTACCAGTAATGCGCTTGTAATGGCGTTGCGCGGACCTCTCGATAAAAAGCAGATAATTATATTGCAAGCGTTGTGTTATCTGAAGCAAGAGCAACGACGTGCAATTTTGCGCAAAGCAGATGTAGCGCTTGTACGCTGTATATGCGAGTGTGCTCTAAACGTTTTACAGGGAAACGTGAGTCTGAACAACGTGCAAAAGAATCATCTTCGGAGGCACGCGACAATTCTTCGGCGACTAGCCGCCAAAAAGGGAAATTGGAGCGGTAAGAGGAAGATCATCGTCGAGCACTGTGTCAGATTTCTCGAGTTGCTTCTTGCGCCTGTCTTGGCCTACGCGAGACATGGAATATGCCAGAAAGATGGTACTTATTCCTCATGATAACATACATCGTCTCACTGGACTCGCCACTACTGCCGCTGCTGCTACTACTACTACTACTACTAGTGCAGACCCGTTGCCTTCCGTACAGACTACCGGTACGCCATTATCGCGCCTCGACTCTGAGCTGAGTGAAATTCTAAACTCTCACTCGTACAAGAGCGAGAGAGAGAAGTGGATAGCGTACCAACAGGTTTTACAGCGTTATCTTCACATGGTCGAGTACGATAATGCTGTACCGAATATTTCATCAAAACGAAAAGTAGCAATACTCGATAGCCACGAGAATAAATCCGACGACGATTTAATGAACAAAGTTAAATCGCGGCTCAATGACACACTTATTATCGATAGCGTACCAAAAAAATTTAAATCTAAAGCAATATCGTTGCTTCGCAATTTGCATCGCAGCGCCGTTGGTAAAAAAATGACATGGGATCGTAACGGCGTTGTTTCCATAGATGGCAGAAGAATTTCAAATTCCAATATCGTTGATCTTGTTAACGATGCTATGCGAGCTAGAAAACGCGAGAAACCCATCGGACGATCTCACTTTGCCAAACTTCTGCGAGCGATACAGATGCCGCGTGAATTTATCGGTAACCCCGCGTTACTACACGAGCCTACACCTACATCATCGTCGACACCACAGCGGCGTCTTATTTTACCGCGCGAAAACGATAGTAGCAGCAGCAGCAGCAACGGTAGCAACAACAACAACAACGACGACGAGGCCGAGACCGCACACTCAAACAGAGATTTAATGCTCACGGCTGAAAACGACATCATCGAGGGGGAGGAGGGGAATGAAGAAGAGGACGAACAATTGCAAAACTTTGCACAAGTAGAATATCGACCACCCACACAGTTAGAAAAGAAAAAGAAAAAGCATCCATTTAACTGGTCATCGCTAAAATTATGAAAATTCTTCAAAAAATCTATTATGACACCGCTCATCCTGCTTCCTATTCTCGAGCAAAAAATTTGGCCCAGGTGGATCGTAGAGTAGCGCGAAAAAATGTTTTACCATGGCTCGAGACACAGGATTCATATAACATGCATCGCCTCGTACGACGACGATTTCCCCGTCGTACGTACAGTGTTAGTAATATAGACGATGTATGGGAGGCTGATTTAGCTGATCTTTGCTCGATAGCCACGTACAACGATGGGTACGCGTATCTGCTTGTTGTTATTGATGTGTTGAGCAAATACGCGTGGGTCGAGGCTTTGCGTTACAAAACGAGCGCAAACGTGGCCCGCGGTCTCACACGCATACTCGCGCGCAGTAACAATCGTCGCACGCAACAATTGCAAACTGATCGAGGCAAAGAATTTATCGGCGCACCGTTTCAGCAAATTCTCAAGAAAAAGAATATCGATTTTCGCGCTGCTCGTAACCCTGATATAAAAGCCTCGATTGCCGAACGCTTTAATCGAACAATAAAAGAGCGAATGTGGCGCTACTTTACATACACGCGAAATAAGCGTTACATCGATGTTTTACAAAATTTTTTATATGCTTATAATCACACTAGACACAGCGGAACGCGTATTCCTCCGAGCGAAGTAACCCTCGAAAATGCCTCTATAGCCCGAGACAATTTAGCACGGCGTTACGAGCGTAACGCGAAAAAAATTAAAAAGCCTAAATACAGCGTCGGTGACTTGGTACGTATCAGTACAGCTAAAGCAGCTTTCGTGAAAGGATATGAGCGTGGTTGGAGTAACGAATTATTCAAAATTCAACGAATATCGTTGAATCGAGAGCCATTCGTGTATATTTTACACGATCTGAATAACGAGACTATCGACGGTATTTTCTACGAAGCAGAATTATCACGAGTACGAGTGCCTCCGTCATCTGAGAAGACGAAAGAGAAGAAGAGGACAAAGAAGAAGAAGAAGAAGAAGAAGAACGCTCGGGATCATCGTCCGTGATAAATATGAGCTCCAAGGATAGCTCTTTCTTTGTCGTACTACCGAGCAACAGTAGTATGCAGTATTTTCCGGATAATACGACGACGAAATTTATTACAAAACTACCGCGTCAGATACGCCTGCACGGAGAATGGGCTGTTTCTCTTGTGGAAATTGCTTATCCGATGACTCTTTTACATGTTCCTACTGTAGAAAATCTCGTAACTTTTGAGGATGGTGATTATGATTTATCGGGTTTAAATCTTTTAACACGGAGGAGCGTTGATAGAGACCAAGTAGCACCTGGTGTATATCGCTCTATAGACGCTCTTTTGGAGAGTATAAATCAGCTACCTCACGTGGCCGATCATTCGCGCTTTAAATCGCTTCCGAGCGGGCAGGTCGAAGTGGCACGCGTATGCGACGATCTACGCTACCACGACTTTCGCGTATCGCCCGCTATCGCAAGGCTACTAGGATTCTCGGTAGAGGCTTGTAGCCCCGTAATGATAGAACCGCATTGCGAATACACAGGGTTGAGGCCTGCATCTCTCACCGGTGCTATACCGGGCAGCATGTTTTTATACACAGATATCTGCGAGAGCTATATTACAGGCGATGTACAAACACCCCTCTTACGAGTTGTTCCCATTGATACTGATGACTGTCCGTATGGTTCGATAAAAATTAAATCGTTTTCAATGCCACGATATATACCTCTCTTGCGCAATAATTTACACATTATCGAGATCGATATAAGAGACGAATTTGGGGATCCTATACCATTCGAGCAGAGAACGTTGACTGTGACACTACATTTCAAAAAGTCCCACGATTGATTACACCACTATGGATGATATTGACAGTGTGCAGCACGGATGGGGTCGTCGCGGGTACGGTTGTATTAGCCATGTTTATATCGGAACACCTAATCAGCGAGGACACGGTATCGGTAGCTTTCTCGGGGGCCTGTTTCGTCGAGTGTTACCACTTTTAAAGAAGGGCGCTAAAGCAGTTGGAAAAGAGGCGTTGCGCGCTGGTGTAAACGTAGCCGGTGATATCCTCGATAGAAATATAGCTGTGAAAGATGCTATTCGCGAGAGAGCGCGAGAATCAGGCAGTAATCTCAAACGCAAAGCCTCTGAAAAAATTGGCACTCTCATGCGGGGGTCTGGTTATAAAAAGCGCAAAATTTCACGTACTCCTCATTCATCGAACGAACGTAAACCACGACGTATCTCTCGTAAAAATAAAAGTGTAATAAAGAGAAAAACAATAAAAAAGAAGAAGAATAATAAGAACAATAAGAAGAAGAAGACTCGTCAACGAACAGTTGCAGATATTTTTGGATAGCTGAAACAAGATGGCTTTTCTACATGCGCACTCGTGCGAGTGTCTTAAATCGGAACTTGAATTATTTTCACTCCCACCGACGCAAACTACTATCGAAGGCTCCAATTGGGTGTATTACAAACCAATATCTTCGCTAACAGATGATTCACCGATTGAATTTGTTATTCCCGGACAGGGTGATGAGTATATCGATCTCGCGCATACTATGCTTAGTCTGAGAGTGAAAATAACATCTCCTACCATTACGGAAATTGCCGTGGGCACATCGTCGAAAGTAAGTGCCGGCCCTGTAAACAATCTCTTGCATTCTATGTTTAATCAGGTGGATGTATACCTGAATCAAAAATTAGTTTCACCTCCAAATAACGCCTACGCTTAACGAGCGTACATAGAAACACTTTTGAATTACGGTCCAGCAGCAAAAATTTCGCATCTCACGAGCGTTCTCTGGTACGACGATACACCTGGAAAAATGGATGATATAACATCGGAAAATACAGGACTTGTGAAGAGAAAACAATTTTTAAATGTCGAAAAAACTGTAGACTTGCT
Source organism: Cylloceria caligata (assembly GCA_963942595.1). Classification (NCBI taxonomy): domain Eukaryota; kingdom Metazoa; phylum Arthropoda; class Insecta; order Hymenoptera; family Ichneumonidae; genus Cylloceria; species Cylloceria caligata. The sequence goes on along the minus strand of OZ012711.1, from coordinate 7,926,190 downwards.
CGGTCATCTGCATTGCGATATATTCAATCAGGAGCGGTTCCTATTAAACGGTGTCGAGATGCGCCTACGGCTGGTTCGGTCTAGAGATTCATTTTGTCTTGTGGGGGATACAAAGAATGGTCAATGCGGCTTAATGATTCTCGAGGCATCGCTTCTCGTTCGTAGAACAAAAAAAGCTCCTGGTGTGCTGCTCTCACATGCTAGAACTCTGGCAAAATCTACGGCTAAATATCCTCTTACGAGAGTCGAGGTAAAAGCCGTTTCAATACACTCGGGTGTTCATGGAGAGACTATCGATAATATCGTGTTAGGTCAGTTGCCGAAGCGTATAATTATCGGTTTTGTCGATAACAAAGCGTTTAACGGTGACTTCAGTATGAATCCGTTCAATTTCCAAAATTACAAGATAAATTATCTCTCGTTGTATGTAGATGGTGCTCAAATACCTTCGAAACCGTTACAACCTGATTTCACGAAAAATCATCTATATGTGGATGCTTTTCAAACGTTGTTTTCGGGAACTGGAATACATTTCTTGAACGATGGTAATTCGATCGATCGCGATAATTATCGCGATGAATACTGTCTGTTTGCTTTTGATTTGACACCTGATCTTTCGGTGAACAGCAATACACATTGGAATTTAATAAAGCACGGTAGTGTGAGATGAGAGGTACGATTTGAGGATGCGCTTGCTTCAACGATAAATTGTGTAGTCTACGCGGAATATGATAATGTCCTTGAAATTGATGCCTCTCGGCAGGTAATGGTGGATTTTACCGGATAAGCGAAAAATGTGCTGATGTCGGCATAAAATTATTTCGTGTTAAGACACGTAGAAGCGTGTCCGCGAGTAACTAATCAGTCGAACTCGGTCATCTGTACGGATTAGACGTGAAAATGGATATCGTCGTGGATATACAGGGAATGCGTGGTAAAGACTCGGAATTTATTCCGAAAGAAATTGCCGTTGTAGCAGTGGATAGACCGTACTCTGCTCATTGGATCGTTGCACCGCCGTGTCACTTTGCCGAATTACCACAGCAATCGAGAAGCCAGAATAATTTTCTCTCGAAATATTTTCACGGTATGGAGTTGTACGAGGGCGATGTGAGCTGTAAACAGGTATACGCTAACTTGCGTGAAATTTCGCGAAAATCACGACGCATCTATACGCGCGGTCACGAGAAGGCTATACTTCTTTGCGATATCACGAGTCGTGAAATTTCCAACCTGGAGGATGAGGAGGGCGCCCCATCGTACACATTTATGCCGAAATCTTTGCGAAAATGCTTCAGACACGCTATGATAAACGATACAGCGTCTTCGCATTGTGCAATGCGCCAGGCTTTCCAAATAAAAAATTGGCTTCGCGAGCATCCATTTAAAGGAGAATCATACATGGATGTTTGGTCAGCAGACGAAGAGGAAGAGAATAAAAAAGAGGAGAAATCTTCATCATGTGGTCGTGACACGATCGACGACGCTGTGAAATAAATTTTGCATATATATATACGTCTTTCAAAGCGTATCGGTCATCATTTAATCATTGACTATGTGTTCAGCATGAACACTAGACAAATCTACGAGAGTCTGCAGTATCTACCACTTTCAACCGTTGGCGTATACCCGGCTGACAGAATTCCTCGTGTATGGTCGTTACCAGCCGGACTCGTAGTTAACACGGATAACCACGACGGACCTGGAGAGCATTGGATCGCCATGTACGTTAACCATCATGGAAAAGGAATGTACTTCGATAGCTACGGGCTACCACCGGTTATACCGCAACATCTCGCCCGACTACGAAGAAATTGCAAGTTCTATCGGTACGGCCTCAAGCAGCTACAGAGTAATACGTCGGATGTGTGTGGACAATTTTGCATCGTATTCCTACACCTTATGTCGTGCGGCTTCACCATATCGCGATTTAATAATCTCTTTAGCGATAATGTAACGAAAAACGACAGATTAGTGCGCGAATATTACAATGCTTTTGCCTCTCGACGATCGGACAGTGATAAAAATAAATTTAACGGCAGAGGAGTCTCCAAGCGAAGATTACCGTGTTTGCAGGGATGTTGCATACGACGGTAAATATCTGTAAAGTGATTTAAATAAAATATTGATTAATTAAAAACAAATACATCGGTTTACTGTGTCTCTTCTTTTAAAATTATATATAAAATATAATCGAGGTCTCTCGCGGCACGGTATCATATTCTGTGTCTTTTACTGCAGAGCATTCGCTTCACGAGAAGCACAGCGCAAAGCGGTACACACGTGCAAAACTGCTGACATTGCATTCAAAGCGCTGCACACCTAGTTATGACTCAAAGGGGGGTTTGTTATCTTCAAACACTGTGATCACCGCCAGCCTCATCCGGAGCATTCAGTCTGTCTTTAACTTCGTGATCGTGCAGTCTAAAACGTTTTTCCGCTATGTATCCTCGTTATGATGCAAGTATTCTGGGTGTCGCGTTTTGGTGCAGTGTTTTATATATAGACTTGAACATGGTGGTTCATCTGCGAACCGATGAAATGTGGGACGCGTACGAGGAGATGGCGAAAATTCTCCATCGTGTTTTTTACAAGTGGGATCGCGCATCGTTTAGTATCGCCTTGGAGGACCTTTACGAGGGGATGCGGTGCGTGGTTTTCGAAAACGGTCGTGCGGATCGCGGTGAGCTGATCTATGCAGATGGTGACGGATATTCGGAGGTACTCCTAATCGATGAGGGGTACCCAATATTCGTCAATTGGGATAACTTATATTATCCTGATACCCTCACCGGCATGATACCTGCCTTATGCATGGGGTGCCATCTGCATGGATTGGAACGGGTTGACGACTCTAGCTTAATGCCTCTGCTGGAGTCAATGTGTAGTTCCGCCGCATCATTGCACGGTGTTGTGGTGAGAGGCGAGAGTCGTACTCCCAGTGTTAGGCTAACGACGTTGGATAATGTGGACGTGTCCCCGGAGAGGACATAGCAATCGGCTACGATGGCGGCGACGTGGACGAAGGCTTCGAGGACCCCGAGTCTCCTGACAGGGACGGTGCTAGGTAGAAAAACTGTGTGCGTGAGCGTATGCGTGCGTGCGTGTGTGTGTAGGTGTGAGTGGGTGCGTGCTCGCGTATATGTGTGTGTGAAAGTGAGAGAAAGAGAGAGAGAGAGAGTTAAAACCGCCGTAGAAGGAGAAGGATAGTACAGCAGCAGCGGTCAGCAACAGCAGAAGTGGTGAGTGCATGAATTTATTTATTTAGTATGTGTACACCTTTGCTCCATCCTGCTCTTATCTCTACTCTTCCTTGTTCACCAAGGTACCCACACCACCTCACTTTACCATCTCCATGTTACCGACACTGGTCAAGCAGAGTGGGTAGCGCGGCGGTGGAAAAGTGAGGTGGTGGGGGTAGCCGCGTGGTGGGGGAAGGAGTGGGGATAGGAGTGGGATGGAGCAAAGGTGTACACATACTACTTATGTATTATGAACTCTTGAAGCCCGGCGAAACCGTTAATACACAACGCTATCGCTAACAAATTATTAATTTAAACCACGCATTAATCGAAAGACGACCGGATCGGGCCAGAAGACATGGTGATTTTGTTACACGACAATGCGTCGTCTCACACAGCAAAAGCAGTGAAAGACACCTTGAAATCGCTTGGATGGGACATCCTTCCGCACCCGCCGTATTCGCCAGACCTGGCGCCTTCTGACTATCACCTCTTCGCATCAATGGGGCATGCGCTCCCACAGCAGCACTTCAGCAATTTCGAGGAAGTTAGAAAATGGCTCGACGAATGGTTTGCCGCAAAAGACAAGCAGTTTTTCTAGCATGGTATTCATAAGTTACCTGAAAGATGGGCGAAATGTGTAGAAGCTGATGGCCAATATTTTGAATAAAACAAAAATTAATTTCTCTTGAAAATTACGTGTTTTTTTTTACCAAAAAACCGGCAAAAACTTATGCATACACCTGGTATATACATCCGCGGATATGACATATCCTATGAACATATAATGATACACAAACGACGTACATTGCATATCGTAGGGATATGCGAATGCAACGCGCTGTATGTTCAGTGGATATTCCTACAATATACATATGTATATTAGCCTAACATTATATGTATATGTTCATATACATAATAGATAGTTTCATCGTATACGACACTTCGTCGTTCGCAACTTTTCATTGTAAACGCGTAAGTTGCAAGGGCGTGTATTCTACGTATATCGAGGTTACTATCCGAAACGCATAACGGTATGGTTCCGGTCCCAATACTATAAGCTTTGTAAAATTTCGGTTATTATTTGTTTTAACGTTAGATATATGAGAGAGAGACGCGCGAGAGAGAGAGAGAGTAACGCGAGAGACGCCAAGAACGTGAGAAACGCAAGAGACGCGAGAGGGAGACGGAAGAGCCGCGAGAGGGAGACGGAAGAGACGCGAGAGAAATATATTTATGAGTTATAGTTATTATATAAGTTTTGTCCTTTCTCTTTATTGTTTCAAGTTAGTATGGCAATTGAATTTTGAAATATTAATGGGGAGATGGTGCCTCACACTATTGTCCCCATCACGGGAGACGGAGCTTGCCTGTTCCGGTCCCTCTCATATCTTACATATTATAATCAGCTAATGGCTAGGGAGGTGCGTGAGCTAATCGTCAGGGACGTGGTGGACACCTGGGAGGAGTTCTCCATCATGTCCCACAATAGCGAGGGGGATAACTACACCAGCTCCGCTGAGTACCTCGCTCACATGTTCCGACCCTTAACTTATAGTGGTTTATGCGAACTTGTGGCGGCTGGCCAATTATTCGAGTTCGTCTTCGAAGTTTACCGCAATCGCGAGCACTATGAGAGTGTCGGTGCTGAAGGTCATCCCGTGAGGAGGTTACGTTTTTCGCGAGACCTTTCTAGGGGCCATTTCGATGTGTACCTGCCACGTGAACCTGAAGAAGTATTTACCTTACTACCTCTTTCCCAGCTCGACCCTGTTGTGCCGCGGAATATTCCACTCCGTATTTAGTATATTCGGGAATATTCCATAGTAACGAAACATTGGAATTCGTTCAAGACAAGAAACGAAGTCCAATGCCCGATCGTATGAACGACCCCAAGAACGCTGACGCAGCATGAGCGACTCGCTTGGCGTTCGGGCGAAAGGCTAACGCTAAAATTGCGAATTAAGGGATTTTCGTGGAGACAGTTAGCAACTGCTTTAAGAAAAGACAGTATTAAATTAGATTGAAAAGAGAACGGTTGGTTCCTCGTTTAATACTCGAAACAACGCATTATTGTACTTCTTACTTTGATATATAAATAGGCAACGGAAAGTTACCGTTGCTTATAATAAATACTTCCTTTTATATAAATTCGCGTTTCCATCTTTTACTCGAGATCCATCTCATTATCGGCAAACGATCCCAAAAAATAATAACTTTTAATATTATACCGACTACCGAATAATCCAATTACTCGGTACCGGCGTAACATTTGATGGCAGCGGTGGGATCTGCCGAAGTTTAAGTGATTCGTGATTTATTAGGACAAAAGTGTTTTGGACAAAGTTGAGAATACTCTGAAGTGACGACTACGACGCGTGCAAGGACACCAGTGTAGTTCGTGAAAACCCGACTAATCTAATGCGAAGACGCAAAGTGAACGTTGGTGCGGGGTGACGTATCGGTCAACCGTTTAAAGTCCCGATTGACGGTGTCACGTCAAGTCGCGGAAAACCACACAAAGTGTGCAACCGAGTACGCACAGCAGCTACTCGAAAAGAAGCCGTCGCGCAATCGTTGGCGACGCACCAAGGACGAACCCAGGAACCAACGGAGATACGGGTCAACGGTACCAGGGAGGATTACTGGACCAGCCTTCGAGGGAAGCTACGAGACAATAGGTCTACAGCACCGGAGGAACGGCACCCGAGAACAACAGCATGGAAAGGACCGTCTACCAGATCATCTATCTGTAAGTGGCGGTTACATTATACTTATACATATAGTCGATAAACTAAAGCCAGCGTAGAACCGATATTTGGGAAAATATTCCACTAGATACATATTTCTCTTGAGATTTTGTGGGAATATTTTAAAGTAGAGTTCGCCGAGAAATTTGCAAGCATGTCAGATCCTAGAGGAGCCCGACCAAGAAATAGGGGCAATTCGCTAGAGACGACGTTGCCCGGCGAAGGGGTAGCCCCTACAGCCGGTTTAGCTGCGGCAGTAGGAGACATCGTTTACAAAGCGCGCAGGGCGCTATTCGAGCTCTCGCCGTCGGGGCGAATCCCTTCGACGAGACAAGAGGCCCTTGCAGACCGACTAACGGCCCAGTTCGGCGTAAACCCACGTAGGGGTGCGTCGTTCGGGGATTTCGACAGCGACGGTAGCGACGACGTGTTTAATATGGCTACTGGCAAGCGAACTCCCGAGCACATCACCGAGGAAATGGTTGAGCGGGAAATAGAAAACATGCGAACCATAGATCGTGTAGGTTTTTCAGCAGCTACCGGTACGACAGCCCGGTCGGTACCAGCGAGAGTACGCAATCGGTTGGAAGCGGACGACCGAAGCCAACGCGAACTGGAAAGAGCGCGACGCCAGTGCGAGAGGCTGCAGCGCGAGCATGATAGAGGCCAACGCGAACTCGATCGCGAACTCAGGGAGGCCGAAACACCGTCGGCGAGACGGAACTTGGCGGACACGCTCAACGAGGTAGGTGCGGACGAGTACGAACTCATCCGGTCCCTACGAGGGCAAAACGCCGAACTATCGCGGAGGCTGGGAAATACGGGGTTGGAAGAATGTCCGACACCACGTCCGCGATTGAGGCAAACCCGATTTGAAGAATCGGATTATCCCCCTGCGGATCTCGTGTTCCAGAGGGAACAACAGAGGGTGTCGGAAACACCGAGTCGGACACTCGACCTGGGGCTGGCCTTGAAAAATATAAAGCGCTTCGACGGCAGCAACGCTGACGAACTAGATGCCTTCTTGCGATCGTGCGAGACAGTTTTCAAGAGAGTAGCGCCCCAGGATCAAGACATCCTGTTGGAACTGGTGCTCAGCAGCAAGCTTGAGGGAAGGGCGTCCAGAGAGATAAAGCATAAGGTCATCCTCTTGGTAGCGCAGCTTAAAACCGAGCTGGAGGCCCTGTACGGAAAGCGGAAGTCGTTGCCTGCGTTACAAGTAGAGTTCAACACCCTCCGGCAGGGCCAGGGTGAGGACATCGCGGTATACGCCGCCAGGACTGAGCGTATCACCGTCGATATAATAGAAAACCTCTGCGAGGAAGCCACCTCGATGTTGGAGATGCGCATCATCGAGAAAATAACCCGGAAGAGCGCCCAAGCCAACTTTGAAAATGGACTGCATGGGCAGATTCTGGTGAGATCTTGTAATTACGCCACCCTCCACGAGTCCGTTACAGGAGCCATCGAGATCACGAATATGGTGCAGCCAAAGGGAGGGGTAGGTGGAGTATTAAGCCACCCCAGAAGGTCCCAAGGCGCATCATCCCGGCAGAGCGAAAATTGTTTCACCTGTGGAAACACTGGACACATAGCTCGAGACTGCACCCGCAGATCGGAACGAGTAAGCCTACCAGTACCCAGTGAAAACAAGTCAATCTACAATGTGGAAATAACCTGCAATTACTGCCAGAAGAAAGGCTACATGTGGAAGGACTGCCGGAAGAGACTGTCGCAGAATAAAAGCGAGCCAACGCAGCCGCCCCGACAGCCAAGAAACGCAGGCTACAAAGATGCAAAAAATACGGTAACTGCGGGGCCAGATCCAGCCACTGCAGGCGTGAACGCACTGGGCACACTGAGACTGAATACGCTAACTGTCCAGCAGAGACTTGCGTGCAAGCAGAAGGAAACAACGCTGCAGCTTCTACAAGTAACGCTGCCGGCGTCGAGTGCCACCGCCAGCGACTTCGATATCGATGCACCGTTGGCCACGACCGGGGTACTCACCCTCAAAGCGGACACCGGAGCGCAGTGCAGCATAATCAAGGAAGGCTGTCTCAAGCCCGAGACCATGGTGAGCAGGTGCTCCGTGGAATTACAGGGGGTAGCGGGCGAAAAATTCACCCCCCTCGGGATAGCTAAAATTGTACTCGAGACACCGGCTCTAAATGTAGAGCATTGGTTCTACATCGTTCCGAACAATGTGCCGTTGAAGGTCAACGGATTACTTGGCATGGACTTTATCAAGCAGCATAAAGCGGACATCCTGCATGGCGAGATGCTCAAGTTGTATGGGCACTGCATGCCGCTAAGGGACGGCGCGACGAGGATATATTCGTCACCACGCAGTAGAACTGCCGCCACGTGCAAATACATAGGCCTGCTTACAGAGATAAATCTTCCTTCCGGAAACGGGCCTAACATGGATGCCGCCAAGAAAAACAAATTTGTCAGACTACCTACAAGGAGTAGGATCGGCCGAGGCATCATAGAGAGACCCCGTGTCACACCGTCAAGAACCAAAAGAGTGAGTTTAAATGTTCATAAACACGACGGGGAAGTGCAATAGCCGACGGTGACATGCGAGCCGTCGGAGATAGCGAAGACCGTACGTAGCCGCCAGGTCAAGGCACTGCGCGTTAGCTCAGAGAGCACGGGGAAGAAGGCCAAACGGTTTGCGCAGCGCCAACGGAAGTCCGACTTGGTGCCCCCCAGCAGTGAAAAGCAAGCAGCTCGCGCAGGAATAGTGTGCGAATACAACGGTGTATTCCAACTACGAGGGAACAAGCGACAGCGCACGCACGAGGTGCAAGATCGCGCACCCTTTAAGGTCGTATCGAAGGACCTGAGATCGCAACCCTTGCCTGGGAAGACCGTAAAATCGGGGCATGGGTCCGGTAAAATGCATAAAGCCGGAAAAAGAAATACTGATGCAGATGCTCAGAGTCGCATATATGCGACCGCACGAGCTCAAGTGGGACAGGAAAGACAGTCCCACAAAAAAGAGAATGATAGCGCAATCGGGTATACGAACGGCCGCACAAAGCGGAGAGTCGAGGATACCCAAGGCAACCACTATAACTCGTCGACATAGTAACACACGGAGTAAGAGCTACTCGCTATAATATGGGCCCTAGCTCAATTCGGGCCATATATTTAAGGTACCCGTTTCACAGTAGTGTCGGACCACCAACCGCTCACCTGGCTGTTCGGAGTAAAGGACCCAGGTTCGAGATTGATGCGTTGGAAAATTAAATTGGCGGAACATGAGTTTAACGTAGAGTACAAGGCAGGAAAGCGCAATACGAATAGAGATGCGCTAAGTCAAATATGCCTTATGCGAGGGCCCAAGCGAGAGCGAAGAACGAAGTCCGTGTGTCGAAAGAGGACGGCACGACGGGGCAAGTAGGCACAACGAAAGACCGCACAAAGCAGACAGCCGAAGATACCCCGTATAGCCATGGTAGCTCGCTGGAGCGAGAGGTCGAGCTCGCCCGCGAGCGAGACGAGGACAGCAAGCGCCCGGGTACGGACAGCCGCACAAAGCGGAGAGCCGAGAATACCCCGGGCCAGCCTAGCAACGCGGCAGAGAGAGAGGCCGCTCTGGCCAATGCGCCAGAAGAGGACAGAGAGATTCGCAGCGTGCCTGCAGAACGCTCTACTGAACCCCACAGCCCCGCCGAAAAGCCGTGCGGTCGGGGAAGGGGCAGACCACGCAAGCAAGCAACGCCAGCCACTGGTAAGACTGCGAGCACCGCTAACAAGGATAGAGCGGGCCCAGCACAGCATGGCGGACCCGCGAAGCGCGGAAGGCCGCGAAAGGCAAACGTTGCAAGGCCGCTCGAGAGAGAGAGCGACCCAACGGCGGAGCCACCGGTGGGCACGCCGAGCGAAGAAACTGCGGACAGAGCACCGCAAAGGCCTGCTGAGGAAGCGAGGCACGGCGGGGCCCGTAGCCCACGAACTTCTTGCAGCGCGGATGAAGACAGCGCGATAAAAGAGTATAACGACGGCCGCAGTGGCGTAGCCACTCCTTCTGCCGATGACCGCCAGAAAATAATTAGAGAATACCACGACACCCCCATAGGAGGGCATCAAGGTATACGGCGCACGTTACATCGAATTCGGACCAAATACAACTGGCCCGGCCTGAGAAGAGATCTAGAGAATTATATATCGTCTTGCGAATCCTGTCAAAAGAATAAAATCAGGAAAAGAGAACGAGTACCGATAGTGGTAACCGACACCCCCTCGAAGTCGTTTGAAAAGGTTGCGGTCGACATCGTAGGACCGCTACCGGAGAGCGTCAACGGAAAAAAATACATACTTACGATCCAAGACGCATTGACCAAGTACAGCGCAGCGATTCCACTGCCGAACCAAGAGGCTTCGACAGTAGCAAAAGCGCTCGTAGAAGAATTAATTTGCCGGCACGGGACACCGGAAATAATATTATCAGACCAAGGCACGAACTTCCTCAGCTCGACCTTCAAAGAAATATGTCGACTGCTCTGAATCAAAAAGATACAAACGACGGCCTACCATCCGGAATCAAATGGCGCTCTAGAAAGATCGCATCGTACCCTTGCAGAATATCTGAAAATTTTCATAAATGAGGATCAAGGTAATTGGGACGAGTGGCTGCCGTACGCGATGTTCACGTACAACACCACTCCACATACGGGGACCGGATTGTCACCCCATGTATTGGTATACGGACGGGAAGCGGAGTTACCGACTGCCGTGAAGCAGGAGCCCCGCCGCACCTATGCGTACGACGACTACGTCCAAGAATTACGTGAACGACTACGCGCCGCATGGACTGTAGCACGTAACAACCTGGAAGGCGCGAAAAGACGGTCGAAGACTACATACGACCAAGGCGCACAGGTGCAGGAGTACCGCGTCGGCGAACGCGTACTCCTCCGCGACGAGACGGTGCGCAGGGGGCGGTCAGCCAAGCTGACTCCGAAGTGGACGGGACCCCACGAGATTGTGGAAGCGAGGCCCCCCGTCAATTACGTCATCCGAAAGGGACAAAAAACTCAGGCAGTGCATGCAAACCGCCTGAAGCTCTTTATAGAGCACTAAAATGAAATAAAAGCTAAATAAAGGCGGGTAGGGAGCTCCACAAAGCGCAAGGTAAGGAACTCCAATAAGAGAAACAAGGTAAAATGAAAACTTGTTTAATTGAAAAAGCACGAAGGAAAACATGTCATAAATAGTAATGGTAATCTAGAAAAATTCAGGCATACTGGCTTTGGTAGGCATATGTATAGTAACCGCCCAAGATTTCAGCATAAAAACCATCGGGCGGACCTCACAGATTATCCGGGAAAACTATCTCCCATCGTTCAATTTAACGTTAACGAAAATTGAAGCCCAGGCTTCCCCTACGCAGACCGAGAAGACAATTCCACTGCAGAGCGTGCTGCGAGACCCGGAAGAGCTTCAAAAGCTCGGAGCTCGAGCCGACGAAATCATGGACGGCGTCAATACAGACGGAGACGGGATGCAACACATCCACAATATGAGTTTCTACTCACTGGGTGCAGTAGCACCGATAGCCTTGGTTGGCTATGTTCTGTTTAAATGTTATAGGTATCAACGAAACCGAACACCAACAAGGACAAGCGAGGCAACGACCCCGGCAACAGCCGAGGTAAACATCAACCTCGAGCCGATCGAACGACAACAGCCAGAAGAGCAACCGCGATCCGAGCTGGCCAGGCTATGCACCCGTCCCCTCAACCGAGAACGACTCGCTCGGCACGAAAGACGATAAGAAGCAGAAGTAAAACTTCATCGTCAACGAATGAAAAAATGAAACATTTTATTGTATTGTTATATAACATCAAACAGTAAAATTGTAAGAGGAAATACGAGAAACCAGTCGAAGAAAAAATTTTTTAAAGAAAAAATTTTTCCTTTTAAGGGGGGAGGGATGTTGTGCCGCGGAATTTTCCACTCCGTATTTAGTATATTCGGGAATATTCCATAGTAACGAAACATTGGAATTCGTTCAAGACAAGAAACGAAGTCCAATGCCCGATCGTGAGAATGACCCCAAGAACGCTGACGCAGCATGAGCGACTCGCTTGGCGTTCGGGCGAAAGCCTAACGCTAAAATTGCGAATTGAGGGATTTTCGTGAAGACAGTTAGCAACTGCTTCACGAAAAGACAGAATTAAATTAGATTGAAAAGAGAACGGTTGGTTCCTCGTTTAATACTCGAAACAACGCATTATTGTACTTCTTACTTTGATATATAAATAGGCAACGGAAAGTTACCGTTGCTTATAATAAATACTTCCTTTTATATAAATTCGCGTTTCCATCTTTTACTCGAGATCCATCTCCTTATCGGCAAACGATCCCAAAAAATAATAACTTTTAATATTATACCGACTACCGAATAATCCAATTACTCGGTACCGGCATAACAACCCCTATTTAAATTTCTCATAGCATTTACCTCTTTCCCAGCTTTTCCAGCTTGACTCCTATTCACACTTCTCACAGCCATCACCTCTTCCTGTCCTCAAGAAGGCTCCTGGCAAACGTCGTGCTAGATATTCCGATGTTAAAAGGAGGAAGCAACTTAAGCATGCAGCAAGGAAAAATGCTCAGAATAATCCTGCGGTGAACCGTGCTGCGGTGGCCAGGTACCAGCAAGATCACCTTGGAGTGCACCGTGATACGCTGGCCAGGTACCAGCAAGATCACCCCGAAGTGCACAGAGCGGCGGAATTTCGGTATGGGCAAAGCAATCCTGGAAGACGAGTAGAAAGGCGAGCACTTCCATGGAAAGTCAAGGCTCACTCAGGCATGGCATATGTTCCTGACGTGGCTTATGAGGCAAACAGCACTGTCGATGTGGGTACTATGAGCCACAAATGCATATATTGCAATGCTTTGAAGTGGAAGGAAGAGCCCCGCGGCATGTGTTGCAGCGCTGGCACGGTGCAGCTTCCGCCCTTCGAACCTCTGTCCAAGCCTCTTTACAGCCTGGTAATAGATATCCACCCTGAGCACGTCCACTTCATGGACAGTATTCGGAAGTATAATGGCTGCTTCAACATGACATCATTTGGGGCTAAGCAGGTTTGACGAGATGGCTTCTCACCGACTTTTAAAGTTCAGGGGCAGATGTATCATTTGATGGGAAGTCTGCTGCCAGCACCTCAACAGAAAGCCCAATTTCTGCAAATATATTTTATGGGCGACGACGAAAAGGAAGTGCGCTTGAGGTGCAGCAAATTTTCTGACGTCAAACAGGGATTGGTCGAACAACTGCAGATGATGCTACACGACATCAATAGTTATATGAAGGATCTGAAGACTGCCATGGACAAGGTAGCTCACACCTGCGAGAAGTTCGAAGTCGTTATCCATGCAGATAGAAAGCCAGCTGACGCTAACGGAGGTCGCTTCAATGCACTAACAGCAAATGAGGTAGCTCTGGTGATTGTTGGTCAGCAATTCGAGCATCGAGACATTGTGCTGCAAAGCCATAACAACACATTGCAGCGCATTGGTGAAATTAATCGGTCATACGACGCCTTGCAGTATCCGCTTCTGTTTTGCCGTGGCGAGGATGGGTACTCTGTTGCCTTGCCTCAGCGCGATTCTAAGACCTAGTTGCTCCTCAATAAGACAGTCTCCGCAGTGAGTTTTTACTCTTATCGTATTATGGTCAGGCAAGGGGAGGTCAATCATATTTTGTACTTCCGCTCCCTTTTCAGTCAATTTTTGGTTGACATGTATGCCAAAATAGAGACTGAGAGGTTGAATTACGTCAGAAACAATCAGGCGCAGCTGAGGGCAGACAGCTATATTAACCTCAAGGACGCTGTGAGTAGACAGGATGCTGACGCTGCTCAGCTGGGTCAAATGGTGGTCCCTCTTACAGGGGAACCGGGGTGTCCAAGAAGGATTTTTCCTCACTAAAAAAAAAAAAAATACATAAAATCATATTACTTTTTAAGCCAAGAACGCGTTGTAGAGTCGTTATAGGCAAAAGTAAGCGTTACGTACGGATGTGCGGCATTGTTTTGACCTATTTAGAAATTACATTTAAAGATACCCGTGGCGAAGCACGGGTAATATGCTAGTCTGGGTATATTCTGGTTATAAGGTCTGTTAGGGTCATCGCTAGTGCGCCCAGGCCTATAGGGATCGTCACCTTTCCCTCGAACTCAGGATATTCTCCATCCCCTATTTTCAGTAGAAGTTCGGAAAATTCCCCAACGGAGACATCACCTCTCAAGTTGACCCTCATGTTCTTCCTGAGAGAAAGTTTGCAGATAAAAGGCCATAAATATGACGCCTTGATGCACATCTTAATCTCGTCAGCTCGAGTTCCCCTTGGCACTACTGGCAAAGTCTGCCGAAAGTCTCCAGCCAGCAACACAGTGACTCCTCCCATCACTACATCGTTGCCGCTGATGTCTTTGAGCGTTATGTTCAGTGCCTCAAAACTCCGCTTGTACGCCATGGTGCTCTCATCCCAAACAATGAGCTTACAATCTCGCAGCACTTTGGCCATATTGCTTTGTTTTGAGATGTTGCACAGAGGTGTTTCTGCATGAATGAGATTGAGGGGCAGCTTGAAGGCAGTGTGGGCCGTCTTGCCTCCCTCCAATAGCGTAGCAGCGATGCCAGAGGATGCGACAGCCAAAGCGATGCCACGATCACTCCTTACCTTCGCCAGGAGCAAGTTGATGAGGAAAGTCTTCCCAGTACCACTAGGAGCATCCAAGAAAAAAACCTGCTCAACACCTGACTCAACGCTGCTAAGGATCTGCCGATAAACAGCGAGCTGCTGATCCGTTAGTAAACCCACGTTATTCGATACCACTTGTGCTAAGGCGTTTGTATCATAGCTGGTGTCCCTCAGATAGTCCTTATTACCCAACACTCCTCCAGACCTTGTTGGTTGAGTCAAGCCGTACTGAGGCCAACCCTGTCCTCCCAAAGCTAACACTGCGTCCTCAATCAGCACCAGGCATCTGTTGTACACCTGCTCCATCATCTGCTGCGCATTATCTTGCAACTCTCTTTCCACCTGCCGCGTGATATCTTCTGAAAAACTGTCTTTGTACTTTTCCCAAAGACTAAGAGGATCAGAGAGTTGACAAAAAACCAACATCACTGTGAAGAACTCTCGAAGCTTAAATAGAGAATCACACAGGGCAGCTTCCTCCAAAGTAATATCCCAGTGATTGGCATCCTCCAGCAAACCTAATGCTTTCCATGTAGACGGGAATATAGGATGAAGGACACCATTCACAATCTTCAACTCTGAAAATGACGTTGGGCCTCGAATTTCATGTAGCCATAGACGGAGATAATAATATTCGGTGTTACTTGGGTGAATGGTGTACACCCTTCCCAGCGCATTGCCTCTCTTCACTCCTGACCAGCCATCGACATCGTTCCTTCGCTTCCTTCTCGCAAACTGGTTATCTCCAATACAAAGTAAGAAGGGACCTCAGAGTACAGGAGAGTTTTTGCAAAATCGTCATTTTTGCATAACTCGAAGAAAGCCAAGAGCGTTGTCTGAGGAGGGTTGCTAAGCTTCTCGGCCAAGTTGTCGGAGGTGAAGTACACACGCTGACCATTCTCGAGGTGAACAGCCAGATGAAAAATAGTGGGATACCTCTCACGAATAGGGAACGCTAATATCCTCTAAACCGCCTCCGAGCTACTAATGTGCCGCAAACTCGCATACATCTTTACTTCATCCTTCTCATTCTCCAGAGCAAAAGACGCCTGGTCACTGCCCTTGTTCACGTACTTGCAAATGTATTTAATAGACTTAACAGAGTTACATAATTCTACATTGATGTGAGCATCGAAAGTGCGTGACAAGACAGGGTTGTAGGGCACCGCCCAGCGGTTGTCCAGTTTTATCCTATTGATTTCTACAGTGAAGCCACCATCAGCTGGAGACCTCCTACGATACTGCGGATATGTATCGTCTCCTGTCTGAGTGTTCTTGAGAAGTGTCCGGGGATACTGCTTGCTGCAACTACCTCCTTTCATGTAAGGCGAATTGTAGTTCAAGCTGCCGCAGGGCCCATGAATCATGTTGGCCTTGACAATGTTGTGGAGAAGATGATCTTGCTCAGGATCAAATATTTCAGCACAGATGACTTTGTCGATCATGTCAGAGAAGATGCGCTGCTCTAGCCACAGCGATATGTGAATGTGAGGCAGACCCCGCTTTTGCCACTCGACAGAGTACATAAAACACCGTACTCCACCAAACAGACTGCACTTGTTCAAAAGAGATATCATCTTCTTCACCTTGAGATGGAATACCCTGTCTATGATGTCATGACGATCGTGAGACTTTTGCCCAGGCAGCAGTACATTCGTGATATCCTTTCATCTGGGATTACAGGTGAAAGTGATGAACAGATCAGGATGGCCGTAATGGCGAACATATGTCATGGCGTCTTGAGTCCGCTCATGCATATAGCGAGGTCCCCCAGTGAATGATGAAGGAAGCACCACCATTTGACCCAGCTGAGCAGCGTCAGCATCCTGTCTACTCACAGCGTCCTTGAGGTTAATATAGCTGTCTGCCCTCAGCTGTGCCTGATTGTTCCTGATGTAATTCAACCTCTCAGTCTCTATTTTGGCATACATGTCAACCAAAAATTGACTGAAAAGGGAGCGGAAGTACAAAATATGGTTGACCTCCCCTTGCCTGACCATAACACGATAAGAGTAAAACCTCGCTGCGGAGACTGTCTTATTGAGGAGCAACTTGGTCTTAGAATCGCGCTGAGGCAAGGCAATAGTACCCATCCTCGCCACGGCAAAACAGAAGCGGATACTACAAGGCGTCGTATGACCGATGAATTTCACTAATCCGCTGCAATATGTTGTTATGGCTCTGCAGCACAATGTCTCGATGCTCGAATTGCTGACCAACAATCACCAGAGCTACCTCATTTGCTGTTGGTGCATTGAAGCGACCTCCATGAGCGTCAGCTGGCTTTTTATCTGCATGGATAACGACTTCGAACTTCTTGCAGGTTGCAGCTACCTTGTCCATGGCAGTCTTCAGATCCTTTATATAGCTATTGATATCGTGTAGCATCCTCTGCAGTTGTTTGACCAACCCCTGTTTGACGTCAGAAAATTTGCTGCACCTCAAGCGTACTTCCCTTTCGTCGTCGCCCACAAAATAAATTTGCAGAAATTGGGCTTTCTGTTGAGGTGCTGGCAGCAGACTTCCTATTAAATGATACACCTGCCCCTGAACTTTAAAAGTCGGTATGAAGCCATCTCGTGGAACCTGCTTAGCCCCAAATGATGTCATGTTGAAGCAGCCATTATACTTCCGAATATGGTCCATGAAGTGGACGTGCTCAGGGTGGATATCCATTACCAGGCTGTAAAGAGGCTCGGGCAGAGGTTCGAAGGGCGGAAGCTGCACCTTGCCAGCGCTGCAGCACATGCCGCGGGGCTCTTCCTTCCACTTCAAAGCATTGCAATATATGCATTTGTGGCTCATAGTACCCAGATCTACAGTGCTGTTTGCCTCATAAGCCACGTCAGGATCATATGCCATGCCTGAGTGAGCCTTGACTTTCCATGGAAGTGCTCGCCTTTCTACTCGTCTTTCAGGATTGCTTTGCTCATATCGAAATTCCGCTGCTCTGTACACTTCAGGGTGATCTTGCAGGTACCTGGCCACCGCATCATGGTGCTTTTCAGGGTTATCTTGCTGGTACCTGGCCACCGCATCACGGTGCACTTCAGGGTGATCTTGCTGGTACCTGGCCACCGCATCACGGTTCACCGCAGGATTATTCTGAGCAAATTTCCTTGCCGCATCCTTAAGTTGCTTCCTCCTTTTAACATCGGAATATCTAGCACGACGTTTGCCAGGAGCCTTCTTGAGGACAGGAAGAGGTGATGGCTGTGAGAAGTCTGAATAGGAGTCGAGCTGGAAAAGCTGGGAAAGAGGTAAAGGCTATGAGAAATGTAAATAGGGGTCGAGCTGGGAAAGAGGTAGTAAGATAAATACTTCTTCAGGTTCACGTGGCAGGTACGTATCGAAATGGCCCCTAGAGAGGTCCTGCGAAAAACGTAACCTCCTCGTGGGATGACCTTCAGCACCGACACTCGCATACAGCTCGCCATTGCGGTAAACTTCGAAGACGAACTCGAACAATTGGCCAGCCGCCACAAGTTCGCATAAACCACCATAAGTAAAGGGTCGGGACATGTGAGCGAGGTACTCAGCGGAGCTGGTGTAGTTATCCCCCTCGCTGTTGTGGGACATGATGGAGAACTCCTCCCAGGTGTCCACCACGTGCCTGACGATTAGCTCACGCACCTCCCTAGCCATTAACTGATTATAATATATAAGATATGAGAGGGACCGGAACAGGCAAGCTCCGTCTCCCGTGATGGGGACAATAGTGTGAAACACTATCTCCCCATTAATATTTAAAAATTCAATTGCCATACTAAAAAACAATAAAGAGAAAGGACAAAACTTATAGTCAGTGAGTCAGTGAGTCAGTCAGGACTTATCTTTTTATGTAGATAGATTTCTCTGGCGTCTCTTCCGTCTCCCTCTCGCGTCTCTTGCGTTTCTCACGTTCTTGGTGTCTCTCGCGTTACTCTCTCTCTCTCTCTCTCTCGCGCGTCTCTCTCTCAAATATCTGACGTTGAAGAGGGTGGGGTTTAGGGGTGAGATATATCCAGTGACTTTCCTTCGGCTCTTAACAATATTTGTGCTTGGTTCAGTTGTAATCGGTGAAGGCGTGTGGATTTTATTAAGAATTTTTCTTTAGGGGATGGAGGGGGTGGTTTTCAGGGGTAAGATATATTCAGTGACCTTCCTTAGGCTCTTAGCAATATTTGTGCTTGGTTTGGTTGTAATCGGTGAAGGCGTGTAGATTTTATTAAGAATTATTTTTAGGGGATAAAGGGGGTGGTTTTCAGGGGTACGATATATACAGTCGCCTTCCTTTGGTCTTCAACAATATTTGTGTAAGGTTTAGTTGAAATCAGTTGATTCGCGTGAATATTTTTGAAGAATCTTTTTTCAGGGGAATATTTTGAATTTCATTAAACTCCTTCTGCGACACTACTACAAGTCTGTATCATTTTGGTTTGCTGTCTATGGTCAGCGCCGTCTTTTTTGTCATCGTCTCCATCATCGTCGTCAGCACACAAAAATATTATTTAATTTTTTACTTACAATAACTTCTCTTCAAATATAGCCCCCGGAAACACTATTTTCTTTAGAATGATTATTTCGCTCGCTTGCTCGCTCTTTTGCTCGTACGCTCTGTTGCTCGTTTAGTCAGCAATTGCCGTTTGACAGATTAATGCTGTCGACACGAATGTAGCCACAACGGACAAAAACATATCACCGTGAAAAAGAGACTTCTGTCGATTTGATACACTTGAAAACGAGATGTCACACACTTGTGAATAAATAAAATATTTATCGAAGACGACAGCATTTCGGCAATAATGCACCTTAAGCCCATTTCTACGAAATGAACAGTCATATAATGACTGTTAGATCTCTTGTTTTTCTTCTTTATATATATAGATACAGTCTTATGCATATTTATTTGATTTTTTTATTTTTCAACTTCATCTGGATTTGACCCTTTAGGGCCGGTTAGGGCAAAATGCTGAATTATGCTTTGCAGTATAAGCGTAAACAATCTTCGTGAGTCAAAACTAATGCAGTATCTCATCGGGGTTAAGGAAAATTGAAAAAACGAAAAACAACATATTTAACCCTTGATTTCCGCTTAGGAGGGGAATCTTTAAAAAATCCCTTCTTAGTGGGCGTACCACATGATATTAGTACAGGAGTTGAGATGAGGTGGGCTGGGCGTGGTATTTATTTGATTTTTTAAATTTTTCTACTTAATCTGGATTTGGCCCTTTAGGGCCGATTAGGGCAAAATGCTGAATTATGCTTTGCAGTATAAGCGTAAACAACCTTCGTGAGTAAAAACTAATGCAGTATCTCATCGGGGTTAAGAAAAATTGAAAAAACGAAAAACAACATATTTAACCCTTTATTTCCGCTTGGGAGGGGAACCTTAAAAAATCCCTTCTTAGTGAGCGTCTACGACACGACGGGAATATATCCCTAGAATTTCAAGTTTCTAGGCCCAGGGGTTTGGGCTGGGCGTTGATAAGCGAGTCAGTGAGTCAGTGATTCAGTCAGGACTTTTCTTTTTATATATATAGATACTCTAATTATAAACATGAACAACATTCGTAAGCAAAAACCAAGATTCTAGCACCAGAGGTTTGAGCTGGACATGGTATTTATTTAATTTTTAAATTTTTCTACCGAATCTGAATTTGGCCTTTTAAGGGCTATTTAGGACAAAATACTGAATTATATTTTGCAGTAAAAGCGTAAACAACATTCGTAAGCGAAAATAAACTCAGAATCTTATCATGCTCGACACAATTTGAGAAAATGCAAATTTGTATTGGTAACCTTTGCAAGGAAAATATAGACATATGCGAAAAACAACCCTGTACACTCCCTTAGGGATAGAATTTTAAAAACCCGTTAAAACAATTTCTACAGTTTCTAACCCTTTTACACCGTTTTAGCGATGGATTTTCTAAAAATCCTGAAATTGGTTTTTAAACATTTGTATGAGTAACATTTGCAAGCAGAAACTAAGGCGATATCTCATTGTGCCTAAGAGATATTGAGAAATACGTAAAAACATATTTAACCCTTTTACACCCCCTTAGGGGTGGAATTTCTAAACATCCTGAAATTGGGTTTTAAGCATTTGTATGAATAACATTTGCAAACAAAAACCAAGGCGATATCTCATCGTGCCTAAGAGATATTGAGAAATACGTAAAAACATATTTAACCCTTTTACACTCCCTTAGGTGTGGAATTTCTAAAATTTCCTTCTTAGTGAGCGTCTACGACACGAAGGGAATATATCCCTAGAATTTCAAGTTTCTAGGCCCAGGGGTTTGGGCTGGGCGTTGATGAGTGAGTCAGTGAGTCAGTCAGTCAGGACTTTTCTATTTATATATATAGATATTGCCGATATCAAGGAGAAGTCTATGGACTGGCTGTGCGAGCGTGCCATTCTGACCCCCGAGAATGATAACGCTGCCATCATTAATGATATTTTACTTAATTTGTTCGAAGAGGCAGAAATGAAATATACTAGGTCTGTGGATTCAGTAATGCAAATGGATGACGCGGTTCATTACCCCGTGGAGTTCCTCAATTCCCTCAACCCTCCTGGATTCCCACCCCACAAGCTTCTCCGCAAAGTGGGGGCTCCAGTGATGTTGCTGCGGAATCTCAACCCGCCTAAACTTTGCAACGGCACCAGGCTACAAGTGAAGGCCGTTTATGGAAACGTTATTGAGGCCACAGTGTTCACTTGTTGTGCTCGGGGGGAGTTGGTATTTGTACCACGTGTACCATTCATACCATCAGAGTACCCCTTCGAGTTCAAGAGGCTGCAGTTCCCCCTCAAGGTCTGCTTTGCTATGACCATCAACTTGACTTGAGGGAGGAGTGTTTCTCACATGGACAGTTTTATGTTGCCTGCTCCAGAGTGAGCTCACCAAGCAGCCTGGTGATTCTACCACTTCAGGGAAGAACTACCAATGTGGTCTACAAAGAAGTCCTTCAGTGATATGATATGGTACAGAAGTAAAGTGAGGTTTTTTAGCCGGTAGGAATCTGGAACTACCCCGGGTGTCCTGTTACAGGGGACCCGGGGTGTCAACGAAGAATTTTTCCTCACTAAAAAAAAAAAAAATTCATCAAATCATATTACTTTTTAAACCAAGAACGCGTTGTAGAGTCGTTATAGGCAAAAGTAAGCGTTAAGTACGGATGTGCGGCATTGTTTTGACGTATTTAGAAATTGCATTTAAAGATACCCGTGGCGAAGCACGGGTAATATGCTAGTAATATATCAAATGGAACACAAATAAAAATTAAGATAATAAGAGTAAATAATAAATAAAATTCGCCTCCAACGAATCTTGTATTAATCATTTGGAAGGGCGATGTAACGGAACGTAACTAGGGCGATCCGCTACGAACTAGAATTAAAATACTATCAACATAATAATTAAACCAACATATCCAACTCACACGAACAAACACAGAAAACACACCAAAAACAGACCAAAGAAAAAGAAACATCCATAAAAGGCCACTCAAATAATTATCTATTGACAAAACGAGCAAACAAGTGGCGAATAAGAGCCCACCGGACAAGGAAACCAGCAAGAATCAGGAGGTACGCGCAAGCAACCGCGAGTACCCACCCTAAAAAGAATGGCGTAGATAGTAGGCCCCACCTTAGTGCTAAGACCACACTCAAAACAAAAGCATAGCACACGAGAGGACCCTCTCCCGCACGAAGCGAGCAAGACAGGAGGCAGGGCGGCTAGCGATATCACGCGCTGCGCCTGGCGGACCCCAGCGCAGTAGCCCCCGCCCCTACGCTAAAACCAGGTGGAACCGCTCGAGAGACCAAACACCTTACCATGCAAGACTAGCGCAGTGGGCCCTACCTCCCCAATAGGCCACACTACACGACCGGCCCAAGACGCCAAGAACGCCACACAACGGGGAAAAGTCGAGAGAAATTGTGGAACCCTCGCGGTTACATAAACCAAAGAGACAAAAGAACAGGGTACCGTCGCATGAATCTCCACCAACTACCCCCACTCACAAATAAACGTTAACATTAAGAAAACCCCTTAAACAAAGACGATCTCTCACAAAAATCAATGAATAAATAATCCTCGGGACATCACCTAAACCGAGAACCAAACAGAAAATAGAATATCATAAAAACCGAGAACCAACCAAAATATAAAATATCATAAAAACTAGCGAGGAGGACATAACACAAACTCCAAAAAACGCAAATTTTGCAGACAACTAATCAGAAATAACGATAAATTAACACTAAGTCGAGGAATTTAACCTCACCAGAACCTCGGTTCAAACCCCAAGAAAACAAAAAACCGGTCAAATATAGAAATTCAAGACATAACGGTACACCTACACACCACCCCGCACCGCTCTCACCGAGTGAGTAAGGTGTGATAAACATCACGTGGTTCACCACAAAACACATCCCCGGGGCTCATCCAATAAACTATATAAACCGCGACAGGACAAGCCTCAAGGCTCTTGTCGAAATTACCCTGCAAGACGAAGTGCTGCTCGACAGCACACACAGATTGTACATACATTTTAATTGAATTCTAACATTAACTGTTTTGGAAAGTCATGGCAGAAACCAGTGTTCTTCCGATCAACTGATTCTTCTGCATTGCGCTTGGCCGTCAGTTGACCGAACGAACTATTTAGACTTACCCTGTGAGGAGTAAGGCTCCCCTGCACAGCGCTTGGCCGCCCCTACTGACACTGTTAGGGCACTTTTCCACTAACGAGTCCCCACACACAGCGCAGTGGCTACTCGTCTTTTGGAGAGTGAAAAAGCACGTGTGTGACCAGGTCAAGGGAGTGGCATCCCGTCTTGCTGCACCACGCACGCAAAATTCGTAGGGTGTACATGCGTGGGTGGGACACCATCAGAGCCAGCGGCCAACCACCCCCTGTCACGTACTGATACCTCGGCAGTTCACGTTAATTAAGAGACCTAGTCGCAAGCCCCTTAACGGCACGATAAGGTACCTTAAGATAACGTGAATAAATGCTTCAGTATCAGGGGTACAGGACGAGCTAGATGGTCATCGCTGCGAACCCGGGGTCTTGCGCGAACAGGGAGCTATAGCTAGGGAACCAAAACAATAACAAAGACGAGTACGATAGGTAGGTAAACTCATACTCCCTACCCGACATTACAGTGCTCGCAACTCTAAACTCACCGCGGAAACACCCAACAAGGCGGGGCCTCCAGAGGCGAACCATACGAATCGGTCATACACTCTAGATGCGTTAGAAAAACATACAAAAAGTAGCCAACCGCCGTCCGAGGATTATACCAAGGCCTACCGATATATCTCACGAAAATACCACGGGAAGCCATGTATGAGGACAAGCGAACGCGGTCAGATAGGTAGACTAGGTCGCTTCGCCAATGGCGTAAAAGCAAGCGCGATAAACCCCTACACTAGCAAATTGAGTGTAAAGCTCCATACGCACGGTACCACATCGTCGTACGCACGGTAGAATCAAAACCTTATATATACAGGAATTTATTCCGGATCCATAGTTTGAAGGAAACCCGCGTAAAAGCAAACGCCATAACTTCAGGCTTGGTAAATTGAGTGTTGAGCTCCGTACGCACGATTCCATTTCATTATATGAATAATAAAATCAAACCCGAAATACACTGGAAGTCATTCCGTATACGTAGTTTTAAGATAATCGCGTAAAGGCAAGCGCGACCACCCCATAGTATTAAATTGAGTGTTAAGCTCCGTAAACGCGAAACCATTTCACTGTGCGAATAATCAGATCAAACCCCATACAGACCGGAAATCATTCCGCATGCGTAACTTTAAGAAACTCGCATAAAACAGGCTCAACAGGGAATAATTTTTCCAAGTATTGCGCTCCGTACGTACGATACCAGATCGTCGTACAAATATTAAATGCAAAGCCGAACATAGTCAAACCATACCACATACCACCAACCAGGACCATCCTTCAAAATTCTACACAACCTTATAGAATCAATAAGTGCTTTAAGCACCACACAATGAAAGAATTACCCGAAAACTAAAAAGACCGATGTTTGAGAAATCCATCCGGTGTAACTTAACAGATCTTGAACCTGCGAATATATTGGAAAAATATGAGACTTCACTCACAACAGGGTGGAAATAAAACCAGACTAGTAGATGGAATTTGGAGAAAGTGGTTTATTACTTTCCGCACACACAATGTGATAATACATTTTAAAACAGTTATTTAAAAAATGAAAGGAAACACAAAATATACTAAATTTAGAAAAATATAAAATAATGAAAATAAATACACCAAAAATTTGAGAATTAGAAAACTGAATGTAATTAAATAGGCTAAATTTGATGATATGGACTGAGAACCAGCACACGATTATATTAATTGTGTGCTGTAGGTAATGAGAGTGATGTGCGCACCGCAGCCAGTGCTGCGGAGCATGCAACGCAGTGAGATATATGAGTGCGTAAGGTGGTATTACAATTCACAGCAAGCTCTCAGCAGCCTAATACAGAGAGGTTGCAGTGAACAAATAAGAGCACTTGCAATTGAAATTGCTTGAGTGCACTACATGTATGAGACAAGCTACGCAGGCAGCACTGCGTAGCACAATACAACACATAATGAGGATGCACAAAATGAGCAGTGTATAGTCGCTGTACTCTTCCAGCAGATATCTTGGGGAAAAGTACAGTGAATATAGTACACCTGCATAATTATATTAATTATACCGGCAAATTATGGTGAGAAAAACGTGGCTTGACATGTGCTGCAATGCCGCCAAAAAGTGAGGCCAAAAATGTTGATGTACCGATGAGCATGCAACTCCTCGTTACCATTGAATTTGCGGTAAATTATAGCAACGTATTCGTACTTGATTTTGAGTCCTGTTGAGCAAACTAAGGTGAGATAATCCGGTTGAGAAGAGTGAAATTGTCCGAGCCTTGAAAAGTGCGTGCGCTGTTCCGTGCGGATTTTCACGTAAGTGTCAAAACATCCAACATGGCTGCGGGATATGAAAGCGTCGTTGGGCGCTGAAGTCAGTTAAGCGAGATAGCCTGTGAGCAAAACCGAAGTCAAGCGAGAGAGACATCCTCTCGCTCGACGCGGCCTGCCAACGAGGCACAGCATCGGCTTTGCGAAGCCCCGCCTCGGCTATCTTCGGCTCAACCGAACTCCGTGTGCTCGAGCACAGCAACAGGTCGACGCACGGCGAATATCGATCGCCGTGCGCCAGCTGATTATCCAACATTTCCGCCCGCCATCAGCAACGGGGTTGATGATAAATTACTGATCTGCGTTGGATGAGACAGGGAGGACAGCTAGTTTTGAGATCGGCCTGGTGAGCGTAGTGGCAGCAGTTCGAAGTGTCACCACCTTGGTGAGCCCATCTTTGCCTGGATGCAACGCCGTGACTCGTACAAGTGGCTACTTGGACGGTGGAAAGCGCTCATCCGTGAGCAGAACCAAAGAGCCAACTTTTATGTTATTATTGGGGTGATGCCACTTCGATATAGACTGCTGCCGTTGTAGATAATGAGTCGACCATTGTCGCCACAATTGTTGTAATTTTTGCTGCAACAATTGCCACCTTGAGAGCCGTGAGTGTGATACGTCCTCAGCGTAGACTCTGGGACCGTTGTACCCGCTTTACCAATGAGAAAGTATCCAGGCGTAAGAGCTGATGAGTCATCAGGATCATCGCTGAGTGGTTCCAGAGGTCTTGAGTTGAGTATAGCCTCGATTTGGGCCAGCAGCGTTGCGAGTTCTTCGAATGTGAGTGCTGTATCACCCACCGTTCGCCGCAGATGTAATTTAACAGATTTTAAAGCTGCTTCCCATTTGCCACCCATGTGTGGAGTCGCAGGTGGATTGAACCTCCACGCAATTTGTTGATTTGCGAGAAAAGAAGCGATGATTTGATGTTCTTGAGAGGCCTTCCTGAACAGCTGACGTATGGATTTATGAGCACCAACAAAGTTTGTGCCACAGTCAGAATATAGAGTGTGAGGAATGCCGCGAGATGAGTAGTGTGACTCGTGCCAGAGGAAGCTGACCCATCAATTGTTGAGCCCGAATTCCTCTCTGCCGAGCACACACAACGCAATGTAAAATGTGAGATTTTACAGAAGCTCTTCCGCAGATGATCCAATGAGCTAGCCTTATTTGGGCTAATGTGAGCTGAGTGCCTCCGTGAAGAGTCCGCACGTGAGCTTGATCAATAATGAGAGCTGAGAATCGAGAGTGACGAGGTAGAACGGCAGGATGTCTTCCTTCATATGTGAGTGCTGATTGAGCAAGGCGACCTCCTACTCTGAGTACACCCTCTTGGTCGATGAAAGCTGTTAGTCGACTGAAAGGGTGAGAGGAAGGAAGAGGAGAGCCTAACTGCAGTACTTGTAACTCGTGTGTGAAGAATACGGCTTGTGTCGCTCGTGTCCAAAAAAAACATTTGCTGGAGCTATCTCTTCTGCTGTGAGAGGAGCATTTCCTGCTGACTCTAACCTCTTCCTCATTCTGGCCACTACTCTGACATAAAACGAGATGGGATGACACAATTTTGTGAGTGAGGAACAGCGATAAATGAGTTCCCAATGGTACTCTGGCGTCACAGTTGCCGCGAGCAGAGCTAACCCCGGCCGGGCTTCCATATTGTGCAAATCCTCAGAATCAGTTGAGGTTTTCGGCCAAAAATCAATAGATTTCACCATCAACGGTGGACCCGACCACCACAACTGATGAGAGGCCAATTGAGTTGTAGAGATACCCCGCGAAACCCAATCTGCAGGATTGCTTGAGCCTGAGACGTGACGCCACTGAGCATTGGGTGTGAGTCCTTGTATCTGAGATACTCGGTTTCGGACGTAGTCTTTCCACCGAGCAGGATGCGCTTTGATCCAGGTGAGAGTTACTGATGAGTCCGTCCAGAGGTGAGCAGATGAGATTTTAACCTTGAGTGTGGTTTGAACGTATGCAACCAGCTTAGCTAACAACGAAGCTGCAGTCAGTTCAAGCCTTGGTATGGTGAGCTTCTTGAGTGGTGCCACGCGCATTTTCGAACAAACAAGTGAAGCCACCTTTCCTGTGGAAGTTGAGTTGACAGTGATGTAAATCACTGCAGCCATGGCTAGTTGAGATGCATCAGAGAAACCATGCAATTCCACTGTTGAACCACCGAGGAATTGAGAGTCTGCAGACAAGTGAGATCTTCTCTAATTGCAATCTTTCGTGTTGAGACCTGGGATGGCAGTGGACCATCCCAGTTGAGCTTGTGAAGCCAAAGCTCTTACAAGAGTATTTTCGCTCTTATCACAACTGGTGAGACGAAACCGATTGGATCAAAGAGTTGAGCCACCTCGGAGAAAACGAGGCGTTTGTGAAAATTTCCTGAGCTGACTTGAATCGTGAAGAGAATGTGAACTTGTCCTCATGAAGAAGCCAAGTCAAGCCAAGAATTTTGTATCGCAGTCGTCCGTTGAGATAGCTGAGATTGACGGTGATGATGAGATATTAGCAAGCACCTTGAGGTTCGACGAGTGCCACCTGGCGAGTGGAAAACCGCCCGCCATGCACAAGTCCTTGAGTTGTTGAGCTATTTCAATGAGTTGATGAGTTGAATCCGCCTGTAGATGCTGTTGTACCATGTGTCACGGTTGTTAATTTGTACGACACAGGATTGAGTTGAGCATCAATCCACAAAATTCGCTGAAGATTCCAATCGTCAGGGTGAACTTGAATTTGGCGATACATCTTGGTAACGTCCGTGGCAAAGATGTATCTGTGATGACGGATCCAGATGAGAACGTCCGAAATATTGAGCAACAAATTAGGTCCAGTGTGCATGATGTCATTCAGAGACTTTTCAGAAGATGTTGAGCTAGAACCATTGAATACCACCCTTGATTTGGTGGAAATACTGTCTGGTCTCGCACACTGTGGTGAGGCAGATAGTATTGAATTTCACTTGTAGATGATTTCGAAGCCTTCACCATGTGACCAAGTTGTTCGTATTCGACAATGAATTGTGAGTAGAGCTGACAGTATTCAGCATCCTTTGAGATTTTGCGTATAATGTGCTGCAGACACCGATGTGCTTTCGAGTCTGAGTTTCCAGGTTTACAGGCAAAAATGTGAGAGAAAGCCGAATGATGTATCGGCCTGTAGTAACACACTGATGCGTGTTGCGAAACTGATCCTCGCATGCCTGCACCTCTGGTGTGAGTTGATCAACTGTGTCCATTATCATGTTGCATGGCAGCATGAAGAACAGAGAGTGCGTCAGATTGACATGAGTTAGATGGTCCAATGATGAGCTACCCGAATATCGATAATTGTGCAACAGGCGCAGATGATGTGCCCTTGAGAATATTGGGTTTGATAGCCAGTCCATAAATATCTGCTCCAACTATGATATCGATTGGTTGTGGTGTGAGAAAGTCAGGGTCCGCCAGCTTCAGCTTCACTATGTGAGGCCATGTACGAGCTGGTGACTCAAAAGATGGCAAGTGAGTAGTAACCGTTTTGAGAATGTGAGCCAGTACCGTGACTTTCTCCCTGGAGTATGTAAACACAGTATGAGTTGAACCGAGCTATGTGTCTGCGTTGAGTGCTTTCGACCGATCCCTGTGATTGAAATTGATGAGTGCTTGCGTGTGGTGTTGAGTTTATGGAAGAGTTCTTCCGTAATAAATGTCAATTCCGATCCAGGATCGATGAGAAATCGTGCCTGGTGCGTTAATACCGATGTGTGAATGTGTGAGAGTGCAGTTGCTAATAATGTTGAGCTTGTGTCTGTGAGTTGAATCTATGAGAGAACGACTGCGTCACACCCTAGTGTGTTGACGACTGTGTATTGTGTGGTTGTGTGTCGGCAGTCGTTGTAGGGGACTCTGCTGGATGCAGCGTGGTGTTATGCCGCCCTGCCCACTCCTTGCACGTCCGGGTAGATCGGCAAGCCACTGCGTTGTGTCGACCGAGGCAGTTACAGCACAGCCGCGCTTTCTCCGCCATCTTGAGCCGATCAGCCACAGTGGCCGACGGAACTCAGGGCACATCACGATGAAGTACCCCTAAGCCCGACAGCAATCACAGGGACACGCGGACACGTTGGTATGTGGTGGCGGAGCGCCGCGGGTCTTCAATTGTGGTTAAAATAGGCCGCAGAGCTGACACCCGTCATTGCTACGATTGGACCTTGAGCCCCAGATCGCCTGGTAGGCGAACCGGTGGCCGGGCCTTCTTCGCAGCCACGACGGGGTCCGGAGCCAACAATGTCTTTTATCCTCAGGGTCACCAGGTGCCACCTTGATGCCTGAAGAATTAGACTCGGACATTGTGAGCCCCGTGAGCCTAGCAAGTGTAAAGGAACGAAGATGCTCCGCAGAGTGAGTACTTTACCAAATTGAAGCGCTGTTGCTGCGCCGATGAGAAGCGGTGGAAACTGCGTTGTGGGTTCGCAGAGTCCAAGTCGTGATGAGCCGAAGAGCAGATGATTGCAGAAGGTAGAAAACCCTGGTTCTACCCTGTGCGAGTCGAAGATCCGGCTCGAAGGACCAAATGTTTGAGAAATCCATCCGGTGTAACTTAACAGATCTTGAACCTGCGAATATATTGGAAAAATATGAGACTTCACTCACAAAGGGTGGAAATAAAACCAGACTAGTAGATGGAATTTGAAGAAAGTGGTTGATTACTTTCCGCACACACAATGTGATAATACATTTTAAAGCAGTTATTTTAAATATGAAAGGAAACACAAAATATACTAAATTTAGAAAAATATAAAATAATGAAAATAAATACACCAAAAATTTGAGAATTAGAAAACTGAATGTAATGAAATAGGCTAAATTTGATGATATGGACTGAGAACCAGCACACAATTATATTAATTGTGTGCTGTAGGTAATGAGAGTGATGTGCGCACCGCAGCCAGTGCTGCGGAGCATGCAGCGCGGTGAGATATATGAGTGCGTAAGGTGGTATTACAATTCACAGCAAGCTCTCAGCAGCTTAATGCAGAGAGGTTGCAGTGAACAAATAAGAGCACTTGGAATTGAAATTGCTTGAGTGCACTACATGTATGAGACAAGCTACGCAGGCAGCACTGCGTAGCACAATACAACACATAATGAGGATGCACAAAATGAGCAGTGTATAGTCGCTGTACTCTTCCAGCAGATATCTTGGGGAAAAGTACAATGAATATAGTACACCTACATAATTATATTAATTATACCGGCAAATTATGGTGAGAAAAACGTGGCTTGACATGTGCTGCAATGCCACCAAAAAGTGAGGCCAAAAATGTTGATGTACCGATGAGCATGCAACTCCTCGTTACCATTGAATTTGCGGTAAATTATAGCAACGTACTCGTACCTGATTTTGAGTCCTGTTGAGCAAACGAACGTGAGATAATCCAGTTGAGAAGAGTGAAATTGTCCGAGCCTTGAAAAGTGCGTGCGCTGTTCCGTGCGGATTTTCACGTAAGTGTCAAAATATCCAACATGGCTGCGGGATATGAAAGCGTCGTTGAGCGCTGAAGTCAGTTGAGCGAGATAGCCGGTGAGCAAAACCGAAGTCAAGCGAGAGAGACATCCTCTCGCTCGACGCGGCCCGCCAACGAGGCACAGCCTCGGCTTTGCGAAGCCCCGCCTCGCCTATCTTCGGCTCAACCGAACTCCGTGTGCTCGAGCACAGCAACAGGTCAAGGCACGGCGAATATCGATCGCCGTGCGCCAGCTGATTATCCAACAACCGATGATGAAAGGGTAATGAAATGCGTGTCCACCACGAACCCATGCAAATCAATAAAACCCAGACTGAGGTCTCTCAACAAAAAAAATAGAATAAAAGGAATCAATTCGAAAACACTTTTGAAACAATAGACTTCAGAAAAATCCGCCATTCCAGCCCAGAGCACGAACCTGTTTCGAGCTATAAATCCCCGCCCCAGTGGTATGGGAAAGGACGTTGCTCGAAAGAAAAATATAAACTACGCGATTTATCCGCGACCGACTAACACACGCGCATAAACTTAGCACGAGAAGAAATAATTAAAGCGAACGAGCCCGCAAAAATCGCGAAACGTTTCAATATACATGTATGTGTGTAATGTAAATATAGATACAGTACGTGTGCGTGTGTGTGTGTGTGCGTGCGTTTATGTATACAGTTTTTTAATCTATTTTCATTCTTTATAAATATTATTGTAGTTTGTATATATGTATGTGTATAAAAACGAACAAAATATGTGGCTTTATTTATATAATTTTCTAAAATAATAATAAAAATACGTATGTACAAACGTGTACAGAACGATTTGAAATTACTATGAAAAAATTTAAAACTTTGAATTTCCTGTCTTATTATTATTATTATTCGAAAGTACTCCGACCACACACATTTTCATATTTAACTATGATGGCCATCAACGAGACGCCAGATGTATATATCTAATCGTAACTGCTGTGAAAAAAGTTAGTTGAAAAGGAAACGTCGTGGTGAAAGTATCTTTGCCTCTCTTTCCAACCATAATGAATACTATTGACAGTATACTCGTGATCCACTGCTGCGAGGATCCCCGGGACTTCACCAAAGCGGAGCTCGCGTACATACCGAAACCGCTGCTGTTGAAACATTGGGGAGGAAAAATAGAAATTCTGTAGGCAAACTACCGCAGCATCTGAGGGTTGACCGTGAGGTCTTCTCGTACCTGCCGTGTTATGTACATTACAACAAATCGAGAACGAAAAAACATATTGACGGTCCATCACTAGCTCGCCGTAACTGCACCGGATGTCATTGGAAATTACGGGTGAACAAGAATAATGCATGTTTGTTATACAAAAATGTTAAAAGAAAACAGTTTTTTATGAAGCTGAAAAATAACGAGCGTTTTCACTTGCCGTTGTTATAAATAGTAGTTTAAATTAATACATTTTTTAGCTAACAAACATTTTCGAAAAGCTATGGAGGGGGCTTGGTTATCGACGACGACGGGGCATGTTCAACCGGTTGATGTAGGTACACAATATTATTTACCGTAAGACCCAATCTACTTACCTTCCGTAAGTCCCAAATTTGATCTAGCGACGGTCGGCTACATACCGACGGTTGACAACCGATCTACTTTACCGATCGCCGATACGTTTTCTACTCGACCAGCTGCCATCATTCTATGTACTTTACCGACTGTCGGTAACACGATCACCAATAGTAGATGGCGCATCGGAAATTAAGTATGGGTCAACATCCGTCAGATAGCGCGGCGACGCTGCACCAATCAGACCACTGGGATAGGTAGTCTGGGGGTGGGGACTGCTGGAGACCAATCAAGGATGGAGGTATGGGTGGTGGGGGTTGTAGGAGACCAATCAGGAACGAGAGTGAGGTGGTGGGGCAGACACGCCCCGTCCACGCCCAAGAACCCACCAATTAGAAAGCAGCATGGATGAGGCGGAGCTATTGAGTGGGGAGGGGCGGGCCTAGTCTAGACACGCCCTGGCGCCAGCGGGCCACGCATCTGTCTGTCTTTCTATAAAGGACCTCTTCTACTCACGGCCAAGAGCTAGCAAATGAATGAGCTCCCTAGCTATCGTTGTACTTAATGCAGATGGGACGTGTACGTCCCATGTTCGTCCGATGTTCGTGTACGGCCGCCGGGAGCGACCTTCAGGTCAAAACAAATCTTATTGTGAAAAGAGTATTCCTGTTTGAATAAGTTTAGAAAGTTCGCAACTCCAAATTCTTCACAATTATGCGCTAATTAAAAAATGACGTCTTATATATATGCCTTTTATGTATTAATAAATAAATTAAATAAATTATTTATCATTTAAGCTATAAACTGAGCAGATAGCTCAGTAACTTTCGTGCAACTTGTGAGTTTAGAAGTAGGTCACTTAGGCTCTTTCACTGAAGTACTGTTGTTTTTCATCCAACATTTGGCCTGACTAAGATATTTTTCGATAAAAGTAGATGCGGCTTCCATTCGGCCAGCCTCAAGATTTCCAGGAGCGAAAGAAGCATTGATTAAAGCACTTGGTGTATTTTCATCGACGTTTCGGCACTGTAGTGTGGACCCTCTTCAGAATATAAAATTCAGTTCAATTCTAAGAAAAATAATACAAATTTTGTGAAATGCAATGACATAAAATTTAAAGTAACACAGTTTAAGAAACTCTTTATGCAGTCATGTTTCAATTTCAGGGAACATATCCTATTAATTTTAAATTGAGACGTAATTGTAACGAAGTCCTCGACTAATGAAAAGAGTTTCGGAAGCTGTTTAACGAAATCTTAAAACTTGTAATATTGAAGTTATATGCTGTTCGGCAGGTATACGTTCCACATTGTGATTTTCTTGGGGATTAAAACAGAGACTGCAATACCTTCAAGTCCCAACGCTACATCTTACTCTCTATACCAGGTGTACAAGTATAAAATGCGGATTTTTTTTCTAAATAAATATGTTAAATTCGGAAGAATGATAAGAAGTCCTTTATTCAAAGTATGCTTCGCACAATTTGTGAATACCACGCCAGCAAATATCTTCCCCT
Organism: Cylloceria caligata; assembly: GCA_963942595.1. Taxonomy (NCBI): domain Eukaryota; kingdom Metazoa; phylum Arthropoda; class Insecta; order Hymenoptera; family Ichneumonidae; genus Cylloceria; species Cylloceria caligata. The sequence goes on along the minus strand of OZ012711.1, from coordinate 7,891,902 downwards.
TTTGCTGCGAACAATTCATCGAGCCATTGTTCCACATCTTCGTACGAACCAAAGCGCTGCTAAGCAAGTGCGTGACCTATCGATGCAAACAAGTGGTAATCGGAAGGAGCTAAGTCTGGTGAGTAATCCGCATGGGGTAGAACTTCCCAGCTAAGGGCTTCCAACGTGTTGCGAACCGGTTTTGCCGTATGTGATAGAGCATTGTCATGAAGTAAAATGACTTTGTGTTTCCTCTTTCGGTATTCTGGCCTTTTTTCAAGTAGCGAACGGTTCAAATCGGTCAATTGTGGTTGGTTACGCTTAGTATTAACTGTTTCCCCCGGTTTAAACAGGACATAAAAGACCACGCCCCTCTAAACCCTCCAAACACAGAGCATCATCTTTCTGCCAAAGCGATTCGGTTTTGCGGTCGATGTGGATGGTGCGCCTGAATCTACCCATGATTTTTTACGCTTGGGATTCTCAAAATAAATCCACTTTTCATCCCCTATAAGTATACGATGCAAAAACGACTTCCTTTTGTACCGAGCGAGCAAAATGTCACATGTGTTTTGCGCTTTTCCATTCGCCTGTCGTTCAACTCATGTGGTACCCATCTACTGGTCTTCTAAATCTTTCACATCTCTCGTAGCCACAACTTGTTGACTAACGCCCAATTGCTCGGCGAGTTGTTTTTGTGTTTGCGAATAATCTTCGTCCAACAACGCTTGCAATTCCACATCTTCGTATTTTTTTGGCGGCTTTCCACGTTCCTTGTCTGCAACATCGACGTCACCACTTTTGAAATGCGGAAACCATCGTTCATACGTATCTTGCGATGGAGCATATTCACCATAAGCTTGTTGAAGTAATCGATATGATTCAGCAGCAGTTTTCTTCAAATGAAAACAAAAAATGTATGCTGTCCGCGAATGCTCTTTGTTCGGTATCAATTTCGACATATTGAAAACAACAACACAACACTATGCATACACTTTTCCTATTTATTACTCATGCGCGTATGACACTTGTTGATGACACAACAAAATGGCGCAGTGTCAAATCTTTATAGCACAAACTGCATTCGTGCGCTATCTGTTGTCTCAAATCCGCATTTTATACTTGTACACCTGATACTTACAAGGAAAGATACTTTGGTGTCCCACTCCGATTTTGATGAAACCCACGTATGTTGTAGAGCATCGAAAACTAAAAGATACGTATTTTTTTTATCGGCGGAAAAATATTTCTAAGGGGTGAAATCGCCCTCCAAAATTAGCATGTCGAGGGGTGATTTTGCAGTTTCACCCAGAAGGCGTCAACCGATTTCAATGAAACAAAAACCAAAATACTCCTTATTGAAGACAATCAAAATTCCACGCTAAGTTGAAGAAAAAAATTCATTTGCAGGGGTGAACAACCCCCTGATTTTTCTATTTTCCACCCTACACAAAAAACTAACCAACCATCAATCGCCCTTCAAAATTAGCATGTCGAGGGGTGATTTTGCAGTTTCACCCAGAAGGCGTCAACCGATTTCAATGAAACAAAAACCAAAATACTCCTCATTGAAGACAATCAAAATTCCATGCTAAGTTAAAGAAAAAAATTCATTTACAGGGGTGAACAACCCTCTGATTTTTCAATTTTTCACCCTACACAAAAAACTAACCAACCAAATTGAACAGAACATATACCATTTGGAAGGGCAAGTTAAAATTAAGATGACGTATTTTTGCACATTTACAGGAAAATGAATTTACGGGGGTAAACTACCCCTTATCCATTAGTACGTATATTTGTGCGTACATTCTTGTTTCTCGTTATTTACATGTTAAAAAGCTGCTTGCGTTCACTCTTTGTGCTGATTTTGTGATTATCAATAATTTATCGTCATATGTTATCGACCTTTCGATTAGACTGTATTTCGATTCGGCGCAAATTTCGGAATAAGTCGATGATGCAACAGTCGTTCCATCTATAGAACGTTGTCAATTATTCCAACGAAATGAATATGATCTCATTTTTTTGCGTAATCTAATCATACGCCAATATGATAAAAATACTTTCGACGCAGTAAGAGGTGTTTTCTACATTGGCGGCTATCTGGGACTGCGTATTATCTGCTGATATCGCATGTGGTTCAACAATAAGTCTTTCAAATATAAAAACCGCGATACATACAGCGATCTTCAGTTGCTCATTTGAACGGAGTGCCAGTGCGTCAGTTATAATTTCTGACAAAAAAAAATCAATAGACCATGAAAGTGAATCCAATCAACGTCATTAAACTTTTTTGGCTACATTTGAAGCCATGAATATTGCCGAAACTCCGATTAACAATGCAGAAATCGAGGTAAAGCAGAATTTCGAAAAAGTTCTGGTCGACTGCATGGATGATTATAACGGAGTTGAAATTATCGAGGAATAATCGCTAGATTTTCAAGAGCCATTCAAGCAATATGATGTTAACCCTGTCGAGGACACTCTTTGGCAACATGATGAAGGTCCAGTGGATTCTGATACTTGTTGTAAAGGCGAAGAAGACATAAGCTACGATTACAAACGCAAAGCAATCGAATACTGGAGATCCGGTAAGAAGAAAAATTACAGTGTCGATTACGTCAGTCAGAAATTTAAGAAAGTCAAATCTGTACGACAATTAAAACGCTGGGCAAATCAAAAAACAAAGGTGGGATCTACAAGGAGAAATTAGCTGAAATCTCTGAATATACTTTGAAAAACATACAAGCCGCAGTAGATGCTGGTTTCATTGTTCATGATATCGACCTTCAAAAGTGGGCTCTACGAGCTCAAAAAGAGGTAGGTCACGAAGGCATTCGTTTCAAAGCTTCTTGTAATTGGCTTCGGAAGTCTAAGAAATCACATCGTATTGTGTCCAGGAAAATTAATAAATTCGTAACACGAAAGACTATTGAAGACGAACCAGTTTTAAGGACCGGAAAACATATATAATTCAGATCAGAGCGGTTTTCAACTGGAAATCCACTCTGGCAGGACTCTGACGGCTGAAGGAACTAAACAAGTGCAATGTGTAGTACAATCCGTATCATCTACAACTCACAGCTACACTATCCAGCCAACCATAAATGCAGATGGAAAATTACTGTCACCCCTTTTTATCGTTCTAAAAGAGGGAAAGGGTGAGTTCGGCCCAATCATGGAAAAAAATTTATTCAGGCCAGAAAACGTATTTTTAACAGCAACGAAATCCGGAAAAATTACTTCAGGTATGGACGAAAATGATTGCCAGAAAATATTGAACATATGATGAATTATACTATATCGATAATCAATATCACCCTATGTATAGAGCACTTCAAAGTTTGGTTGGAAAAAGTATTCTTCCCCAACACCGGCCATGACAGCGTATTGTTGATAGACTCGTGGAGTGGACACTGCCCAGAAGTTGTTCAAAATGCAACACCTCGGGGCAAAAAAACAATCACAAAGATAATATCAGGAGTACAAATTGAAAATGCGGGATTTTTTTCTATTTTTGAACGTTTATTCTGAAAAAATGGTAACAAATGAATTATTCAAAGTATTGTCCATCGCTAGCCACAACTTTTTCCCATCTTTCTGGCAATTTACGGATACCGTCGCGAAAAAATTCGGCCGGCTTGGCTGCTATCCAGTCATCGACCCATTTTTGGGCTTCTTCGTAAGAATGGAAGCGCTGGTCAGCTAGGCCATGTGTCATCGATCGGAAAAGGTGGTAATCGGAAGGAGCAATATCTGGGCTATACGGCGGGTGGGGTAAGACTTCCCATTTCAGCGTTTGTAGGTATGTTTTGACCGGCGCTGCAACATGTGGCCGAGCGTTGTCATGTTGCAAAATTACTTTGTCGTGTCTTTGCTCGTATTGTGGCCGTTTTTCTTTGAGTGCGCGGCTCAAACGCATCAATTGAGTTCGGTATAGTGCTCCTGTGATGGTTTCGTTCGATTTCAATAGCTCATAATACACCACACCCAGCTGGTCCCACCAAATACAGAGCATGAGCTTGGCGCCGTGAATATTTGGTTTGGCCGTCGATGATGATGCATGGCCGGGGTAACCATATGATTTTTTGCGCTTCGGGTTATCGTAATGGATCCACTTTTCATCACCAGTGACAATGCGATGCAAAAAACCCTTCCGTTTTTGCCGTTCGAGCAGCAGTTCGCATGCAAAAAAACGGCGCTCGACGTCTCTCGGCTTCAGCTCATACGGCACCCAATGTCCTTGCTTTTGGATCATTCCGAGGGCTTTTATACGATGGGAAATGGCTTGTTGTGTCACTCCCAATGAATCTGCGAGCTCTTGTTGAGTTTGACACGAGTCTTCATTGAGTATTGCCTCCAATTCAGCATTCTCAAACTTTTTCACTTGGCCCGGCCGCTCTTTGTCCTCAACGTCAAAATCACCACTTCTAAACCGCACAAACCATCTCTCGCACGTTGAAACCGATGGAACATGACTCGGATAAGCCTCGGAGACCAATCGATGTGCTTCAGCAGCACTTTTCTTCAAATTAAAGAAGTAAATTAAAACTTCCCGCAAATGCTGTTTTGTTGGCACGAAACTCGACATATTGAGAGCTCAAAAAAACTATGAATTTGACACTGCGACAAATTGACACATACTGAAAATTAAAGCTATAAGACGTAGCTTTGACATGAACATAGTCACAGTACTGCCTGATGCGTATAGCGTTAGTAACGCCATCTGTTATCAAACCCGCATTTTCAATTTGTACCCCTGATACCTAAAGGCACCACAGGGAAAATCCAACCACTCGACGTTTTTGGTTTACGAATATGGAAAAAATTTGTAGGACATTTTTCCGACAGTGTATTATTACTTAATTCTGATATTAATTTACACTTGAAAAACAACATAATCAAACTGCAATCGCTCGCACACAATCAACTTTCATCACCCAGATATATAAATCTTTTCAAATATGCATGTTTCAAAAGTAATTATATAACCGATAAGCCAAACGAGTTCGACAATCCAGTGAGTTTTGGTTTCGGTCAATCGTCTCAAGCACACTGTGAAGTACTAGGTTGTAATAATGTGGCCATCATCAGCTGCTCATGGTGCAAGAAGTCTTTATGCTTGCAACATTTTTTTGAAGAGTATCATTTCTGCACGACTTACGAACCATGATTGCTGCAAATTATGACGTGCACATTGCACGTTGATGAATTGTAAAAGGAATGATACAGTCTATTATATACTGTGGTGTATGTAGATGCGCAAGGCGGTAAGAATAAATGTGAGAGAATGGAGACAACGTTCTATAGATGGAACGACTGTTGCATCATCGACTTATTCCGAAATTTGCGCCGAATCGAAATACAATCTAATCGAAAGGTTGATAACATATGACGATAAATTATTGATAATCACAAAATCAGCACAAAGAGTGAACGCAAGCAGCTTTTTAACATGTAAATAACGAGAAACAAGAATGTACGCACAAATATACGTACTAATGGATAAGGGGTAGTTTACCCCCGTAAACTCATTTTCCTGTGAATGTGCAAAAATACGTCAACTTTATTTTAACTTGCCCTTCCAAATGGTATATGTTCTGTTCAATTTAGTTGGTTAGTTTTTTGTGTAGGGTGAAAAATTGAAAAATCAGAGGGTTGTTCACCCCTGCAAATGAATTTTTTTCTTCAACTTAGCGTGGAATTTTGATTGTCTTCAAGGAGGAGTATTTTGGTTTTTGTTTCATTAAAATCGGTAAACGCCTTCTTGGTGAAACTGCATATTCACCCCTCGACATGCTAATTTTGAAAGGCGATTTCACCCCTTAGAAATGTTTTTCCGCCGATAAAAAAAAATACGTGTCTCTCAGTTTTCGATGCTCTACAACATACGTGAGTTTCATCAAAATTGGAGGGGGACACCAAAGTATCCTTGCTTGTGAGTTTAATAACTTTAAAAATATATATATAACTTGTCCGACAATGCGGCGACTTTTGTTTTCTCGCTTCCTCAAAAACGTAAGAGTAAGAAATGTAAACGTAAAAGTTGCAGACTTAAGATATACGAAACGTAAAAATCAGAGAGCCTTTCCTCTTCCGCAGGCGCTTTTATAGCCTCCACCTTGTTCCCCCCATATTATTTTTTACTTGAATTTGGAAATCTAACGCCATGTTATAATTTTTGGGATTGCCAAAAGTTAAGTTTGCTAGCGTGTGTAACTATGTTACAACACATGGCGCTGTATTACAAAAAATCAATTTTTTTAATCATTTCAAAAAACGCTCTTCGAATAGAAGATAAGGAAGTACGTGTTGAATGTATTGAGGAGAACAAATCGATTGTGCGTAATTTCACCTCAATTATTCACCCACCTTCGAGGTTGGGTTAAAAAATTAGAAAGTTGAATATCATTTCATGAACGCAAGCTTCTCATTGCAACAAGAATGGAAACATTCAAAATAAATTCATCAGTATTCTATATAATTTAAAATTCCGGTCCGCTATTTTTATTGGATAATCAGTCAGACATAACTTATATCGGCTAACAGGCTCTGGGACATAACATTACTGTTGCAAGGCTCCAGCCTGCGCCCGCTGTACAGTTTTGCTGAAAAGTTCACGTAGCCCATCTCGGTAGTCGATGGCTCGGTGGTCGGGGAAGCATTTTCGATTTGTAGGCTCTAGCCCGCTACGTTTCTGCAGCCTTCAGTTTGCTACGTTGTTGCAAGCTCAAGCTCACTGTGGTGCGGCGGGAGTCTGCTGTGGTTATGCGTAGATACTCACAAACTGAGGATAATTATATTCAAGAAAAGGGAAACCGAATGAAATTCATAAAAGTAATCCGAACGCTATCTATACCCCTGTTGATTTGCTTCGGTGGGTATGTACCTCGTACTTAACGTACGAAAAGTGATGTCCATTCAGTATATAATTACAAGGTGCGCGACAGCATTCTCTGCAGGACAATCAAACGCGATAATTAATCAATAGATTTGTTGTAAGTGGTAAAGCTACGATAATGAGAACAGCGATAATAATCATGTTTATGATATCAAAAGCTGTTTTGGTGTTAACAAGACTTGCGTGAGTACAAATATCTTACTGCTTTCTGAAAATGCGAACATATCTCTAGGTTGCCCATGTAAGAGGAAGATCAGCCATTGATATGGAATGATACCAATATAATGAATATGCCTTTATTGATATGTTTTGAACAATTGTACGTACACATATATTAGTACTATACAGAACATCGAATATAAGTACTTTTGATTAAACACATATACGTATTATATATTGTTCTGTTTTTGCTTTCAACTGATATACTATACAGGTATGTCCAGTGCCATTGTATTCTCGTTTTATATACACTGCAATATATAACTTTCCTTGATTACATTTCTGTACTTCAGCGCACTCAACGCCAATTTGCGTATATCGTGAATGCCATAGTATAACATTGTTATGGTTTTCCGTATCTCATTTTATATCACGCCGCATATAATACGTATTCATATCTTGCATCGGGACAATCGACGGCACGAATACTTTCTTTGTCTCGACTATGAGAAAGCATTGAATCATTGAATCAATCGTCCTGTTTAATTCGTATTATATTTCGTTCCAACCTTTTCTCTAAGTGTAAGTAGTCTACAGAATCAATCACAATTGCCAATATTCGATCACAAGTGACATCTTAATTATTTTGCCTACATGGGGACTTCGCTTATGACAAGACCAACAAAACGTGAAAATCGATAAAGCATTAAATTCTAAATAAACAAGTCTACCAGTTCCACATCCGTTCGTACAAGGCCCGCAACTTGCATTTAAAAAAAACATCATGTTGCCTTAGAAGCACGTCAATTATATTCCAGACATTATGAAACAATGTCCTATAATTGTACATTTTTGTCTCACATTTCATTTGTGGCCCATTTGGTTCAAAATTATATAAAATATTTTTCACACTTTTCCACGAAGCACATTTCAATCAAACCCATGTTTCTACCAAGTTAAGACAGTTATTACTCGTTCTTGACTCCTTTAAAGCTATCTCAATAACCACCTCCCTGTCTGGAGAAGCAAGCCTCGTGTTTATTATGATACTTTAAAGTGTCCTTACATCGACTGGACTTAGCTGTATATTTTCTAAGCAGGCTTAAGCATTGATGCGACAATAAACAATGCACTTTACGTATTGACGCAGAATTGCAAAATGTACATCGGAAATATTAAAACAAAAAATGTCGCGCAGTTTTATTTGATCTGTTACTGTACTATTATTCGTGATGAATAGGACAACGCCGATGCGTTTATATTTCCTTTAATTAAAAAATTGTATATAATAGCTCTAGAGCAATGAGTAAAAATTTAGATTGTAAGTGCACTATTGTTCCTCTTCCAGCCTACAAAATCTGTCGACTGAGCATCCAAAAGTGTCACGGTTGGTTTTCAAACGTATATCCTGTAACCTCAATTAAGAAACACAGATTTGATTATCAATATCCAGAATGCGAAAGAATTACTTTTATATATTTATAATAATAAATTCCAGTCTTGAAAAAGAAAAATCTGGTTAAAAAAAAGAATAATTATTCCCCCCGACCTAATCACAATAATTAATCAATGGTACTACTTAGAGAAAGAATCCGTCTTAAATGAATTCATACACACTTCTGTCTGGAAGGCTTCCGCTTGATATGTTCATTTTCAATTACTCAATGAATGACTTTTTATCCATTTTCAATTTTCTTATGTCGTCGAATGACTTTAGATAATGTCTACACTCTTTCGGCTTTCGATACTTAAGTGAACGGATATTTGGCACTTATCTTTTTTAATTACAGGAAAGACAATAATACTTTCGATAATAGATCATTATACTTGAATTAGTGATAGGATACAGTTGTGTTCTACCTATTGAATCATCACGCATTCGGCGAAGTCGGCTATTCGACAAAGTCCGAAGCCATCTATTCGACGGCACGCGTGGTCAGTTCGCTCGGAATACGTTATGCACTGAAATGTGCCGATCTCTATTTTTGTTAAATAGGTGAAGACTGGAATTCTTGAGTTGGTCGAAAAGATGGGATCCAACTGTACTACTTTAAATAAATACGATAAGTACGTTTATTTTCTATTCGAGAAGTTTAGGTATTAATACGCATGCCATATAGTATATATGATTACAGGTAACTCTTGTGCGATGCGTCATAGAATATTATTCCAACCTATAATCCGCGGGTCATCATTTCCAAAAAACAGGTGCGACGGGCGTTTAATAGAGCGAGGCACGTGCCATGTCTGGATATTCATCAAATTATGGGTTAACGGAAAGCCCATCTTTATTACCTAACTTGATCCAGCACAGTCTCGATCCTACACACTCGTTCCTCTCCAGATCCCGTCTAGCACGCTCCTTATCTACCCATATTAAGTCATATTAGTCATAGTCTTTTTCCACCATATTACAATTATAAACATTCCTTTCACACTAACCCAATTGTACGCACTTCCCTTCGTACGTATTCAGTCAAAGTCCATCGTCCTTTTCAGCTGCATCAAAATTGTGTACATTTCTATTATACACATTGCTTTCCGCACACGTCTGGTTCTACACTCTGGGAATAAGAGATATGATGGTAGAATTTTTACTAGCTTACGTGTCAATATCTGAACGGGATCCACACTGCAAAGTGTTCTTCCTTACCATACAAATATTTACGATTGAGCTGTGCTGGAAAAAAATATGACAAATCGTTTATGGCGGGCAGGATGTGTATCAACGGGACCATGGACGATCGGATTGTCAAGTAAAAGAAATCAGTAAAACTGGGCTCATATGGGGTAGGAATGTGTATAATTGAAATGCGCACAACCGAAAAGTGGTAAAAAAAGGCAATCATAATTTAAAGTGTTTAAGAAATGGACACATGAAAAGAGAAGTGTATGGACCGGGCTTGTACGAGAAGCAATGTCCACTGTAAAGTTGTCGCAAAAAAGCGGGGTTAGTGGTATACGGATGGTAAAGGTGGAGCAAAACTTGAAGTACGTTGATAAGAGGACTGATACATTTATCGATATAACATACAGACAAAAATATAGTTCATATTTATCGTTTCAATATTAAGTAGTTACTTTAAATCTTTGCTTCATCACTTTCGTATGAGACTTTGTATTCACACTTCTGTTTCGCTATTGCTGGCATAATAATTAAAATACAAATCAAAGAAGACATAAAAAAGTTGTGTGAAGAATACTCATGTAGGCTGTTGTTACAAAATCTTGCAGGAATAGCATTAAGCACTTTATGTTACTGAGGATTCGATATACTTCGACAGTGTCGATCCTCGCAAGAATACAGTCGATAAAAAAATTTCAGCAGGAAGTGACTGTTGTAAATATATAATATACAAGCGATTATTCGAGTAAATCTTGCTGTATGAGCCGACAAATAGACAAATTTTCATCGCGTTTTTGTTCTTGCTTTGTTGAATTTTATTTTTAGGATGAAACATAAAAAATGCAACGGCTGACAGCACTCTCATGCGTTTATTTCTTGCTCATAAATCAACACTTTCATTTCGCTAGTTCCCCCACGTACTCTTAACTGCTATGTTTAAACTACTTAGGTATTAGAATGAAGGTGTTTTCTAATGACCACTGCACTACTGGATATCTGAAACAAAGAGAGAGAGAAAGAGAGAGTAGTATATAGATTTGTACATATGTGCTTGGCTAGTTTCTAACCATTGTATATGTTTTATGTAAATAGGGCCGAGAAAGTAATGACTAGAAATAATTTCTTCATAAATGGAAAACAATCTTCGACTCCTGATTTCCTATAGGACATATGCGGATGTTATGCATTGCAACCAACTTATCAGGGCGAATTATGATGTAATTGATGTTCTGGAAAGCGGCAAATATTTACACAACAGAAGATGACGTATTAATTCTGCTAAATAATAATAAAGAAACTAGAGCCAAACTTTCACAGCTTGGCCGCCGTTAACAGCAAGTAGGATATTATCTATTGGAAAATAATTTTTTTATAACAATTGAAATTGTGACCATTTTGTCAGATAAATATCAATCATTTTGTTTAGAACTGTGTCGTTCGGTTATACTTTATTTCCACAAATCTGTATACTTAATTGAAACTTCATCTATATGCTTTAAGGTCAGAACCATTTTTTTTATTTCAGAGATTAGACGAAGCTCGAGTGCCTGGACACCTATCCTTTATTGCAGAGGTATATGGCACCGCACTCTGAAGGCACTGTTACATCGAGAGAGGTCTGAACGCGTTAGGATACGTGCGAGTTGTACGATTCTACGGAGGTTGAATCCCGAGTTTAGCCTAGAATGCGCTGAACAAGGATTGGATACTGACTCAGCTCGCGATAGAAGGTGAGTTCGAAAGTAATATAGAGTTATTTTCGATGATTGAAATGGTCGTTTAAGGATGTATGTCAGCTACTGTAGAGTCGTTGAACAACTAATCGTGAAATTAGCAAAAATCGTATTTAAAGACTAACTAAAATAATTGTAGTATTCATTGGAGCTAAAAGAAAGATTGACTACAGCCCAGAGTAAAAAATACGGTCCAGAAATAAGAATTCTCGATTTTCCACTGCAAATTTATTTGCTGATTTGATGCATATTTTCCCTGGCGTAATGTTTAAGAAATGAAAATAAAAATATTGTGAAATAGAAATTAGAACATTTCGTATGGGTTTTTGCTGCATACAGCATAAAACGATATCCCCTGAACTATGAAAAATAATGATATTCGACAATAACATTGTTTTTTATAATAATCGTAATTGCTATTTTCATATTGTCGAAACAAGTCGACTTGGCAACGTTGCAATTCCTGAATGTTGGTAGCAGCGTGCCCGACAAATTTTCCCGCATCTGCCGGCAGTAGAAAAAATGGCGACGCCGGTTAACGATGTCCCCGAAAGGTTACGTTGCAACCGAGGTAAATTCACAACAAAAAGAAAAGAAACGTGGAAAGAGAATGTGAGAATAGCTGTGAAACAAAGAAAGTTGAATTCTGCAGAAAAGGCAGAGGAACAACTGGGAGAAGGACGACGCATTGTAGAATTGCGAGAATTAGCGGATAATTTGTGGTGTCGCATGTGCTCGCAGCCCTTATCGCTTCGATTCGTTACAAACGAACATCAGATTGGCCTCGCTAGTGTCTTGAACATTCGTTGTCACGTGTGCCTTGCGATGCACGAAGTTCACACGTGCAAAAAAATGTTTGAAAGTGAGTCTGGACGCACCAGATATGACGTCAACTTGAAGGCTGCAATTGGTAAGAAATTAATCTCAATTTCATGCGTCGTTTTAGATTTGTAGTAAAATTTTTTTCTCGTATCCCCCCCGGTAGCTTATATACATTTTTTTATACTTCCATCTCATTTTTTTCCTGAGCTATGCTATTTAATACGACACTTGCAAATAAATGTATGATATTGAGAATGGCCATTGATGATCACTTTTTTTTTTGCAATATTTGCATGTCGTAGCAATTCTTGATGCTGGCATCGGAGAATGCCATCTCAATACCACTTTATCTGCACTTAACGTGCCGATTGTACATCCTAACACTCTGAAGACCCACGAGCGGATCGTTGGTTCTGCAATTGAAGATGTAGCAGGAGAAAGTTGCAGAGATAGTATTAGATTGGAGAAGATGCTCACAGTGCAGAAATGTGGCTCGTACGTACCCAAAATTTTACTAAACAGAATTAATCAGTGAATTTAATAACCATTGTACTCATATTTGATTATTGCTTTCAGTTGTATAGACCACAGAAAGGTGATGCTCACTCGTCCAGTTGTATCTTATAAAATATTATGCATGTTATTTTGTCTTATAAGTTGGTGAACGGTTTATAGAGTTTATTGACAATTTTGAAAAGAATGTATCCAAAAGCATGTTGGATAATCGAAATTATATGTTCAAACTTTTTCTTTTGCGGGATGAATTTTTTTTTTTTTAAACGCTTATAAGCCTTTTTTGCAACATAACAATTGGCTGGCTTACTTGGCGTGATGTTGTATACTTATTGGATAGTCGTTTTGAAAATTACTTACTTAATATAATGTAAATAAATTGACTAAATCGTGTCGATCAATTGTAGGACTGCGCTAACGGAAGACGGACGTGTCAAAATTAAAGGTAGCATCGATGCAGCGTGGCAGACGAGAGGGAATGGTCATTCATATGACAGTCAAACAGGTGAGACCAGATATTTATTTTCGTGCCATACAAGAAAATTATCTGCATATTTTTTTTGTCTGTGATGTGTATATATTTTTAATTTTTGCTTTTAGGTCATTGTTCACTCATTGGCGTACAAAGTGGACGAGTTTTGGGAAGAGCTTTTCGGATCAAGATATGCTCATTATGTTCTAACGGCCACGATCCCAGTGATCACAATTGCCGTCTTAACTTTCGTGGCAGTGCCAAAGCTATGGAACCAGATATGGCGGCACAACTGGTTGTTCATAACAAAGATTTAAAAGACGAGAATGTTATCATCGAAACAGTTGTCGGAGATGAAGATGCTTCGACTATGTGTCGAATTCGGAAGGAATCTTCGCACGTCATCACCAAAGAATCAGATATGAATCATATCACCAAGTCTCTCAGTAAGAAATTGTGGAAGCTCCATCTACCGAAACGAGTCATCGATTATTAAAAAAAATGTTTTGGATACGCAATTAAAAAAAACCACGGAGATCCGGATGCGGTGAAGAATGCTTTATTGAATATCGTCGATCATGCCTTCGATAAACATGAGATGTGCGGCGAATGGTGCCGTTTCAAAGAAGATCCGGAAAACTATAAGCATCACAGCCTTCCAGATGGAAAAGGTTTACATGGCACCCAGCTGTTCACTGATTTAACGAGAATTTTTGAAACGTACGCTAACAATGCAGAAAAAATCGCTGCCTGCAGTTCTACGCAGCCTAATGAATCTTTCAACGCTCTCGTGTCTTCCAAAGCTCCGAAAGGGAGATGTTATGGCAGATCTGAATCACTTATTTACAGACTGGATACGGCAGTTTGTCAGAAAAATGTCGGTACGGAGTATATTGTGAACGTTAACAAAAAACTTTGCATTTCTCCCGGCAAGCATACGAGAAAATTTCGAGCAAAAAAGATGTGCAGCGAAAAGAAAGAGCAATAAAGATGACAACTGCAGAATTCAAGAGGCGTCGACTTTTCCGGAAAAAAATGAGAAATCAAAACAGAAACAACGCGGAAAGAAGAGAGGGTATAACTTATTCATCAGGGTGCGCTTTAACTGAAGAAATTGTGGTACATCGAGAAGTCTCCATCAATCCAGCGGAAGACATGGTTGCAATCGTATTTGATCTGGAAACTACGGGGTTCGGTTATAAAGCAGAAGTTGTCCAAATAGCGGCTAAATATCATAACCAGGAATTCAACTGTTACATTCTTCCTTCAAAGGGCATACCGGCTGTTGTCTCCAAAGTAACGGGATTGTCAGTTCATGAGGGACAACTGATTTTGAATAACGCAGATGAACATCGTCCTGTTAAAACGGAACTGCCACTAATTGCCTGTACAGCATTTATCTCATTTCTGAAGAGTATATCACAGAATGTTATTCTCGTAGCCCACAAGGGGGTAAACTTTGATGGCCCTCAAATCGTCAAGGCAATGCACGCAGTTGGATTACTCGAAAATTTTGGGTCGATCGTGAAAGGATTCACCGATACTCTACCCGCATTCAAGAACTCCAAAGAATTATCTTCCCGAGTAGCGGAAAAAGGAAGCTTCAAATTACCGGATCTGGCTCACGATTATCTAGGACCTGACAGTACAAAAGGAGCGCATAATGCGGTCGTAGATGTCCGAATACTCGATAATCTACTCAAGAGATTCGCGATAGCAGAGACAGAACTGATCTGCCGCGCCGTATCATTCTATTTGGTTGCAAATGCTGATCGCGATCGAAAAGAAAGACAAGCGAGAATAGATGATATGGCTGCCATAAAGGGACGTGTATCTGCCGCTATGATAAAAAAAATCGCTGCGGCTGATCTCACTTTAACTCAGCTCGAGAGCACGTTCAACGTTCATGGCGAAAATGGAATAACCATGCTTCTCGGTGAAGATATTGGCGGAAAACCTCGAGTATCGAAAACTAAAACTGTTCTACGTAAGCTTTGCGATGCTCTTCGAACTCGATCTCAACAACGTGATTTGGCGACTCTTTAAAAAACGCAGTCATTTAAAAAATAGTTATAACCTAAGACCTGTGATGTGAATTCTGTTTAAATAAATGTTCTTCGCTTCATCGCACTCGCTGTTAATTTTTGACTGGTTTGTTTTCCATCCTACCCTGTCCGAATTGCTCCAGTTATGAGACACCTCTTTGCAGAATAAAAAATATAGAAATTAAACCCCCATATACATATGTATGGCGGTTTCATTTCTGACTTTGGGATCGACGATATATAATCGTCAATAATAATTCGATAATCAATATGAAATGAATACTGTATGAACTCATATATATCATATATATCATATATATATATATATATATCATATATATCATATATATATATGGATTTATATAATGGATTTTATATAATGGATTTTCAGAAAGTATGAAAATTAGGCTTTCTTCTCAGTTTTCTTGGGAAGAAGAACCGCTTGAATATTTGGCAGGACACCACCCTGAGCAATGGTGACGCCTGAAAGCAACTTGTTTAACTCTTCGTCGTTGCGAATGGCCAGTTGAAGATGACGAGGGATGATCCTCGTTTTCTTGTTATCACGAGCTGCGTTTCCAGCCAACTCGAGAACCTCAGCTGCCAGATATTCCATAACGGCAGCCAAGTATACAGGGGCTCCGGCGCCAACTCGTTCAGCGTAGTTTCCTTTTCTTAAAAGACGATGGATTCTACCGACTGGAAATTGGAGTCCAGCGCGGTTAGAACGGGTCTTTGACTTTCCCTTAGCTTTGCCACCTTTTCCTCGTCCAGACATGTTGATTAGGTTGAAGAGAGATAAACTGACTTGAAAGAAACGACGGTTCGAGACCGAATGATGTATATATATATATCATATATATCATATATATCATATATATCATATATATCATATATATCATATATATCATATATATCATATATATATATCATATATATGAGTTCATACAGTATTCATTTCATATATATATATAATATCATACATATATGATATATCATATATATTAGTTCATACAGTATTCATTTTATATTGATTATCGAATATTGTTACATTAATATTATGCCACATAACAATTAGAAAAGAAAAAAAACAACGGGATTTCAACTTGAGGAAATTTGAATTGCGCGCCTCTTATCGGCCATGTGACGTTTCAGCGACGTTGTCGAGTTTACGTCATACGAGCTAGCTAAATCCAAAAACGGTCCAATCTAATTCATAATATCTCTGAAAATATGTGGACACATGTCGATTTTTTATTTTTTACATGTCATGTATATTACAGTGATACCGTACATAAGTTTTTTTTTCAAAAAAGTACTCGGGAAGTACCTATTTTGCAAGTGTAAATGGCATTTTCAACCTTTCGTCCTATGTTTCCCATGTTAAATAATTCAATTTTCGATCCGTATAATTAAGCATCCACGTAGGCAAAATTTTTTTTTTTAATCTCAAAAAATAGTCGATATTTTCCTTTACAACATCCCTAAGTTCCAACTCGAAAAGTAGTAAATGACATAATTGCCATACATCCTTAAGAAAAGATTGGAATACGAGTGAGCATCTTGGGGCTTCGTCCTCACAAGAGAAGACGTGGAGTGAGTAAGCCTCTCAGGCTTCCGTCTTCACAAGGAAAGATGGAAGTAAGTGAGCCTCTTAGGGCTCCGTCCTTACCGTCCTGTTCGTTTGTGATTTTGAGGTGGGTTACCAGGAAAATTCGTTCGACGTAGTGTGAGTGAAACTACATGAGTGGATTTGTAAAAATAAAATAATCAAAATGTATTCAAGATAATTATAGCAGTAGAAATGTAAAAAGGAAATGTACGTGTATAAACAAAGTGTGGTCGAATACGTGAATTTGGATAAATGAATATGTTTAATGGGAAGGAGAGTTGCGGGTATTCAGTTAAGATCCTAGTGCTCGGTGCAAAATAATTGGAATACATTGTGAGAAAAGTACGAGTATCTACCTTAGTGCTGTGAAGCGGGTCTCGTAACTCTCTGATGTGGGGTTGTGCCGTGTTTTGTGACAGCAATTGGATGAAGTTTTAATGCCCTACTTGTTTTAACACGGATTCGACTAACTACTAAGGCGGGTGATTGAACATTGATAGACTAACGCTCTAGACCTCGTATTTATACAGTAAAATAGCTGATTTCGGCACAAAATTATCGTCGTTACTAGGTAACTGAACATTAACTTAATATTAAAGAGTAAGGCAGAGGATGCCTCGACTATGACAAATAGCGAACATGCTCTTCTATATTAATGTGTAAATGTGTTAAAATTTACATTTGACATGAAGTGGTATGAGTTGAATGTGCGAGTCTGATTCGCAATGTATTGTAACAGTGTTTTATGTTATCATTACACTGAAAAGGTTTTAGTTCTGACTCGAGCAGAAAGAAAATTAATACAGGCTTCAGTATTAGGTAAAAGTAGGGTTTATTTGACAAATGTAATAAATTATACAGATATGAGTATCGAATATTATTAATAATTTTTAAGTAGACTTCTTTTTGATATTTCTTGGTGATTATGCACTTTACAAAAACTTGAGCCGGGCTCACGCACGTCTATATAATCGTGTCCGCTAAAAAAAGGAGGTTTTATTTTATTTTAATGGAATATTTTCCCTAATGGTATGGCAGTATCGTTTCTACGCAAGGTAAGAGAGAGTGTTAGCCTACCGGGCTTGCCATCGATAATTTACCTATGTTAGCTAGGTCTGTTTATTATTCTTTGCCTTTCGCTCTACCCTCTCTTATATCTATATATCTTGTGGACCTGTAGTGGGGACGGAGCTCTTGCTCGCGCTTCCCTGGCTATGCTATCTGCTCGCTGGCCCTGCCGCCGCTGCGGTGGAGGCATTAGCGAGATGCATCTTCGGTGCATCGGCGCATCAGAACGACGACAGGAGCGTCTCTAGCTAAATTTCTCTAGCTGGTTTCGTTTCGAGGTGAGATCTCGTTAACTCGGATGCTACGATGCTTGAATGACTGGTGGCTCAGTGGTTGGCCTTGGGAGATGTTCGGTTTAGCGGGCTTAGAGGTATCAGGCCTGGTCCTTGGAGTAGTGCGGTTTGGGATGCTTCTCCTTTGGTTGGCTAGGTGGTGCCCCTTTAGCTGGTTAGCTGGTCTTCCTTTGATTTTACGAGCTGGTCCTGGACGTTGGTAAGAATCTGTGAAATGCTCCCCAATGGTGTTATGTCGTGCCCTTTTATACCGACTTCCCCGCTCTCCTTCCAAGCTCTGCCGGTATAGAAGGATATAACTATATCTGATAGTTGTCCTGTAGCCCATTTCCTGTAGCCCATTTGTCCCGTTAATTTCTTCTCTTCGTTTATGGTGATTAACGTGTTCCTCGTTGATTGTTTTTCACACCTCTCTTGGTACTATAGTCTTACTACTCGATTGTATTACTATACCTCGAGTAACGGTAGTTTATCGCTGGTCTTCATAGTCTGGGTATGGAAGTATGGAGCCATCTGATTGTATGTGTTTGGTATAGTTTAGGCTAGTTACTCTGATGTGTATTTTGATATAAGACAAATTCGTCGTCTTAGTATATGGTAATATTGCTAGTAAAATATTGATAATTATGCATTCGAGTGAAATACTGAATTTAGAGTTAGTGGTTTCCCTCAAAAAAGGGTTTGGCCAAGATCGGAAAGCTTGCCATGTATTAGGAGAATATACTAGTGAGGGACATACTGGTTTTAATACTGCAATTGGTAAAGGGTGGGGGGGAGAGATTGATTGATTGATTTATTATTATGCCATGGGTAGTCTTAGGAAAAAGAAAATATAAGTGTATACATTAAAATAATAAAGAGAATACAACAACAAAAATATAATAGTAATATAAATGATAATAATAATATTAATAATAATCACTATACAGACAGTCGTGACCATGTGGAAGAGTAGTAAAACTCTGCATATGCCATACTATTCGATATTTTAGAGCTTTTTTTTTTCAAATTTATTATTCGAACATGTATTTTATTTATAAAAGATTGTATATTTATATAATTATAAAACAAGGTTCAATCCTGGTCAACGTGGTCAAACATGTGAGTAAATATACGGTTCTTAAAAATATGTAGGCTCGGTGCAAATGTTACAAAACTTGGTAGGGTGTTCTAGAAATAGATAATAGAGAGAGAATACAATTCCTTATACGTAGCAATGCGACATATTGGTATAGTTAAGGCAGAACGCGGTGCTTTAAGGGACGTTACGAAGCACTAGATTCTGATAATGCCTAAACCGCTCGAGGATGTAAGACAGTGATCCTTTCTTGATAACTTTATACATAGAAATAGCAAGGAAATACAGGCGCCTTGATTTGACTGTGAGCCAGCCAACCTGCCGCCTGTATGACGTTATATGTGAGTCTAGTTGAAGATTAAAAATGAATCAAATACAGCTATTGATGACTCGCTCAAGTTTCGTATTTAGTTCTTCTGTCAGGTTATGGTAGACCAGGCAACAGGCAAAATGCGTTCCGATGATATTTTAACTTATATAAAGTAAAGTGGACACTCTGTAAGATATGTCGAACCTGAGATCTCCATGATAGGTTGGAATGCATGATTGTACCCTAGTTTCTTACTTCACTGACAAAGGGAATAACTACACCATACAAGAAGATATGTGATAAAGACGTAAAGTCAAGTTCTCGTGTGTAGAAGTTACTGCCTAGCACAAGCACCTTGGATTTCGCTAGGTTAAGTTTCAAACCATGAATTACAGCAAAATTAGCAATGGCAGGTGCATTTTGAGTTATTAGTCTTAAGCATTTATTCAATTGAGACGGCAAACAACTTAGATAAATTGGAGTATCATGTGCAAATACCATATGATGAGAGTGTCGTAGTGTTAATCCCATATTATTAATAAAAAGTGAAAAAAGTAACGGACATAGGACAGAACCTTCAGGAACACCTGTCGTCGTTGGTAGCCAGATGGAACATTGACCGAGCTTATCCAAAACTGCGTGGGTTCTATCCGCAAGCAGGGAAATATCCAGTCCAGCACTGTGTCAGAAAATCCGATTTTCTTGAGCTTGAGAAGAAATTGCAAATGAGGCACTGTTGAGAAATCAGCTGACGGTCACTACGACCAGACATGCGGCAACTCGAAGTTACTGGTGCGGTGCTATGGTCGGCTGCCGTGAGAGCAGCCGGGACAGCACTTCCTGGAGACGCTATTCAAGCGAGAGACTACGATCTGTCTCTCGCTTGACTGCGGCGTCTCCCAACGACGCTTTCATAGAGCTCAGCCATCTTGAGATTTTTGGCTACTCTCGTAGAAACCGCCAAGACAGCGAGTTCAACTGCTCTCAGCTCGGAACCTTTCACTGCTTTTCTTCGGACCTACTCAACTCAAACGTGGTCAACAGGACTCAAAGTACTTGGTAAGCGTGCACCGTGATAATTTATACAAATTTAATCGCGGTGAGGTGGAGAAATCTCAATTTGTGCATCCTCAAAAGTGGCACCTCGTGGCGTGCTTTGCAGCGCGGGCTGCTCCACGTTTTCACTCATATTTCTTAGCACACAGTTAATATAATTGCACGTGCATCTCATACCATTTACTTTAAAATCATTTCTTGTTTATTTATATATATTTTTTTGTAGTCGTGCGAGAAAAGGTGAAAATAATGACTACTTTCTCTGTCTACATCTTTCGTCTGGTTATTTCGCACCTGTCGTAAGTGAAAACTCATTCTTCCTCGATATATTACAGATTAGAAATTCATCACGCAAGGCAATCCGCAAAATGCCCTGTGTCAAATTCTTTGCTAAAATCGAAGAGGATAAAGATGGTAATACGTCTTTCCTCAATATTACGTCTAATATTATCGCATATGCGAATTAATGCTGACTGGGTACTGTTACCACTCCGACATACTTACTGGCGTGGATCTAGCAATTAATTTCTCTGAATCCAATTCGTAATCTACCTGTGCACTAGTCGCTCAAACACCTTGGATAACACACTAAGATTTGCTGTCGACCGTGTATCAGATGGAGAGAGAGGTGTCTCAATTTTGGATAATGGCCGGAGATAAGTTTTTTTCCACGATTTAGGAAAAACTGATGATTGTAATGAATAGTTGAAAATTTGAGTAAGCAGCGTGGCGGAAACTTGTAGTTATTTATTTATTGAAAAGAGTAAAATGCCATCAGAAACGAACGCAAATAACTTCTAACTAGAGCTGGAAACCATTAGTGACAGCACCTGAGCTGTAGTGATTTCAGCCAATCTGAATGTATTTCGTGGTGACTGAATATCAGAGGCTAGAATATTAAACTCATCATAACAGCAGGGCGGTAACTGGCTCGATACAACAAAATAAAAACTATTAAGTTCAATTGATGTGACGAATTTAAGACGAGATGACAACGATGATTCAGCTAAACCAAGTGCTGTAAGTGTTTTCCATAACTTGTTAGGTTCGGTAATACTGGACAACTTCAGTAAGTAATATTAGTAGATAGGCTAGGCCGGTTCAAGCACACCACCAGGGCAGGTGTAAATTTACCTGTGCTCGGTCAGTAATTATCCTAGAAACCTACTTTACCCACAGATGGTAATAAGCGCATGTCGGTAATTATCTTATGACGAAATTTTTGTCTGCTAGATGACGCTACAGTCGGATAGATCAAGATCGATATTTCCATAATGGTTCCATGGTATCCTGTTAGATGGCGCGAGGTTCTATGTAGACTTACTGTAGTCTTGTACTGACCCGCCTCCCATACAGTCGGTAACTCACTGTTATAGATGGAGCCACAGTTGGATTCTAAAGATCACACTCGATATCCATGGTAAGGGAGACTTTATCATGGTACGGCAGACGTTATCATGGAAAGACAGACTTTTGCTCTGCTGTCATCGCTTTCGGATAGAGCGCACCACAGGAGGATTCGAAAGAATTCGAGATGAATACATTTGATGTATAAAAACTTGTTTTTATTTTGTAATGTTACTGTTATGCCGGTACCGGGTAATTAGATTATTCGGTATTCGGTATAATATTGAAAAGTTATTATTTTTTGGGATCGTTTGCCGATAAGGAGATGGATCTCGAGTTATCGATGAAAACACGAATTTATGTAAAAGGAAGTATTTATTATAGGCAACGGTAATTTTCCGTTGTCTATTTAAAAGTCAAAGTTAGAAAGTACAATTACGCGTTGTTCTGAGAATTTCACGAGGAACCAACCGTTCTCTGTTAAGTCGAAATTAATTCTGCCTTTTCGTAAAGCAGTTGCTAACTGTCTTAACAAAAATCCTTTAGTTTGCAATTTTAGCGTTAGCCTATCGTCGAACGCCAAGCGAGTCGCCTCATGCTGCGTCGGTGTTCCTGGTGTCGATCATACGATCGGGCATTGGACTACGTTTCCTGTCTTGAACGAATTCCAATGTTTCTTTGCTATGGAATATTCCCGAATATGTGAAATACGGAGTAGAATATTCCGCGGCACAACATCCCTCCCCCCTTAAAAAAATTTTTATTCTTTAAAAATTTTTCTTCGATTGGTTTCTCGTTTGAAGTTAATTAACAATATAATACAATAAATTTTTCATTTTTCATTTGTTAACGATGAAGTTTTTCTTTGCTTCTTATCGTCTTTCGAGCCGAGCGAGTCGTTCTCGGTTGGGGGGACGGGAGCATACTCTAGCCAGCTCAGATCGCAGTTGCTCCTCTGGCTGTTGTCGTCCGAGCGGCTCGAGGTTGATGTTTACCTCGGCTGCTGCCGGGGTCGTTACCTCGCTTGTCCTTGTTGGCGTTCGGTTTCGCTGATACCTATAACATTTAAACAGAACATAGCCAACCAAGGCTATTGGCGCTACTGCACCCAGTGAGTAAAAACTCAGATTATGGATGTGTTGCATCCCGTCTCCGTCTGTATTGAGGCCGTCCATGATTTGGTCGGCTCGAGCTCCGAGCTTTTGAAGCTCTTCTGGGTCTCGCAGCACGCTCTGTAATGGAATTGTCCTCTCGGTCTGCGTAGGGGGCGCCTGGGCTTCAATTTTCGTTCGGATGGTTTTTTTGCTGAAATCTTGGGCGGTTACTATACATACGCCTACCAAAGCCAGTATGCCTGAATTGTGTAATATTTCGTGTTGAGTGGGAATAGTTTTTCCGCAACTTATTCCTACAGGTTCAGGTGTTGGCTTCTAGAAATTGAATTTTCTTGATTATATTTTCTATTTTCAAGGATGTTTATTTTTATTGAATTTCCTCCCCTTGCGCTCCGCGGAGCTCCCTTCCCACATTCATTTAGTGGTTTAATGTTCAATAAATAGTTTTAGACGGTTAGCGTGTACCGTTTGAGTTTTCCGTCCCTTCCGGACGATGTAATTGACGGGAGGTCTCGCTTCCACAATCTCGTGGGGTCCCGTCCACTTTGGGGTCAGCTTGGCCGACCGCCCCCTGCGCACCGTATCGTCGCGAAGGAGTACACGTTCGCCGACACAGTACTCCTGCACTTGCGCGCCGTGGTCGTACGCTGTCTTCGACCGTCTTTTCGCGCCTTCTAGATTCTCGCAAGCTACCGTCCATGCGGCGCGTAATCGTTCGCGTAACTCTTGGACGTAGTCGTCGTACGTTTAGGTGCGGCGGGGCTCCTGCTTCACGGCGGTCGGTAACTCCGCTTCGCGTCCGTACACCAATATATGGGGTGACAATCCGGTCCCCGTATGTGGAGTGGTGTTGTACGTGAACATCGCGTACGGCAGCCACTCGTCCCAATTACCTTGATCCTCATTTATGAAATTTTTTAGGTACTCAGCGAGGGGGCGATGCGATCTTTCTAGTGCGCCATTTGATTCTGGGTGGTAGGCAGTTGTTTGTATTTTCTTGATTCGGAGCAGTCGACACATCTCTTTGAAGGTCGAGCTGAGGAAATTCGTGCCTTGATCCGATAATATTATTTCCGGTGTCCCGTGCCGGCAGATCAATACTTCAACGAGCGCCTTTGCTACTGTCGAAGCTTCTTGGTTCGGCAGTGGAATCGCCGCGCTGTACTTGGTAAGTGCGTCTTGAATCGTAAGTATATATTTTTTCCCGTTGACGCTTTCCGGTAGCGGTCCTACGATGTCGACCGCAACTTTTTCAAACGAACTTGATGGGGTGTCAGTTACCACCATCGGTACTCGTTCCCTTTTCCCGATTTTATTTTTCTGGCAGGATTCGCAGGATGTTATATATTTTTTCAAATCCCTTCTTATGCCGGGCCAGTCGTACTTGGTCCGGATCCGATGCAGCGTACGCCTGATACCCTGATGCCCTCTTATGGGGGTGTCGTGGTATTCTTTTATGATTTTCATGCGATCTTCGAGGAAGGGAATGGCTACGCCACTGCGGCAGTCGCTGCGCTCTTTCGTAACACTGTCTCCGTCTGTGCTGCTGGAGGTTCGCGGGCCGTGGCCCCCGCCTTGCCTCGCTTCCTTAGCAGGCTTGTGCGGTGCTTGGCCCGCATTTTCTGCACTCGGTGTGCCCACCCGTGGCTCCGCCGTTGGGTCGCTCCCTGTCTCAAGCGGCCTTGCTACGTGTACTTTTCGCGGCCTTCCGCGCTTCGCGGGTCCGCCATGTTGTGCTGGGCCCGCTCCATCCTTGTCAGCGGTGCTCGCAGTCTTACCAGTGGCTTGTGTTGCTTGCTTGCGTGGTCTGCCCCTTCCCCGACCGCACGGCTTCTCGGCGGGGCTGTGGGGTTCAGTAGAGCGTTCTGCAGGCACTCTGCGAATCTCGCTCTCTGCCGCGTTGCTAGGCTGGCCCGGGGTATTCTCGGCTCTCCGCTTTGTGCGGCTGTCCGTACCCGGGCGCTTACTATCCTCGTCTCTCTCGCGGGCGAGCTCGACCTCTCACTCCAGCGAGCTACTATGGCTATACGGGGTATCTTCCGCTCTCCGCTTTGTGCGGTCATTCGCTGTGCCGAGTTGCCCCATCGTGCCGTCCTTTTTCGAGCCACGAACTTCATTCTCTGCTCTCGCTTGGGCCCTCGTAGTAAGGCATATTCTACTTAGCGTATCTGCATTCGTATTGCGCTTACCTGCCTTGTACTCTACATTGAACTCATGTTCTGCCAATTTAATTTTCCAACGTATCAATCTCGAACCTGGGTCCTTTACTCCGAACAGCCAGGTGAGCGGTTGGTGGTCCGTGACAACTGTGAAACGGGTATCATAAATATATGGCCGGAATTGAGCGATGGCCCATACTATCGCAAGTAGCTCCTTTTCAGTTGTCGTATAATTCAACTCGGCTTTAGTCATTGTGCGGCTTGCGTAGCATATTGGCAAATCTTCCCCGATCTTGCCCTGCGAGAGTATCGCGCTGAGCGCCCGGTCTGAAGCGTCTGTTGTCACGACGAACGGCTTTTCAAAGTCCGGATACTGTAATATTGGGGCCGTGGTAAGTGCAGTCTTCAGTTCCTCGAAAGCGGCATCCCTTACGGCGGTCCACTCGAATTTAACGCTTTTCTGGGTTAATTCAGTGAGCGGCTTAGCGGTGATCGAAAAATCTCTGATGAATTTTCGGTAATAACCGGCTAGTCCGAGGAAGGATTGAACTCCTTTTACATCTCTTGGCACCGGGAATTCCTTTACCGCTTCTAGTTTTTGGGGATCCGCTCGCACTCCCTCTTCAGAAATTATGTGGCCGAGGTACTGCGTTTCCTTTCGCAGGAATTGGCACTTGCTGGGTTGCACGGCCAGCTTTGCCTCTCTCAGTCGCTGTAGTACTTCCTTCAGGCGGTCGTTATGCTCCTTGAATGTTTTTCCATGTATCACGATGTCGTCGAGGTACACGTAGCATTTGATTCCTTGTAGTCTGGTCAGCGCCGAGTTCATCAGCCGTTGGAAGGTCGGTGGTGCGTTTTTGAGTCCGAAAGGCATTCGGTTATACTCAAAATGGCCCTGCGGAGTGGAAAACGCAGTTTTTTTCTTATCTCGTTGTGCCATCGGAATTTGGTGAAATCCCGAGGCGAGGTCAAGGGTCGTGTAGTATCGGGCTCGTCCCAGCTGGTCCAGTATCTCCGTGATGTTGGGCAGTGGGTATGAATCTCCGATGGTGGCTTCGTTTAACTTTCGAAAATCCACTACTACGCGCATTTTTCTCACTCCGTCTGCGTCGGGTTTCTTCGCTACGACCAACAGCGGCGCGTTCCATTGACTCCGGCTGGGTTAGACAATGCCTTCCGCTAGCATTTCGCTGGTCTGCCTCTCCACTTCTCTCTTGTGGGTTTCGGGCAGCCTGTATGGGTGCACCTTAATGGGCTGCACCCCATCCTTAAGAGGTATTACATGCTCTACAATGGGCGTGCACGGCAGCCGGTCCCCTGGTAGGTGGAACACATCTTCGTATTCCCTCGTAATCTCATCGAGCGCTTCGCGCTCTTCCTTGTTGATATTTCGTGTGTCGAGCTCTTGAGCTAGTCGCGCGAGGCGGTCTGCCCCTCGCTCTGCGCTGACGGTGCATACTTCGGTCTTCGCGGCTTCGAGGCCGCGACCCACTGCCGTTATCTCTAGTGGCTCGAGTTCCACCACGGGGCGTTGTACCTCAACAGGCTGCTCGGTGGTGTTTATAAGACTTACTGCACAGCTACTACCGTGCGGCGGCGTAATGCAGGCTCCCATTATCTCGCGGCAGGGATACTCTCATCGTGCCGTCTAGCAGCGGCATGCAATGCCCGTACAGTTTCAGCGTCTCTCCGTGCAGGATGTCGGCCTTGTGATATTTGATAAAGTCCATGCCCAGCAGTCCATTGACCCCTAGCGGCACGTTATTCGGGACTATGTAGAACCAATGTTCTACGGTTAGCGCCGGTGTCTCCAACACAATTTTTGCTATGCCAAGGGGGGTGAATTTTTCACCTGCAACAACCTGCAGTTCCACGGAGCACCTGCTCACCATGGTTTCGGCCTTGAGACAGCCTTCCTTTATTATGCTGCACTGCGCTCCGGTGTCCGCCTTGAGGGTGAGTACCCCGGTTGTGGCCAACAGTGCAATTATGTGAAAGTCGCTGGCCGTTGCGCTGGACGCCAGCAGCGTTACTTGCAGTAACTGCAGCGTGGTTCTCCTTTTTCTGCACGCAGGTTTCTGCTGGGCCGCGAGCGTGTTTATCCTCATGGTTCCCAGCGGACTGGCATCGGTCTCTGGTCGACTCGTTCCGGAATTGACTGTAGACTTTTCACTCTGACCTCCGGAGTTCCTTGGACGTCGCTTATGCTGTGGCGTCTGTGCTGGCTCGTTCTTATTTTGCGACAGTCTTTTCCGGCAGTCCTTCCACATGTGGCCTTTCTTCTGGCAGTAATTGCAGGTTATTTCCACATTGTGGATTGACTTGTTTTCACTGGGTACTGGTAGGCTTACTCGTTCCGATCTGCGGGTGCAGTCTCGAGCCATGTGTCCAGTGTTTCTACAAGTGAAACAATTTTCGCTCTGCCGGGATGATGCGCCTTGGGACCTTCTGGTGTGGCTTAATACTCCACCTACCCCTCCCTTTGGCTGCACCATATTCGTGATCTCGATAGCTCCTGTAACGGACTCGTAGAGGGTAGCGTAATTACGAGATCTCACCAGAATTTGGACCTGCCCATGCAGCCCATTTTCGAAGTTGGCCTGGGCGCTCTTCCGTGTTATTTTTTCGACGATGCGCATCTCCAACATCGAAGTGGCTTCCTCGCAGAGTTTTTATATTTTATCGACTGTGATACGCTCAGTCCTGGCGGCGTATACCGCAATGTCCTTACCCTGGCCCTGCCGGACGGAGTTGAATTCGACTTGTAACGCAGGCAACGACTTCCGCTCTCCGTACAGGGCCTCCAGCTCGGTTTTAAGCTGCGCTACCGAGAGGATGACTTTATGCTTTATCTCTCTGGACGCCCTTCCCTCGAGCTTGCTGCTGAGCACCAGTTCCAACAGGATGTCTTGATCCTGGGGCGCTACTCTCTTGAAAACTGTCTCGCATGATCGCAAGAAGGCATCTAGTTCGTCAGCGTTGCTGCCGTCGAAGCGCTTTATATTTTTCAAGGCCAACCCCAGGTCGAGTGTCCGACTCGGTGTTTCCGACACCCTCCGTTGTTCCCTTTGGAACACAGGATCCGCAGGGGGATAATCCGATTCCTCAAATCGGGTTTGCCTCGACCGCGGACGTGGTATCGGACGTTCTTCCAACCCTGTATTTCCCAGCCTCCGCGATAGTTCGGCGTTTTGCTCTCGTAGGGACCGGATGAGTTCGTACTCGTCCGCACCTACCTCGTTGAGCGTGTCTGCCAAATTCCGTCTTGCTGACGGTGTTTCGGCCTCTCTGAGCTCGCGATCGAGTTCGCGTTGGCCTCTATCTTGCTCGCACTGCAGCCTCTTGCACTGGCGTCGAGCTCTTTCCAACTCGCGTTGGCTTCGGTCGACTGCCTCCAACCGATCGCGTACCCTTGCCGGTACCGACCGGGCTGTCGCACCGGTAGCTGTAGAGAATCCTACGCGATCTATCGTACGCATACTCTCTATTTCCCGGTCAACCATGTCCTCGGTGACGTGCTCGGGCGTTCGCTCGCCAGTGGCCATATTAAAAACGTCGTCGCTAACGTTGCTGTCAAAATTCCCGAATGACGCACCCCTACGTGGGTTTACGCCAAACTGGGCCGTCAGTCGGTCCGCCAGGGCCCCTTGTCTGGACGAAGGGATTCGCCCCGACGGCGACAGCTCGAATAGCGCCCTGCGCGCTTCGTAAACTACGTCCCCTACGGCCGCGGCTAATCCAACTGTGGGGTCTATCTCTTCGCCGGGCAACGTCGTCTCTAGCGAATTGCCCCTATTTCTTGGTCGGGCTCCTCTAGGATCTGACATATTTGCTAATTTCGCGGCGAACTCTACTTTAAAATATTCCCACAAAATCTCAAGAGACATATTTTTTTTTTCAAAAAATTCCAAAATATTTTTCTTATCTGGCTTCAGTTTATCGGCTATATGTATAAGTATAAAGTAACCGCCACTTACAGAAAGATGATCTGGTAGACGGTCCTTTCCATCCTGTTGTTCTCGGGTGCCGTTCCTCCGGTGCTGTAGACCTGTTGTCTCGTAGCTTCCCTCGAAGGCTGGTCCAGTTATCCTCCCTGGTACCGTTGACCCGTATCTTCGTTGGTTCCTGGGTTCATCCTTGGTGCATCGCCAACGGTTGCGCGACGGCTTCTTTTCGAGTAGCTGCTGTGCGTACTCGGTTGCACACTTTGTGCGGTTCTCCGCGACTTGACGTGACACCGTCAATCGGGACTTTCAACGGTTGACCGATACGTCACCCCGCACCGACGTTCACTTCACGGCTTCGCGTTAGATTAGTCGGGTTTTCACGAACTACACTGGTGTCCTTGCACGCGTTGTAGTCGTCACGTCTGTGTCGCTCTTCACTTTGTCTAAAACACTTTTGTCCTAATAAATCGCGAATCACTTAACTTCGGCAGATCCCACCGCTGCCACCAAATGTTATGCCGGTACCGGGTAATTAGATTATTCGGTATTCGGTATGATATTAAAATGTTATTATTTTTGGGATCGTTTGCCGATAAGGAGATGGATCTCGAGTTATCGATGAAAACATGAATTTATGTAAAAGGAAGTATTTATTATAGGCAACGGTAATTTTCCGTTGTCTATTTAAAAGTCAAAGTTAAAAAGTACAATTACGCGTTGTTCTGAGAATTTCACGAGGAACCAACCGTTCTCTGTTAAGTCGAAATTAATTCTGCCTTTTCGTAAAGCAGTTGCTAGCTGTCTTTACGAAAATCCTTTAGTTTACAATTTTAGCGTTAGCCTATCGTCGAACGCCAAGCGAGTCGCCTCATGCTGCGTCGGCGTTCCTGGTGTCGATCGTACGATCGGGCAATCAACTTCGTTTCCTGTCTTGAACGAATTCCAATGTTTCTTTGCTATGGAATATTCCCGAATATGTGAAATACGGAGTGGAATATTCCGCGGCACAACATTACAGATAATGCATTTAATCTAATAAAAACTCTTAACGGTAGATTAATATATATATCTTACAGGTAATGCATTTAAATATCTAACTATGATGTTGATGCTGATTGGATACAAATGTTTTATACACGTTTGATTACATCACCATTACATTATAATCAACCATTCGATCATGTAAGATTAAACAGTACGCCGTGGTTCCCGCCGGAAAAATTGTCTTAGACTCAAATTCTAGACGAACATCTACTGGCGCTTGTTTTAATGCCTCATTCTGTTTTGAACAATCAATTACAATTACTGGAGCATACTCGATAAAGTTTTTCCTCGTTACCAGGGGTCCTCGATCTCCGTTGTAGTATACGGCTTGAAAATTGGCATACATGTTGTACAATACAGAGTATTAATTGTGATTCATATCAAGATTGAGGTTACCGTATGGATAATGATGTGAGTTAAGAAATAGCTTTACATTGCCAATGTTGCAGTGATCGAAGTAACTAGCATTTGCATTTCTAACCATTCTCCGATTGGTTTGGAAAGCTACAATTACAAAACGGGATTTTTCCAATTGATTCGATGTTCTGACTGTCCAATTATGTTTCGTTGTGCTTGGAAGCAGGGGATACTCATACATTTCCCAAGTGCGAAAACTCTTTTAATCTGACTATATAAACGTATTTTATACTTGTCTGACAACATCATACTACTGTGTTCAAAAAGTAAGGTGAATTTTGTTTTAAAATTAAATTTTTTAATTTATTCTTCCAAATCGATTTCGTCCCCCTCAAAATAATCCCCCCTAGCTACAATACACTTATGCCAACGTTTTTTCCAATCTTTGAAGCATGCTAAAAAGTCGTCCTCAGGTATAGCCTTCAATGCGCGTAGCGATTCATTTTGATCTCTTCAATCGACTCAAAACGATTTCCCCGGAGTAGTCTCTTGAGCTTTGGGAACAGCCAGAAGTCACATGGTGCTAAATCAGGCGAATACGGTGAATGTGGAGCGACATGAGTGGAGTTTTTGGCAAAAAACTCACGAAGAACCAGTGCTGTGTGCAACGGTGCATTATCTTGGTGCAAAATCCAAGTGCTGTCTTTCCATAATTCTGGCCTTTTCTTGCGAATAGCTTCACGCAAACGACGCATAACACTTAAATAATATTCCTTGTTGACAGTTTGGCCAGTGGGAAGGAATTCGTAATGCACCACACCACGATAATCGAAAAAAACTGTCAACATGACCTTAATTTTTGAGCGACTTTGGCATGGATTTTTCGGTCTCGGTTCACCTTTGGCACGATATTCGCTCGATTGATCGGTTGTTTCCGGATCATAGGCATAAATCCAAGTCTCATCACCCGTAATAATTTGTTTGTAGACGTCCTGATAGTCAGAAATAATTGATTTACATGCTTGAACGCGACGCTCTTTTTTGAAAAAATTGAGAAATTTTGGCACCAAACGCGATTTGACTCTTCTGAGGCACAAATGATCCTTCAAAATTGCTTGCACTGATCCAATTGAT
Organism: Cylloceria caligata; assembly: GCA_963942595.1. NCBI lineage: Eukaryota > Metazoa > Arthropoda > Insecta > Hymenoptera > Ichneumonidae > Cylloceria > Cylloceria caligata. The sequence goes on along the minus strand of OZ012711.1, from coordinate 7,860,129 downwards.
ATTGCAAGCATGTCGGCAAGGTCTCGAATTGTTAATCGACGATTTTCGAGCACCAATTCCTTGATTTTCTTGCTGTGTTACTCATCAATTGACGTCGATGGTCGTCCAGAGCGTTCCAAATCATCAACACGTTCTCTGCCTTCTTTGAAGTCTTTGTACCACTTGTAAACATTTTTCTGTGACATAGTCTCGTCACCGAAGGCCTTTTGTAACATTCGATACGTTTCAGCGGCGGAAATTTCATTCCGCAAGCAAAATTTAATAGCACTTCTTTGCTCAACAAAATTCGACATCGTAAAAATCGCCAAATTCACTTTTCTTTGTTCACAAAACCAAGCGTAAACTAAAAACTAATGATGATATTGACATGTAATTTGTCACAAATGTCACTGACTGTTGAGAATTCCTTCCAGATGAACCTTGACCGATCTGTGAATATATTGGAACGGGATGAGAACTCACTCGAGGCAAGAGGAAAATAACCAGACACATAAATGTTATACTGAGAAAGTGGTTTATTGCTGCCTTCCCTCGCAGTATTCAAAATTCAATTTCAAAACAGCACCAGTCTAATGAAATATGTGAAAATTCAGACCAAAAGACTTTAATTTAGAAAATTATCCAAAACATCAATTTTGCAAACAAATACAAATTATAAAAAAGATTAACAAATTGAGCTGTAAATTGACATACTATGAGCAGCACACAATTATATTAATTGTGCGCTGAGTGAAGACATGAGCAAGTGGTGCATGCTACGTAGTGATAGCTACGCTGCACGACACGCTCAGACTGGTGAGTGCAAAAACATGAATGAGTTAGTAATTTGAACCTGGCATTGTAATGTGAGCAGCACACAATTATATTAATTGTGTGCTGAATATGAACTTGAGACAGCGGTGCGTGCAACGTAGTAACAGCTACGCAGCATGACACGCCGATGCCATTGAGTGCGAAAATGTGTGCGTAACTCACTGCAACCACTCAGCACTGTATTGCAGAGTAGTTGCAATGAATTAATAATGAGAGCACTCTCAGTAAATGTTGCAGGAGTGCTGGTCTATGTGAACTCAGCTACGCAGTCAGCACTGCGTAGCACAATACAAACAGATACCGAGGCTGCACAAATGAACTGCGTATAGTCACTGTACTTTCCCAACAGAATTTCTGGAGGAAAGTACAGTGAATAGACCACACCGGTATAATTGTATTAATTATACCGGCTAAAGCAAGTGAGGAGAGCATGATGCCGCATGTGCTGCAGCGCATGCCACGAGTGAGCCAAAGTGGTGATGCACCGTATTTCTCTTCTCACTGACATTGCATTTCTACCAAATTATGTCAATGTACTCTTATCTTGAGCAAACGAGTCCTGATGAGTGAGATGTTGAGCGAGTCCGATGTATAAATGTCCGAGGAAAATGCTTGAGTCCTATGGATGCGCGTGCATTCCAGTGGATGTGTGTCGCAAAAGTGCCGAATTCTCAAGATGGCTGCGAGTATGAAAGTTTCGTTGGGCGCTGGAGTCAGTTGAGCGAGATAGCCGGTGAGCGAAACCAAAGTCAAGCGAGAGAGACATCCTCTCGCTCGACGCGGCGTGCCCACGAGGCACATCCTCGGCTTCACGAAGCCCATGCTTCGGCTATCTTCGACTCAACCGAACACCGCGTAGTAAAGCAGCGCAACAGGTAGGCGCACGACGATTATCGATCGCCGTGCGCCAGCTGATTTTCCAACACTGACAGTCCTACCAACTTGAAAAAAAATTCATTCGTCCGATTCGGTTAACGCGGGAAGTTTAAATAAAAAATTCACCTTACTTTTTGAACACATTAGTATATGGCATCAGCCACTCAATTCGTATAAGTTGAATCTTGAAATCCTCGTAACTGCCAGCTACAGGATCAGTCTGCACAACTGCGTCAGTATCCGTTCGCGATCTCGTGAGAATGAGCTCGTGTTTTAAATTGATAATGATTTTCTGATAGTCTTCAGCAAATCCCACTATCATGGAGAGTAGGAGACAAACATCAAAGTGGCCAGTACCATTAGTGAGCTGTTTGGTTTTCTCGATGTCAAGCCAACCAGCATTTTTAATCATTGCGCTTCCACCAGGTTAGAAGGATGCGTAGCCTTCCATGAGGCTAGTTATACCAACATTCTCACATCTATCAATCTCAATGGCATTGATCTCGTAGCGAATTTCCTCAAACAGATGTAAAATGGCATTGTTCACCAGCTTCGTTGCTGTCACAGCAGCACCGGTTGCTCTCAACAATTTACCACACACATGTAGAGTACTTAGCGAGAGCAAGAGGCATAGATCCTGATGTTGAATGGATATGCGGATTTCATCAGTGTTATTGAATGTCGATGTATAAGGTTGATGTTCATGTATTTCGTAATGCGCTACGGATTCGTCAAATGCGATGGCTGATTGCACATGTAACGCCCCCTCCATTGCAGCAAAATATTACGCACGTTGTTTTCTGCCACCAACAATAACTCGAAGCCCTAGACTTTTTAGGAATTGAGCGTTGCGACGTATGATCATCTTGGGGGCTCAAACGTGACTGGTTGCTCGATGACATTTTAGTTCTCTTTTATATGCCTGCTCCACGTTATTGGCACTATTATTATTATTATTATTATTCAAAATGATTCCCATGATTAGCTATTTGACTTCTTTAATGTGTAGTCTATTAGTGATAACTTTACCGCGAAAATTAACTAGTTCTCCGTCTTGATCGTCTATGCGTAATTGCAGATGATCAATGATCCTCACGGCTATTGGAAGGTAAATGACGTGTGATGGAACTTCAATGATCTTATACCCCGGTTGTACCGCCGGGAAGAATTCATGGATCGTATGAACTTTATGCTCATTGATGTACGCTCCTGAAGTAATATTGCACTCAACTCGCAATGCATTGATTTTTAGAATAGCAACAGGTAATTCTGAGCTATGAGAGATATGAGCAGGTAACTCACGATGTGTAAAATCAAGTAGTCTAGGAATCGAGTCTTGCGGACGAAAATCAATGTATTCACTGCACTTTATCACGCTTCGTAGAGTATTGTTATTAGGCTTCAAACTAATGGTAATATGTTTAGATGCAAGCCGTTCTTGCAAGTACACATCAATGTCTTCAATCTCGTAATTTCCTGTAGGTAACACAAACACTTCTTTACCCACATAGATCTTGTTTTTTCCAGTATCGACGTTGGGTATGGAATTAAAAGATAGTAATTCCACTAGCCCAAGGAGATAGTTCTTGCTAGGTGAGAGCTCTTGGTGGAAAGTATTGTGCCTCTATTATAGATGATGTTCCAGATAAACTGTGAGTCAATGAATCTCCCATGATGGTTCACACTAGACTAATACGATAAGCGCCACTTACAGATCCTTATATAAGAATTTTAAGCATAGATGCCCACACTCATACTGTATGTATCAAAATTTTGATATCTCTTATGATTATACTTCATAACATTATCGGGACCGAGATAATCCATTAGATCGTGTGGAGGCTGAAGATCACCAAAACTATCAAAGTAATGAACATTTCGGCCATTTTTCCGATAAGCCACCTAATGAGTACCTGGGCCATCTTTATCGTCGAGATTAATTATTCCAGATTCATGATAATGCGGTGCATCTGATGGCAAGTCGTTTCTCATAAATACACCACGAAAATTAGGAATTTCACGTGCATACTTGAATAGATCAGCGTCTGTCGGAGCACGGTTTGGCAGTCTTACTTTGAAGTTTAAAAAAAATTTTTATTTGCTCCGAAATGGAAACCAAACCCTGTTTTGTGCGACTTAAGATAGAGACCTTTACCTAGCGCGATAGCCTCAATCGTCTTATTATGCCTTTTACTTTCCGCCAATTGTGTGTTGCAGCTTTCTCATCATTTACAGCTTTTACTATTCCAGCAGCGACACCAGTCAATGCGCAAGTTGCACTCAATCCAGCAAATAGTGGAATAAGAAGAGGCAAAAATCCTCCAACTTTTTTCGGTACTGGCAGAATACGAGGCACGCGTACATTTTTTTCCCACCAGCTGTCTTGACAGCAGCACGAGCACTCTTTAGTGCCGATCGAATAATTTCTTGCGTGTTAGAACCTGTCGATTTTAAGGCAGCTTTAATTATCTCGGAAAGCTCGGTTGGAGGTTTGGTCTTCGTCTTCCTCTTCTTTATACCCATGCCAAGCTTAGCCTTTATCTTCATGGCGTTTGTAACAGCGTAGGCTGCAACCTTTTCACGTACACGAGCGTTGTTTGAAAATACGCGATGCCAAGCCTTGTCAGCTAAAATTTTATCGGCCGTGTTGCGATCCTCAATGTTTTCACGATTCTGTGAGTATGCGATATTGTTTTCCTTGCAGGCTGCGTCTAGAGAATTTATCCCAGGATCACCACGAGCAACACGTTCCGCTAGTTTCGCGCCTGGTCCACAGTATTGATAGCCCGGTAAATGAAGCTCGATAGGTAGTTTGTTGAGGACTTTATTCAGCAGACCGCAACCTTTAGGCATGATGCCACACTAGAAAGAGCAGTGAACGAATGAGGTTCAGAGTATATAAGCACAGTATTTATACCCTAAACCATCAGTCGCTGTCAACATGGATTTCAGAAAGCAACCGCTCTCGCTGCCGGTAATGAATTTTGATAGGCTAGCTGAAAGGAAAAAAGTACGCACACGTCATAGTCCACTATAACCCAACAGTATCCGAGCAGTTTTCTGTGGCCCATCAAATTGTGGAAAGACCAATGCATTACTCACTCTGATTACACATCCAAATGGATTGAGATTTGAAAATGTATACATATACTCGAAATCATCGAATCAACAAAAGTACAAGTTTCTCGAAAAACTTCTGCAGTCTATGAAGAGTATTGGATTTTTTGCCTTTGGCGAATATGATCAAGTAGTATCACCCGGAGAAGCTAATATTAATTCAATCATGATATTTGATGATATAACCTGCGAGAAACAAGATAATGTTAGAGCCTTTTACTGTATGGGTAGACATAAGAATATTGACTGCTTCTACTTGTGTCAGTCGTATGCAAAAATACCTAAGTATTTAGTACGTGATAACGTTAACATGCTTGTAATTTTTCGTCAGGATGATATTAATCTCAAGTATGTTTATGATGATCACGTAAATACTGACATGACGTACTCGCAGTTTGAAGACTTATGCTCAAAATGTTGGAATGATGCCAATCATGGATTCCTAGTAATTGATAAAGATCGTCAACGGCTCGACTGTGGTAGATCCATGTAAGGTTTTGACTGCTTTGCTACAAATATATCACGTGTAAAGAGTAAATCTTAATCAGATCATCATGAGCAGTCAAAGCGATAACATCGCTGACGAATTTCGTCGCGAGAGAAAGACGCTTTGTCAAGTAGAAAAAGTTAGAAATGTTATTAAACATAAATACAAGCTTTTAAAAGCTGGTAAGCAGATTATGGAAAAAGCTTGGGTTGAAACATTCAAACCAATCGTGAAGCCGCTTAAAAAACTTGTTAGTGCTACTGACACAAATAAACATGAAATTAAAAAAAACCGGATTCCCAAGAAAGAGAAGGAGGAGAAGGAGGAGGAGGGTGAGGAAGATGTATCTTAAAATGAAGAGCAGGATAATTCATTTAAAACTGCATTCACCGATGATGATGATGATAATGATAAAGATGATGATGATGATGATGATGATGATGATGATGATGATGATGATGATGATGATGATGATGATGATGATGATGAGAAAGCATCAACAAAGAATAAATCTGATCAACCATATTCAGCTATTGAGAAATATTTGAACTTACTCGATAAAAATCGTAAAAAGTATCTCGATATGACTTATGGAGTTCGAAAGCTACCAGATGATACACTTATGATTGGTGATTCCACCATAAGTTTTGGTAACGAATACGTTATTATTAATGATGACAACAACAACAAGTATAATAAGACCATTGGTTTGCTTGAACTGCTGTTCAGAAAAGATCCCAATCAGAATTCCATAAGCAAATAAGAAAATGTAAACAATTATGGAAAAATTGTACTTAGAACAAATGCACACAAAAAACACTATAATTCTGATGAGCTAGTCCACAGACAAAACAGTAAAAAATATAAACCCTATATAGCTCCAATAATTAGTGCTTCTACATCAACTCGAAAGGGACAATCTACTGGTGGTTCATTACCACGATATAAGATGGCACGATGAGATACATGAATGGATTATGTGCATTGGGATAACCCCAACGAGCTGGTAGATCGATTACGATTATTGCTAGCTGAAAGTTCAGCAGGCGACCCCAGTCATACGAATGAAATCATTTCACTCATTGAGGAATTGCGTGAAGCTGGAATCGTTTATTAGCAGCGACACATGTGTGAATATACTCAGTTGAATAATGAGCGTCGACGTGTTTGGACGGTATTTTGGATGTACTAAGGGCTCACGGGGTCCACCAGGATTTGGTTTCAAACTCACTACAAGCGAAAACTACGACATTGAAAATAGGAGACTTCGCAACGTTGGTGAATCACATGAACCAAATGATGCTGTCAATTTGAATCTCGCTAGCCAACTAATTCAACAGGAGTTAAGTACATTGCTTCAGGCTACAACTCATTAACATGTGCAATTGGATGATTTAGAGTTGAAAATACGGGTTTTTCAAGAGCAAATAAAAGAGAGAATAAAGTATATTGAGATAAACATTGCTACGACTTTAGAATTAGCAGTTCGTAACACAAAGGCTATTGGTTCTTTGCTTGCGCACACTCCTCGACAGATTCTTTAAGAGCGAGCCGTCGAAGAATACTGAAATAAATATTTTTAGAGTTATATAGACTTGATAGTTCGTAACACTAAAGTCTTTGAGGCGTTAATCGGGTGCACTCCTCGAAATGGAGCATCGAAGACTAGTAGAAGAATTACATAAGTCTGCGCGTCTCAATTATTTACGTCGTAAGTTTGATATACGTGACTTTGATGAGACATGGCAAGCTGATCTTGTTGAGATGCAACCGTACGCTCGAGAAAACAAAGGATACAGATATCTGCTTACAATAATCGATGTACTATCCAAGTTTGCATGGACTGTACCGATGAAGCGCAAAACCGGCCAGAATGTTACCGCAGCTATGGATTCGATTCTTCAAGATGGACGAGTACCTACCAATCTCCAGACTGATCAAGGCAAAGAATATCATAATCCAACTTTCCAGAATTTAATAAAACGCCACGGCATCAATCACTATTCCACATATAGTAATCTTAAAGCATCTATAGTGGAGCGCTTTAATCGTACCCTTAAGAACAAATTGTGGATAAAATTTAGTCTACACAGATCTTACAAACGGACGGACATTTTAGATGATCTCATGGCGACATACAACGACACGAAGCATCGAACTATTAGTATGAAGCCGAGGAACGTCACAGCGGACACTCTTAAAGCACTAATTCAACGTTTTTCTACTACCAATAAACGAAGAAACCGTGTAGTGAAATTGAAAATCGGGGACAAGGTGCGAGTGAGCAAGAACAAACAAGTTTTCGAGAAAGGCTACATACTCAATTGGTCAACGGAAATTTTCACTGTGAGTCGATTAATGAGGACGACACCCGCGACGTACAAGCTGAAGGACTACCAATATGAACCCACCGCTGGCGGTTTTTATAATGAAGAATTACTGAAGGCCAATTATTCAGATGACTATCTCGTGGAGAAGATTGTCAAGAAACGTGGAAATCGTGCTTATGTCAAATGGTTGGTGTTCAGTTTTCACGCTTACCAAGTACACACTCAACTCATGCACACGCTACAGTCACAATCATCTGACGCCTCGCGTCATATGGTATAGCTCGCAGGTATGCTATATCGATTTATCGACCGCGCACTCATGCATATTGTCCATCTGCTCACATCCTCGATCGAAGCTCACTCAAGCGGCCAACGCTGTTAGCGTGGCCCCATCGGCAAGACCACTCACAAGTCTCGCCTTCCATCGCTGACAGCAAATCACAAGCAAGCTGTGACGCACGTCCGTCTTCTTGATACTCTGCCGCGTGGTCGACGGATGTGGCCATTGTTCTCACTCGAGTCGCTCGCTATACACGTTCCCGCGTAACGCTCACGGAGATATTCTCTTGTTCTAATCACTCTAGTGCGGATTCATTTCTGTAGTGTAATACATTCTTGCTCAAATCACCCGTGTTTAAACTCAGTGTTAGTGAAACTCATAGCAGATCATCAGAACCACAGAGCCAATCACATAAACGTCAACGGCGTGGTTCGCGCGTTGGCTGCACAGACGCCATTCTGCTCAGCACCGATCATCGGCGTCAGGACCCTCATCAGACTGCCGTGTGGCATTTTTCGAGCTCTACAGTCAGACCTTATCATCAGGATCAACCACACGGAATCACCAAGGCAACTCACAGGCCTGAGACCCAATCACCAACAGTACATCAACACACAGGCCAGATCTAATCAATTGTATATTACTCTTTTTACTCACAAGTTATTATTTAAATATTGTTAGATGATTCAATAAATATTGATTTATTCTTGTTAAAGATTGAGTGCATTTAATTTAGCATGCTTGTCACCAGGATCCTTAATATTAACATTCGCAACTGTCACTCGACTTACTAAGTGCGAATGCATCGACCTACTATCCGTCGACAGCGTAGTAACATTCAATTAGTACAGTTTCACTGTGCAGAGCACTATATTCATTGTTATTTATTATGTTGTACTCAGTCTCAATAGGCGCTTACTCTGCGCACTTGTTAATTCATCTCATAGTGCCTTGCCGCATCAGTTAGTGTCTATCTTAAAGGTTTTTAATACTTTTGTTGGAACATTATCAAACATTTATAATTTACTCACACTCAATAACCATACATTTTTTGGTCCTTCGAGCCGGATCCTGGTCAAGTATATAAATTTTATGCCTCGATACTCACATAAATCACCAATCAACACATGTAATACACTACAGATTGCACAACTCAGCATGCATCGATACAAGACAATGCTCAATAATAATAAAATACTCACCCAAGTGCACTAATCATTGTTTGTAAACCATTCAACAGGCTCAACTAGTTCAAATCATGGCTGACGATAAGAAAGCGCAGTCAAACCAAAGCAAATCCTCGCAGGAAGACGACTCACATGATGGTGATGTGGAAGCAATCGATGAAGCAACAGGCGTCACCGAGACACTCAATGTACCACCCACGGTACAGAGACCACGCACCAGATCACCATCACCAAACACCAATCAAGCTAACCTCATGGAGTATAAGGTCGCATCACAGCATGCGAGGATAGCAATGATCAACCAGCTACACGATCACCTGCAAAACTCACCAGGCAGCGTTTCCGAAGAACTCAACGGCCAGTTAGAGATTTTAAATCGCACTTGGGACTGTTTTTGTAACGAGCATGATCAAATGGGAGAAACATGTAAACGTGCTTTTCTCACTCACCCGTATGTTACAGAGAAGGTGTACCAATCAGGCTTTGATAGTTACTTCAAGGCACTCACAATCATCCTGCGAAAGAAGGCAATCGCAAAAACTCAAGAGACCATATCAAGCAGAACTGATCAACAGAGTCAACCAAGTCAGCACCGATCAACATTGCCGAAAATAACGTTGCCGGAATTTGACGGTGATTTTACAAAATGGCCGGCATTTAGAGACTTGTTTGCCTCAATGGTGGTCGACAATGACCAAATCAGTGATGTAGAGAAACTACACTATTTAAAGATCAGCCTTAAAGGATCAGCCGCTCAACTGATCTCCAATGTGCCGATCAACAATGATTCGTTCAATTCATCATGGCAAATAATCAAGGACAGATTCAACAACAAGGAAAGACTCATCCTGTCTTATGTTGAGAAACTCCTTAGTAACACTCGACCAGTGGCAAAATCTGCAGCCGCACTCAACACATTAGTTAGCTCAACGAAGGAAATAATCAACGCACTCAACGTTCTCGGAATTGATACAGAATCGTGGAATTATGTATTAATTTTCGTAGTTGCTCAACGCCTTGATACATCCATGCGTGAAGCATGGGAATACAAACGGAGTGCGCACAAGCAGCCAACCTCGTTTGAAGATTTGATGGGATTCATCGAATCCAGAGCGAGAGCTTTAGAAGTCATCCCAATCAACCCTGATCAATCGGCTGACAGAGCCAGCAACATCTCAAAACAGTCAACAAAACCTGCACTTCTGCCAGCTAGACCGGCTCACCATGCGTCCACTCAACCGAGGACACACCAGTATCCATGCGATCACTGTGGTGGTTCGCATTACATAGTGAGCTGTGCTAAATTCAGAGAGCTACAACCTGCAGATCGCCACAAAGTTGTGACTGAACACCGACTGTGTTTCAACTGCTTTGGTCATCACAACCTCCACTCGTGCCAATCAACCATCAACTGCAAGACGTGCGGTGCCAAACACCACACGATGATTCATTTGCCATCCACCGCAAGAACCACACCAAAGTCAAATCAACCAAGCACCTCAGCTACACCTGCCACAGCTCATCCAAGCACCAGCTCACGTCAATGAGAAATTGACGTGCCATTTTGCCAACTCATCAACTCACACGGTAGAACAGCAGTTCTACTAGCAACGTGTCAAGCATTACTCATCACATCTTTCGGCACTCACCAAGTCAGATTACTCATTGATCCAGGATCAGAGCTCACCTTCGTCTCAGAACAACTTGTATCGGATCATGGGCTTACTCGTCAACACTCATCAATTCCAGTCATTGGCATTGGAAACACGAGATCAACACAAACCAGAGGTACCACCACATTAACATTACGATCAATTCATTCATCATGTGGTGTTACCATCGCAGCTCAAATACTCAATAAATTGACGAGTACATTGCCTTCAGTCCACACTCAACCACAGCAGTGGCCACACATTTCATCACTGCAATTGGCAGACCCTGACTTCTTAACACCACGGCCAGTAGATATCATCGTTGGGGCTGATTCATACGGGCTTATCATCCAGCCTGGCATCAAGAAACACTCGGACTTCTTACCGATTGCACAATCAACAATCTTTGGGTGGATTATTCTTGGTCCAGTCCCAGAGAATTATTCAACACCAAGCAACTCATACCACATCACAGTAGAATCATCAAACAAGGAAATTCAAGATCTTCTCACGCAGTTCTGGGTTCAAGAAGAAACACCATCGACAATAGATCACAAGCTCACCCCAGACGAAGAAGCGTGTGAAAAGTATTTTCAAACGACTCACACTCGAGACGAAGAAGGACGATACATCGTGCGAATCCCGCTCAAATCATCACCATCGAGTCTAGGAGACTCAAAACTCACTGCTCAGCGATGTCTACAACGACTCATGAAGAAACTCTCAACAAATAATTCATACACCAATTTATACAACTCATTCATGAAAGAGTATGAAGAGTGTGGTCACATGATACGTGTACCATCCTACCACCAGTCAACTCAAATGAGCGAATCTGTTCATGACTATTGTGAAACCGAGACGACCTTGGCACATGATGCAGTAGCATCAGGAGGGTTGAGGGTCTCGGAAGATCAATTGTCAGAACACACTTACGCTCATCCTCCATATTATCTTCCTCATCATGGTGTACTGAAAGAAGATCGAATCACAACAAAGTTGAGAGTTGTCTTCAACGGATCCAGCCCAACGACGTCGCAAGTATCACTCAACGACATCCAGCATGTTGGAGCAAAATGTCAACGTGACATCTCAGACGTGCTCTTATGGATCCGACAGCACAAACTCATCTTTTCAACAGACATCACAAAGATGTACAGACAGATCAAAGTCCACCCGGACGATTGGGATTTGCAACGAATCATATGGCGAGATGACCAACTCAATATGGTGCCATATCACCTAACAACAGTGACGTATGGAACTCGCTCAGCACCATTCTTAGCAATCAGATCATTGCTTCAACTAGTTGAAGACGAAGGTCATCGCTTCCCGCTCGCAATTGAACCACTCATGAAAGGCAGATATGTTGATGACATATTTGGAGGAGCTGATCAGCTTGACACACTCATCGAAATCTCAAATCAAGTCACCCAGCTCTGCATGGCGGGCGGGTTGCCTCTAGCAAAATGGCACAGCAACATCGAGCAATTCATCGAGCATATCGACCACCACTCACCATCAAACTCACACTCATTCGAAGATAGCAGTACCAAGTTACTCGGCCTGTCATGGATACCTCGTGAAGACGTATTCAAGTTCCACGCAAAGCCTCCATGCTCAAGTTCCAAGCTCACAAAGAGAATCATCTTGTCTGAAACAGCACAACTCTACGATCCACTCGGGTTTCTCTCACCATTCATCATCAAGGCCAAATCATTATTACAAGAATTATGGCTGGAGAAACTCAGCTGGGACGATCAAGTTTCAGATCAGATACACACCAAGTGGACGTTGCTCAGACAAGAGCTCACTCAAGTCGATGAAATCTCAATTCCACGATGGATTCAACTCACAAGCTCAACACTTGTGGAGTTGCACGGATTCTCCGACGCATCTCAAATAGCAATGGCGGCTGCTATCTATATCAAAACAACAACTCCAGGAGAAGAAACCAAGGTTACACTCATCTGCGCGAAATCAAAAGTAACACCACTCAAGCGACTCTCCATCCCTCGACTCGAGCTCACAGCAGCACTGATCTTAGCAAAGCTCATGAAGTACGTGCAAACAACCTTGGAACTCACCAACACTCAAACGTTCCTGTGGACTGATTCCTCAGTAACGCTCACCTGGATTAACTCACACCCATCACGGTGGAAGGACTTTGTCAGGAACCGAGTGTCAGCAATTCAAGAACTAACTCCAAACAGCGTATGGAAATTTGTTCCTGGCAAAGACAATCCAGCCGATTGTGCTTCAAGGGGCATCAGTATCTCCCAGCTCCAGAAGCACCTCCTGTGGTGGACAGGACCACAGTGGCTCACAGGCGATCAATGTTCATGGCCAACTCAACACTATCAACAAGACTCACAGACTCATCAGGAAGAGCGACCGGGGGTCGCATTCACAGTGGCAACAAATCAGGACGTATATCATTGGGAGATGATATACAGACACTCTTCTCTCACTAGACTACTCAGAGTAACCGCAATATGCTTTCGAGTAAGTCAACTCATCAAGAAATTGCCAAACTCAACGCTCTTTAACCCTCTCTCGCCACAAGATATTGAGAGAGCAAGAGTATTTTGGATCAAAGCAACTCAAGCAGCATATTTCTCAACAGAGCTCAAATTGATCACCATAGCTCAACTACCAACAGCTCATCCCTTCAATCGCTTGACTGCCTATATCGACACTCAAGGCATCATTCGGGTTGGAGGAAGATTGACCAACTCACAACTGGAACTTGAGGCAATTCACCCAGCAATACTCCCACGACATTCTCACTTCACCACACTCATCATAGCAGATGCACATCACAAAACCATGCATGGAGGCACGCAACTCACCCTGAACTACATAAGGCAATCGTACTGGATTATTGGTGGTAGAGCTCCTGTACGGTCGCAGATACTCAGCTGCATAAAATGTGCTCGACAACGTGGCGTCAGAGCACAACAACTCATGGGTCAATTACCAACCAAGAGAGTCACCCCAGCACGACCATTCTTCTACTCAGGTGTGGACTACGCTGGTCCGCTGACCATCAAAACCTGGAAAGGTAGAGGCGCCGAACAACATAAAGGATGGCTGTGCATTTTCGTGTGCTTCGTCACCTCGGCCTTGCATCTGGAGGCCGTGAGTGACTACTCAACTGACTCATTCATTGCTGCATTCAGACGGTTCACTGGACGCAGAGGCATCTGCAACACTCTCTATAGTGATTGCGGCACAAACTTCATAGGAGCAGATGCCATACTCACCAAGCTCTTCACTCAAGGTACAACAGAATCACTCTCGCTGCATTGCTCACTCACCAGCGATGGAACTACGTGGAAGTTCAACCCACCAGCAGCTCCACATATGGGAGGAAAATGGGAAGCAGCAGTCAAATCAGTAAAATATCATCTGAACCGAACAGTAGGAGGCATCGCACTCACGTTCGAGGAAATAACCACGTTGCTCATCCAGATCGAAGCAACGCTTAACTCACGACCATTGGAACCACTCACAGAAGACCCTGAAGATACTTCAGCACTCACACCAGCTCACTTTCTCATCGGAGAGCCGCTCACAGCCATACCAGAGCCATCACTCACAGATCTGAACGTTACTAGACTATCACGATGGCAACTAATACAACAAAGGCTTCAATATTTTTGGTCCAAATGGTCAACTTAATATCTCCAGCGCCAACTGTCTACATCGAAAACGCATCATCCATCGAACACCATCAAGGTCGGTTCATTAGTACTGATCACTGATGAGAGGTCTCCACCATCAAAATGGCCTCTCGCCAGAGTCACTCAACTCCATCCAGGAAAGGATGGACTGACCAGGGTAGTGTCACTTAAAACTGCAACAACAACACTCGTTCGACCAATCACCAAGCTCGCCATCTTACCAGCTCAAACTGAATGAAGAACAGATCACATTTAATCATCAACACCGTTGCTGATGGCGGGCGGAATGTTCAGTTTTCACGCTTACCAAGTACACACTCAACTCATGCACACGCTACAGTCACAATCATCTGACGCCTCGCGTCATATGGTATAGCTCGCAGGTATGCTATATCGATTTATCGACCGCGCACTCATGCATATTGTCCATCTGCTCACATCCTCGATCGAAGCTCACTCAAGCGGCCAACGCTGTTAGCGTGGCCCCATCGGCAAGACCACTCACAAGTCTCGCCTTCCATCGCTGACAGCAAATCACAAGCAAGCTGTGACGCACGTCCGTCTTCTTGATACTCTGCCGCGTGGTCGACGGATGTGGCCATTGTTCTCACTCGAGTCGCTCGCTATACACGTTCCCGCGTAACGCTCACGGAGATATTCTCTTGTTCTAATCACTCTAGTGCGGATTCATTTCTGTAGTGTAATACATTCTTGCTCAAATCACCCGTGTTTAAACTCAGTGTTAGTGAAACTCATAGCAGATCATCAGAACCACAGAGCCAATCACATAAACGTCAACGGCGTGGTTCGCGCGTTGGCTGCACAGACGCCATTCTGCTCAGCACCGATCATCGGCGTCAGGACCCTCATCAGACTGCCGTGTGGCATTTTTCGAGCTCTACAGTCAGACCTTATCATCAGGATCAACCACACGGAATCACCAAGGCAACTCACAGGCCTGAGACCCAATCACCAACAGTACATCAACACACAGGCCAGATCTAATCAATTGTATATTACTCTTTTTACTCACAAGTTATTATTTAAATATTGTTAGATGATTCAATAAATATTGATTTATTCTTGTTAAAGATTGAGTGCATTTAATTTAGCATGCTTGTCACCAGGATCCTTAATATTAACATTCGCAACTGTCACTCGACTTACTAAGTGCGAATGCATCGACCTACTATCCGTCGACAGCGTAGTAACATTCAATTAGTACAGTTTCACTGTGCAGAGCACTATATTCATTGTTATTTATTATGTTGTACTCAGTCTCAATAGGCGCTTACTCTGCGCACTTGTTAATTCATCTCATAGTGCCTTGCCGCATCAGTTAGTGTCTATCTTAAAGGTTTTTAATACTTTTGTTGGAACATTATCAAACATTTATAATTTACTCACACTCAATAACCATACAGTTGGGATTTGACAATTCGCATAATAGCTGGATAAATAACGCGGAATTAACTACAGGAGTGAAATAATGAGTCAGCATTTATGTATAATAGAAAATGTTTTTTTATTCATTGTAAAATAAACACATTACAAAATAACCAATTCGATTTGGTTTTTCTTCTCTTTTTCAATACAGTTTGGATGCAATGTACCATGTGTGACCGTTTCCTTCATGCGACTGAACAGAGACTGATCTTTCTCAAATGCTGCAGAAACACGTTTAGATAGAAAGATTTGAAATTCATTGTCGAGAGTGGCAACAGTTTTTTGTCCATATTTAGTCGTCACTTGGCGCAAATCGACGACTTTATGCATTTTGTTGATCTGCAGATCGACGATTCTTTGAGATGGGAGGTAATCGTCTTGACCAGCGAGTTTGTTGAGTGCTTCAATATCCATCGTGAATGTCTAATGAAGTTGACTGTAGAAGATGGCTGTGAGTATGTGATAGTGGTGAGCAACAGGTTCCAATACTATTGGCGTAGATTTCTTTGATGTACGTTTCGTCTGACGGAGTCAACTGCAGAAGACGACGACGACGAATATGCGAGACTGATGAGCAACAATTTCCAATGTGTTTGATGCGGGTTCCGTCTGATAGAGTTGATTGTGAACTGCTTCCAACACAAGTCTGGTTCAGGTTCTGAAGTATTCTTTAGTATCCTTTAGTATCCTTTAGTATCCCCAAGGTATCAATGGATCAACGAGTAGATACTGTGAACAGTTGACGGCGAAGGTCTGATGGAATGGGCTGCAGTCATACTGTTCATATAGTGGTATCATCCACCCCCGATCTAGCATGGAGAAGGAGATTCGAGTCGCTGATTGATCAACGGGGTTGCATCCAAGTCTCTGATTGGGCTTCCACAGCAGGCAGTCGCGGAGAAGGAAATTGAAGTCGTTGATAGGATGACTAGAGTGTGTATGAAAGAGTAGGGATGTATATGTAAGAGTGGGGTGTGAATGCAAGAGTAGGGAGTAGGTAACGTCCAAATACCATATTCATTAAGTGAAATTACGCACGAAGCAAGCAGCAGTCAAGTCATACAGGGTGTCGACACTGAAATATCGAATAAATCTCTAATAAATCGCCTTAAGGAAATCCGAGCAATCGAGCGGAAAAATTATCTAGACGAACTTGTTGAGAATGAACACTTGTGGAAAATCTAAATAAAAATCAATAATTAAACCTTCCCACATTGTGCTTCAGAATTTGTTGAAAAATTTACACCGGCTATCTGAATACGAATCTGCTATCCCTAGTTGCTCCTCCCACCCCACGGGAAAAAGGTCGAGTCCAGATTGAAAAACCAGTACAATACCGCCAGCAAATTTTTCTCTTGAAACTGGTGGCCCTGCACCCGACCCTCCTCCCATTATGGTTAATAATAACCAAACGTTGTATCTTCGAGATGCCTTGGCTATCATACCGAATTATGACGGTTATACTTTGTCATTAGGTATGTTTATCCAAGGATGCAAGGAAGCTTTGGCTATGATAGGGCCAGGCGCCGCATCATAGTAAGTAAAAGTAGTCCGCATAAAAATAATTGGTGAATCCCGTCGCTCTATACAGGGGCAAACTTTTGAAACGATAGAAGCTTTGGGTAAATTTCTCTAAGATATTTATGCACCAACGCGAAACGTATATTAGCTGCAAGGTGACTGGGATGAATTAATATCACAGAGAGAAAGTGAGTCTGTTATTGCCTATTCGAATCGTGTACGAGATTTGGGAAATTTGATGCTTGAAAATTATGATGCGAGGCTCAAATCGAGGCTATACTCAACTTAAGGCCTCTGGAACCGCTCAGTGATGATCCAGATGATTCATCAGCACTCACGCCTGGACGTTTTCTCATTGGTGAAGCACTCACAACGGTCCTGGAACCAACTCTCGAATATTTGGCAATCTCACGGCTCCCAAGGTGTCAATTGTTGCAACAGAATGTACAATAATTTTGGCAGCAATGGTCTGCTCGTTACCTACAACGGCAGCAGTCTATTTCGAAGTGGCATCAGCCCAATAATATCATCAAAATCGGCTCTTTGGTTTTGCTCACGGATGAGCGCTTTCCATCGTGCAAGTGGCCACTTGCACGAGTCACAGCGTTGCATCCTGGCAAAGATGGGCTCACAAGGGTGGTGACACTCCAGAATGCTACCACCACGCTCACCAGGTCAATCTCAAAACTAGCTGTCCTGCCTGTCTTATCCAACTCAGAGCAATAATTAATCATCAACCCCGCTGCTGATGGCGGGCGGAAATGTTGGATAATCCGCTGGCGCACGGCGATCGATACTCGCCGTTCCTCGACCTGTTGCTGCGGTGTAGCACGCTGCATTCGTCTACACCGGAGATGGCCGAGGCAGGCCTCACAGAGCCGAGGCTGTAGCTCGCATGCATGCCGCGTTAAGCGAGAGGTTATCTCCCTCACTTGACTTCGGCTTCGCTCACCGGCTATCTCACTCTGTTGACTCCAGCGCTCAACGTCGATTTCGTATCTCGCAGCCATAGTGAAAAATCAGGCACTTTCTTCGTGACAACCATCGGACAGCGCACGCATCCTGGGACTCTCGAAATTTTATGTTCTTTTCACCAGACCTTCTCAATCTCTGTGCTCACCAGGACTCAACATTAACGGTAAGCGTTCACTGACATAATTAAGCGTAATTCACTGTCGGTGAGGAGTAAGGAATCAATCGGTGCATCCTCATAAAGGTCTCACCTGTGGCGTGCTCTGCAGCATGGGCTGCACCACGTTTTCACATCACTTGTTGCGCACTCTGTTAATATAATTGCGTGTGTTCTAACTAATTCACTGTGCTTTCCCCCCAACTGAACTTGCTGGGAAAGCACTATGAATTTATTCCTCTCATTCTTGTGCATCCTCAGTCTTTGTCTGTCATGTGCTACACAGTGCTGACTGCGTGACTCTTCTCATATTTCACTCACAGCACTCAAGCAATCTAATTGCAAGTGCTCTCACCTATACACTGCAGCTTCTCTCAGGTAAACCTGCTGAGAGCTGGCAGTGAATAAGTGATACATTCTACGTACTCATTTTTCTCATTCCGTGGCGTGCTCTGCAGCGTTGACTGCATCACGTTCACCGCACACACACACTCAGCACACAATTAATATAATTGTGTGCTGCTCAAGTCTCGTAGTCAAAATTCAATTCAGTTTATTTATTTATATACATTTTGAAATTCTCTGATTTTATGGTGTATTTATTTTTATATCATTTTTATTTTTTCTAAATTTCACCCATTTTTGTAATTGTTTGGAAGGTAGAATAAACCACTTCCTCAATATACCATCGATGTGTCTGGTTTATTTTTCACCCTGTCTCAAGTGAGGTTACATGACTTTCGATATATTCACAGATTCATTCGACCACGCATTGAAAGGAATTCTCAACAGCCGTGCTCATTTGGATCCATCAACATAGATGATCTTTGCCTCTGACATTACAAAAATGTATCGTCAGATCCGCATTCATCATGAGGATTGGAATCTTCAACGGATTTTATGGAAAGATGATCAACTCATCCCTGTGCCGTATCAATGCACAACCGTGACACGTGGTACAACAGCTGAGGGCGGATTCAACTCATTAACTCATTGAAATAACTCAACAACTCAAGGAGTTGTGCATGGCGGGCGGTTTTCCACTCGTCAAGTGGCACTCGTCGGACCTCAAGATACTTGCTAATATCTCATCATCACCGTCAAGTTCAGCTATCTCAACGGACGCCTGCGAGACAAAATTCTTGGCTTGACTTGGCTTCCTGATGAAGACAAGTTCACATTCGCATCAAGGTTTAGCTCAACTCAAAGAAATCTCACCGAACGCTTCGTTCTTTCAGAGGTGGCTCAACTCTTTGATCCACTTGATTTCGTCTCACCAGTTGTGATAAGAGCCAAAATACTCTTGTAAGAGCTTTGGCTTCATAAGCTCTACTAGAATAGTCCACTGCCGTCTTAGGCCTCAACACGAAGGATTACAATCAGAGATCTCACTTATGCAGCCGGAATCTCAATTCCTCGGTGGTTTAACACATGGAGCAACTCAACAGTGGAATTGCATGGTTTCTCTGATGCATCTCAACTAGCCATGGCTGCACTAATTTACATCACTGTCAACTTAACTTCCACAGGAAAGGTGGCTTCACTTGTTTGCTCAAAAACGCGCGTAGCACCACTCAAGATGCTCACCATTCCATGGCTTGAACTGACTGCAGCACTGTTGCTAGCAAAATTAGTTGCATATGTTCAGGCCACACTCAAGGTCGAAATCTCATCTACTCACCTGTGGACGGACTCGTCGGTAACTCTCACCTGAATCAAAGCTCATCCAGCTCGGTGGAAAGACGCTTGTTGTCCGAAACAGAGTAGCTGAAATACAAGACCCAATGCTCAATGGAGTCACGTGTTAGGCACAAGTAATCCAGCTGATTGTGCCTCGCGGGGTATCTCAACATCTCAATTGTCTTCTGTTCAGTTGTGGTGGTCAGGTCCACCGTGGATGGTGAAACCTGTTGAATTTTGGCCAACAACATCAACCTGATTCTGAAGTTTTTATGTTTAAGAGCATTATGGAAGCCCGATCGGGGGTAGCTCTTCTCGCTGCGACTCTGACCCTTGAGTACCGTTGGGATCTCATTCATTACTGTTCATCACTCACAAAATTATGTCGTCTCACCCCATTTTGTGGCAGGGTAGTAGCCGGAATAAGGAGGAGATTAGAATCGGCAGGAACAGCTCCACTCACAGCAAATGAGATGGCTGCAACAAGCGTCTTTTGGACAAAAGCACACAAGCCGTGTTTTTTAAACACGTTGTTGATCATAGGAGAGCAGTTGGAAGGAACGCTATCACGTGACCAGGCAACCGCACCCTTTCTTCTCGCTTTTGCCTGAAATCTTCTCTCTCTCTCTCTCTCTCTCTCTCTCTCTCTCTCTCTCTCTCTCTCCCTCTCTTGTTTCTATCACACGAGAATAATTGTTTTACTAACAAGTTATTTAAGAAAAAGGGCGTAACTATAAGTAGAGTAATTACTAATTAAACGAATAATCAATAACGATTAGAATAAGCTATAATTCATCAAAAATATTTATACTAATAAGAGATTAACGCAAAAATCAGCTTGCATACGATAACGCAAGTTAACTACAGAACCTGTAACGAAATTATTACTAGTGGCTTGATGCGAAGGATTTAATTAAGTACGCTGAAATTCTGAGCCATTACCATACACATCTATATAGAAGCGAGCATAAGGATATTACCTAGCCTAAGGAACTATATCGAGAATAGGCCAAGAAGCGGGGTGGTAAAAATCGCCTCATTTTGAGGGGAAAAGCGCCTCGAGCGCATTCCCTCACCTAATCGCGTGGTCCTCTGGGTATCACATCGCGCGGAGGAATCAAAGCCCGCCGTACCGATGCACTTGCACTTGCATAGCATATCTATGGCTTTGCATCTCGGAAGCTACTCTGCGGGGTAAGGAGAATGAATACGTGTATGGCTGAGATAGACCACGGTGAAATTCTTATAATCAGGATAGGGTTTTATCCCTTCTGTTCTTTTAAAGCGCTTGACGACAAGAATTTCTGACGCCCAGGAACCCTATAAAAGGCCGCGAAAATCGGCCGGAGACAAGGTTTCGCGGGGACCAAGTAGTACAGTTTCACAGTTTCAAGTAGTACAGAGTGCGAGTAAAAAGAGTACTGGACAAAGAGTCCAGAATACAGAGATCGACAGTACTTATAATAATTAATTCGTGTGAAATTGGGAATATTGAACGTGCAACATACGACTACTCAGGTAGTTTTATCTAATATATAAAATTCTCGTGTCACAGTTTTCGTTGCCATACTCCTCCGAAACGGCTTGACCGATTTTGATGAAATTTTTTGTGCTTATCCGGTATCTATGAGAATCGGCCAACATCTATTTTTCATCCCCCTAAATGTTAGGGGTAGTCCACCCCTAAATTTATTATTTTTTTTTTTAGACAAAATTTTTAATTTCTATTTTTTTATGATACAACATACAAAAATACATACAATCCTCAATTTTCACCCTTCTACGATCAACCCTTATTTTTTAATAGCCATTTTAGTAATTTAATCATTTTTCCTCTCCGGTCGAAAACTGATCAATCGTCATTTAATTAGTTATCCCCGCCAGATGTCTACAGGTGTCACTTCTGACCCAGTAAACAGCACGGAGTAGGGATGAGAACGAAGCCGGTCTCCTTTCTTTCTCACTCCCTACACAGTTGTCGGCCATCATTATTGTTTATGCATCAAGTGTAGTAGTAACGTTGACAATTATTATTTTGCTATCTCAGTGTAACTCTCATATTAACTTTTAATCATTCCTATTTTATCAATAATAATTAAATTATCAATTTTGAGTGTATTTTGCACGATTAGTTAATCAAGTGATTTTATAACCTCAAAAGTACTCAACACGTGACACGAGCTTCCAATAACAACGGATTTTGTGTTGTAAGTATACTTTTTTTTATTAATATCGAAAATGTTGTTGATCTTATAAAAATGTAATTTTAATTTAATTTTATTAAAAAAATGCAATTGAACAATTAAGATTTTCATAGTTTCCAAAAAATCAATCATTATGAATCTTTATTTTGAAATGTCAATGGAAATATTGGTTGTATGAAAAAATTATAAGAGACAATGTTTTCATAAAATTTAATTTTTTACTTTTGTTTAAAAAAAATTTCCATAAAACTTATATTTTTGTTATAATTTCATAAATTAAAACTAATCATTTCAAAACTGCGGCAAAAATCCTGGCCCTAATTATACTTTTAACATTTTTCATCATTAAATAATTTCATTAATTCTATTTATGTATGTTTTGTACAGTGAGCAATGCCAAGAAAACGCAAAGGGGCTGATTTGAGCCGCAGTACAAGTAAAGCTCGAAACTTGCGAAATAGCAGATCCGAAAGAACAGAAGAACAAATCCAGCAACAAAGTACTGATGCACGTGTCAGAATGGCGCAATTGCATCAAGAAGAGCCAGAAGATACACGAGCTGAACGCAATGAAGTCAGAAGATTAGAACAACGACAATCACGCCGTTTCACAGTCAATAGACGAAGAACAAATGACCAACAACGACAACAGGTACATCGAGCATTTATATCTGATTTATTCCTGCGTCTAGCATTCCAGTATGAGCCCGATATTGAATATTATGCTCATTCAAAAGTGGTAATTGGTGCTATGGACAAGGAATGTCCGCATTGTCATGCTCTGAAATTCAAAAATGAGCCAGCTGGGATGTGTTGCGCGTCAGGAAAAGTGCAACTACCTGAAATTGAAACACCACCTGAACCATTGAACGGCTTACTTATCGGCACGGATCCAGATTCTAACGTGTTCCTGAAGTCAATTCGAAGATTCAATTCATGCTTTCAAATGACATCGTTCGGAGCAACAGAAATAGTTCGAAATACTAATGCAAATGGTCAACAATTCAATTCTACATTCAAAATCAGAGGCCAAGTTTATCATAAAATGGGCTCACTGCTGCCAATGCCAAACGAACCACATAAATTCTTACAAATCTACTTTATGGGAGGCGAGGATTCCGGAAGCGCACTTGCCAATCGCGTGAATGCACGTTGTGATTATAATAACCTTGATTCACTTTATGCCAGGCGCATCGTTAGCGAGCTAGATGCTCTTTTGAACGAGCACAACGAGTTGTTGAAAATATTCAAATCACATATGCACCAATTACAAAGCGATAATCACGCAATCGTCATTAATCCTGATAAAACACCAGCTGGAGAGCATATTCGTAGATTCAATGCACCCGTTGTTGATGATGTTGCTGGAATCATGGTTGGCGATTGTACAGCTGCACGAGAAATTGTGATTCGTAGAAGAAATAATAATCTTCAGTTCATTGCTGACACACATCGTTCATATGACGCTCTCCAATATCCGCTAATATTCTGGAAGGGACAAGACGGATATTGCATAAACATAAAACAACGAGATCCCGTATCAGGTACTTCATTGATTATTAATTTGATCATTAATCATTTAACAAAACAATTAAATTATTGAACGTAATAAATTAAAATTAATTTTTATGAACAAATATTACAGGAGCTGAAATAAACAAGAACGTTAGCTCAAAGGATTATTATGCGTACCGATTAATGATTAGACGTGGCCTGGACAACGTCATTTTACGATGTCGTGAGCTTTGTCAACAATTCATGGTCGACATGTACGCGAAGATTGAGAGCGAACGACTACGATACTTACGATATAATCAACAAAAGCTGCGCGTGGAAGAGTACATTCATCTGCGAGACGCTATCAACAACAACGCCGACGTCGCCGAAATTGGTAACCATGTCATTTTACCATCATCGTACGTAGGCAGTCCACGTCATATGCAAGAATATATACAGGATGCTCTGACTTTCGTGCGCGAATATGGACGACCATGTTTATTTATCACGTTCACATGTAATCCAAAATGGCCAGAGATTACATCTTTCCTACTGCCTGGCCAAAATGCAATACATCGCCATGACATTACAGCACGTGTGTTCAGACAAAAGTTGAAGTCTTTAATAAGTTTCATTACTAAATCACATGTATTTGGTCCCACACGTTGCTGGATGTATTCGGTTGAGTGGCAAAAGCGAGGATTACCTCATGCACACATTTTGGTTTGGTTCATCGACAAAATCCGTCCTGAAGAAATCGATAGTATCATTTCTGCGGAAATTCCAGATCCATCCATTGAATAACTGCTGTTTGATATTGTTACAACAAACATGATTCATGGTCCATGTGGTACTCTTAATAGTTCATCGCCTTGCATGGCTGATGGAAAATGTACTAAAAATTTCCCTAAAGATTTTACCAATGATACGGTCACAAATGTCGACGGATACCCAATATATCGTCGAAGAAATCCTGAAAATGGCGGACAATCATTTATTAAAAATATCATCAACACAGACATTGATATTGACAATCGTTGGGTGGTGCCATATTCGCCTCTGCTGAGCAAGACATATAATGCTCATATTAATGTTGAGTTCTGCAGTTCTGTGAAGAGCATCAAATACATTTGCAAGTATGTCCATAAAGGCAGTGATATGGCTGTGTTTAGAGTGGAAAATACTAATGTGAATGCTCCTCCAGTGAATAAAAACGATGAAATAACGCTCTACCAAATTGGTCGGTACATCAGCTCCAATGAAGCTGCTTGGCGTATCTTTGGTTTTCCAATTCATGAACGGGATCCAGCAGTTGTTCAGTTAGCCATCCATCTTGAAAACGGTCAGCGTGTATTTTTCACGAACGAGACAGCGATTGATCGTGCAATAAATCCACCTAAAACTACACTCACTGCATTTTTTGAATTGTGTAATCGTGCGGATGATTTTGGTGCCTTCGCACGAACATTACTCTATTCACAAGTACCACGCTATTTCACATGGACTCAAACAAAAACATGGATGCCCCGCAAGCAAGGCTCACCAGTTGCTGCATGTCTCAATTTATTTAAATCAAACGCCTTGGGGCGATTATTTACAGTCAATCCAAGACACACGGAGTGCTTTTATCTTCGACTGTTGTTGGTTAATGTTACTGGCCCATTATCATTTCAAGATATACGTAAAGTGAATGGGCAACAATATCCAACGTATAAAGATGCATGCCTTGCACTCGGCTTGCTGGAAGACGACAACCAGTGGGAATGCATGCTTGCTGAAGCTGCATTGAACTGTACAGCAATACAAATTCGTCTACTATTCGCTATAGTGTTGACTACATGTTTCCCAGCCCGAGCACAGATATTATGGGAAAATCACAAAGATTCAATGACTGATGATATATTGCATCAACATCGTATACGGTGCCACGATCTAACCATAACATTCAGCGACGAAATGTACAATGAAGCATTGATTGCTATTGAGGATCTTTGCATTGTCATTGCCAACTTACCACTTAGTAATTTCGGTATGAATTCGCCAAATCGAACTGCATCTGATTTAATGAATACTGAAATGAATCGTGAACTGCAGTACAGTACTGTAGAAATGGCAGCGATTGTTGCCCGCAATGTCCCACTAATGAATGAGGAACAAAGAACCATTTATGATCGCATTATGCTCGCAGTTTCAGCTGGACAAGGTGGGTTCTTCTTTTTGGATGCACCGGGTGGAACTGGCAAAACATTCGTTATTTCGCTAATTCTTGCTGAAATACGATCAAATAATGGCATCGCATTGGCCGTTGCATCATCGGGCATTGCAGCAACTTTATTGGATGGAGGTAGAACAGCTCATTCAGTATTTAAGCTGCCACTAAATATTCAGAATAACCCTGACGCAGTATGCAACATTAAGAAACAATCGTCCATGGCCACTGTGCTGAAACGGTGTAAAATTATTATTTGGGATGAATGTACTATGGCACACAAACATTCACTTGAGGCGTTGAACAGGACATTGAAAGATATTAAAAACAGTGACAAACTATTTGGCGGAACTCTGTTGGTCCTTTCAGGTGATTTCAGACAAACACTTCCAGTCATTCCACGTTCAACATACGCTGATGAGATCAACGCTTGCTTAAAATCATCTCCATTGTGGCGTAATGTTGAAAAATTACAGCTAAAAATAAATA
The DNA here is from genome assembly GCA_963942595.1 of Cylloceria caligata. Classification (NCBI taxonomy): domain Eukaryota; kingdom Metazoa; phylum Arthropoda; class Insecta; order Hymenoptera; family Ichneumonidae; genus Cylloceria; species Cylloceria caligata. Next base: position 7,833,527 of record OZ012711.1, on the reverse strand, counting down.
TGCGCGTTCAAATGCTTCAAGATCCATCCGCTGAAACATTTTCAAAACAACTCTTAGATATCGGTGATGGAAAAGTTGCTATAGATGAAACTGGATACGTAAAATTACCGACCGATTTCTGCACAATCGCTGATTCGCAAGATACTCTCATTGAACAAATATTTCCCGATGTACACACACAGTACATAAATCATGAGTGGCTTGCAGAAAGAGCGATTTTAGCGGCAAAAAATGTAGACGTTGACAATTTAAATCTGAAGATACAAATGTTGTTGCCAGGGAACTTGGTATCATATAAATCTATTGATACAGTTTGCGACGACAGCGAAGCAGTAAATTCTCCCACAGAGTTTTTGAACTCACTGGATTTGCCAGGCATGCCACCGCATAATTTACAATTAAAGGTTGGATCTCCAATTATCTTGCTTCGTAATTTGAACCCGCCCCGGCTGTGCAACGGTACGCGATTAGTCATTCAAAAATTAATGAAAAACGTGATCGAAGCCAGGATTTAAAATGGCAAGTTCAGAGGTGAAAATATACTCATACCACGGATTCCTATTATACCTACAGATGTGCCAATTCAATTCAAACGTATTCAGTTTCCGATTAGATTGGCATTTGCAATGACTATCAACAAATCCCAAGGTCAAACGATGTCTGTTTGTGGATTAGATTTGAGAACACCATGTTTTTCACACGGACAATTATACGTGGCATGCTCTCGAGTGGGTAAACCATCCAGTTTGTTTGTGTTAGCTAAAGATGGACTAACAAAAAATATTGTTCACGCTATAGCATTAAGAGATTGATATTGTTTAATAGTGTTACTGTCGTAATTGTTTAATTAATGATATATAATTTTAAGGAATAAATTATAATAACTTAAAAATAATGTTTGCCTTTTGTTATTTTTATATTCCCTCATCGTTCACAGCGCTCCATGCTTATTTCACGCATATACCACATTCTTACATACATACAATATACACATTCTAACATACATACATACTTGCAATAAGTAAGCTATTTTTTGTCTACACTAGAAATTACTAGGAAATTTCTTATATGGCAAAACAACGTTTGCCGGGTCACCTAGTTTAAATATATAATTATTAATACGCACCAACGCATACGTTGGATTTTGAGTTTGTCCGACCTCACCAGTCTACGTCCAATCAATGTTCAACAGCAATAACCACAGCAACAAAGAACCGTAAGTACAATTTTCTTTCAACAATTAAAGTGAAATCTTGCTTCGTGCGAAATTGTCATTCAAGTCCCACCCCATTATTCGTGAAGTGATGATCCCCAACAAAGAAAAAAATGCACTCCAGCCCTATCCCGAGTAATTTTCCGCGAGATTAATCTCAAAAACGGGCTTGCGTCTTCGGTATTTTCTCGTTGGGTGTTGTAATGGGAGGATTTATTCTCCTTGACCAGAGCACGGAAAAAATACGCCGAAACGTGCATCTGTGTTTAATTCGTGGGTTTCGTAAAATAGGCCGCAATTTTGACGTAACAAAAGTCGAAATTATTATATATAGACGACGCCTTTTCTTTATGCACGATGGCACCCCACCACAATGTGGTCTTCAATTTCGAACCTTTCTTCACAAAGCGTTTGGAACGCGATGGATGGCCGTAGGCCTGCGCCACATATGTGGCCAACACGTTCTCCCGACCTCAATAATTTGAATTTTTTATTATGGGGTGCGTTAGAAGCCATCGTTTATAGATCTGGTAGAACGAGCAGAACGCCAGCGGATCTGAGCCGCCGGATGGATGATGGAATAGCCCAGTTGATACAAAAATGACACCTCATAGACAGATTTCGGAACAGTTTAGGAAAAGGCTACGAGCGTGTCGGCGTAATGGAGGTCGGCATGAGGAAGCTGGAGAACAAGCCCGTATGCTACGAGCCATCGGCATAAACGGATCGGTTCTCTGGGTTCGATGCCACCGCCAACGTCGTCGCCCGCACCAAAATCTTCCGAGCGATATATATATATATAAAGAGACAGCAGAAAGGGTTTGGAGTCGGTAAATGCCATGGGAGTGATGAACCACGGAGACCTGATCTCTGCCTCATTTAACATGCGCGTGCCCACACGCACACACACACGCACACGCGTACGTGCACACACAGACACACGCATGCACGCACGCACACACACGACTCTCGAAGATATGACAACAGTGGCCTTAAAAGCTGTTGTCATTTATCATGTACCTATCCGTCCACCTCCGCATGGTGAGAGTCGGACAACGGTGAGTTTCCCTTTATTTCGAATAATAGAATTCACCGACTAAGAAATAGAGGGCTTTCTTTTGGTGTTCAACTTGCTATTATTAAGTTTCTCCTATCCAAGATCACGAGAAATACATATTCCTGAATTTTTTATATTTCATTATTTTTTTCTGGGTGATGGGTTTATTTACGACCCATGGTCCTTTTCTGACTTTTGTTCCCCTTAATTGGTGGAATTTTTTGAGTTAGTAAAAAAATTTGACCTTGAATTTTGGTGTCAAAGTCAATTTTGCGGGTCCATGTTAGGGCGTGATCTTCGTCGAACGTTACCCGGAGAATCACCTGGCGAAGTGATGACATACATTTTATACACCTTGTAGAGAGATTTGGAAATATGAAATTTGTTGAGAAATCAGCTGACGCACGGCTACGATGATCGCCGTGCGGCAGCGCGTTGCGACTGGTGTTGTGCTGCGCTTGGCTACCGTGCGTACAGCCAAGGCAGCACTTCGTAGATACGCTACTGAAGCGAGAGACTATCATCTATCGCTCGCCTGACGGCGGCGTTGTGCAACGATGCTTTCATACAGCTCAGCTATCTTGATAATTTTGGCTTCTCTCGTGAAAACCGCCAAGAACGCTACACCAGCCTCTTCTCAGCTCGGACACATTTTCACCGCTTTCTTCGGATCTATTCAGCTCAAACGTGGTCAACGGGACTCAAATTAATCGGTAAGAGTGTACCTTGATAATTTATAATTCAATCAAGGTGAAGTGGAGAAATCTCAATTTGCGCATCCTCAAAATTCTTACCTCGTGGCGTGCTTTGCAGCGTGGGCGGCTTGACGTTTTTCACTCATGCATTTCTCGGCACACAATTAATAAAATTATACGTGCGGCTCATTCAACTTGCTTCAAATTTATTTCTCATTAATTTTTATATATTTTTTTGTGGTTGAGCGAGTAACGGTCAAATAAAGACCTTTTTCTCTGTCGACATCTTTCGTCTGGTTATTTCAGACCTGTTTTGAGTGAAAACTCATTCTCTTCCAATATCTTTCAGATTGTACAACACATCAGGCAAGGGAAATCGCAACAAAATTTGAATTAGGCCTCTCTTTCTCGTGCTTTGAATCGCGATCACGTGCTTGCATCCTGAGTTGTGGTCGCGAATTTTCATATTTCATAAATCATCTCTGACAATAATAATCGGAAAATACCTTGAGGTTTAGCTTTAAAATTACCATGATCTTCAGCTTCCTTTTAACGTATTATATATGGTTCGATTACTATTTGTTTAAATCAACTACGAATATATAGATTTTTTGGATATGCTGTTTATATATAAAACTTTTTATGACGAAAATTTCGAATGGTCATCGAATAATTCGAAGATTAATCATGAGCGAACGTTAGAGACGTCTTTATGCACGTTTTGCTCCTGGCGGCTACGCTTGTCTCCTACTGCCTATCCAGGGAACGCCCTTATTCTTTCCAAATCACAGTAAGAAAAATACTTTGAATTTCTTTCAGACAAAAGTGGCAACCTTTCTCTTTATATTGTGTCTGGGAAAAAGTTCGTGGCGTTTTCCCCAATAGATGACATCAATTGCAAATAAGTCAGGAAACACAGATCGCAGCGACACCACTAAATGCTCGTTGGAAAGGTGATATTTCGAGCGTTACTTTAAGTGTATAAATATCGAAATTGGTGCAGTGGTTGGAAAGTTGTTTGGAGAAAATTAATAAAAAATTGCGCTATATTTTGCAATATTATTACGACAAAGGGAAGAACGCTGCGCAGGCTTATGAAACAATTTGTGCTGTGTACGGTAAAGGCACTTTATCAAAATCGGCTACGCGGAAATGGTTCGCTCGCTTTTGTTCTGGTAATTTTGATGTGAAAGATGAGTCACGCTCTGGTCGTCCAATCACTGAAAATCCTGATGAAATTTTTGAAAACGTCCAACAAGATAAGCATATCAGCAGTGTCGATTTTGGTATGGAGCTAGGCATTGACCACAAAACTGTTTTTAACTATTTACACAAAGCTGACTACAAAAAGAAGCTCGATGTATGGGTTCCTCATGAGTTGAGCGCAAAAAACATGACAGACCGAAATAACATCTGCAATGCGCTGCTGAAACGCAAGTTTTCGAGCCATTTCTGAAACTGAAAATATCCGTACGACAATCGGAAGCGTCAAAGATGGTGGACTAGGGATGGTGAGGCGTCACAAGCATTCACGAAGCCAGGATTGACGGCGAAAAAGGTGATGCTGTGTGTGTGGTGGGACTGGAAGGGAATCGTTCACCATGAGCTGCTTCCAGTTGGGCAGACGATTGATTCTCAACTCTACTGTAGACAACTAAAGAGATTACGCCAAGCATTTGAAAGAAAACGACCCGACTTGATTAATACGAAAGGTGTTGTCTTCCATCATGACAACGCCCGACCACACACTTCTTTGATGACCCGTCAAAAATTGCAAGAGCTTGGTTGGGAAGTTTTGATGCATCCACCGTATAGTCCAGACATAGCACCCTCTGACTATCACTTATTTCGATCTCTGCAGAACTCTTTCAATGGAATTAAGCAGCTTTCAAAAGAAGCCTGTAAAAACCACTTGATTCAGTTTTTCAACCAGAAACCACAGAAGTTCTTCACCGATGGCATCATGTCTCTACCCGAAAAATGGCGAAACATTGTCGATAATAATGGAGCATATTTGGTTTAAATAAATACATTTTCACACTATAAGAAAACCAGTTGAATTTTACTAAAAAAACGCCAAGAACTTTTTTCCAGCCCCAATATATATCCATTCACACATTGAGTTAAACTTCGTTATATAAAGTCATGAAAGCACTTACTTTTGCTTTAAAGAATATTTATTGTTGTATTCCTTAAAATAAAAATAAAAAAGCTGCTCTAACCTTGTAACTTTCATTATTTGTATACAATTGAATTTTACAGAGATACATTATCCCGTTATGCGCGTAATTTTTCAATATTATTCTATTCGTGATAAAAAAACTAGCATTAATAAGCAGAACGTTCGGACTGATGTCTGATGTATTTGCCCCGAAAATTTCTAATTTGTATAATATGCCAAAACTAATAGATGTCAGGATGAAAGATCTGAATTTTCTGAAAAGCGCTGATGAGAATCATCTTTTGATTAGCTACATTCTGTGCCGTAAAATTCATTCGTTTGACAAAGTTCATAAATTTATTGTGTCCTTTCGTTCTGCTGTAAAAATAAAATTGAATTATGATGAAGGAAAAAAAGAAATTTGTATTGTAAGGATAATGTGGTGAGGAATAATGCATTTTTATAGCGATAATTATTTATTTATATACTTAATAAAAGGCGTTTTAAGAACCATTAGATGACGAAAACTCATCGTTGTTTGTACGATTTTTGATCATTTACGTTTTACCTAATTTTGTCGTCGGGCCCCTCTTCGCTCCGATCCTAGCGATGTTACTGTAGACATTATTGAGTGGATTTCCGTCCTCGTGATTCGGTGTTGGTATCCACTTCTTTCCTCTCACGCCCACGAATTTCCCCCGTATCTCCCATCGTGGATTTTTTTTACCGCGCGTGCCGAAATATCGGTAAGGCGATCTCTTATCGATTTGTAATGGATCAACGTTGATCCTATCCCTTAATCCAGTTCGTAAACCGTCCACTACGTCATCGTCCAATACGTCTTCATAAATCCAACCAGCAAAGCGGCCAAAGCAGAAAGAAAAAAAACAATTATTTGCAAAGAAATAAAATTGTCATTTCAGTCGTTCTGCAAGTAACCCCTCAATCTTTCAATATTCTTCTCCAATGACTATGCTGCAGGGTATTACTAACTAACATTCCATATGAATACTTAAGTTTTGAAAATTGCCTTGGAAGTTATTACTTCCGGAAAAAATGGACCCGTCTTCAATTCTTTTCAACACTCTCCAGATTTCTATATGTACTCGCAATGATCGTATTCGATGTGAGAGCGGGCGTCAGAGCGCTACAGTAAGTTCTGCATTAGGTGAAGAACGAAGCGTTTACAGCTATTCTTGCTTTCGTTCTCGAAGTGGCAGTTATATTCAGTAAAATATCAGCTAGTTAATTTCTGAAGCACATTTTTATTTTCAATTCTCAACCACTAACGCACGGTAACGGTATAATTGCAACATAGCCTGGTACGCAGAGCGAAAAATATGGTAATGATTCCCTGGTTCGCATGGAAATTAGAGAACGCAATGAAAAATTGGCGTTCCTTACTAAACATATCTACACTATTACCATATTATGCATAGCCCGCTATACCAGTTGAGACATATGTTAAGTATTCCTATACTTCTCCCTTACAACCATTCGAAATTGTCCCGAGGCATATATAAAACATATCAAGTTAGCTTGTTATACACAAAGCATATCAATAGGGGTACAGGGTTCGCAATTTTTTACGAAATATTACTTAAAAAAGAAACGACTCTGCAATAGAGTAGTGAGTGACATGAGTGACATTACTTTCTATTCTAGAGGTGCCTTTGAAAAACATAGTTATCGTTAACTTGAAAGAGCATGTAAACTGTACAATACTCATAAGTGCCTTGCAGCACTGCGGTTCGCTATTGAGTTTTGTAATAATTATTTTTATTTATTCTTTAGTTATTAGAGTCACAACAATATTTTCCTTTACAGGAACATCAGCTTGGCTCACTCATGGGTCTAGATGATAATACAATCAATAAGTAAGGACATCATTCTAACAGATCTCAATTGCATTTACTTATATCGTGTGCGAAGAACACATTAAATTGAAGCCGAAGCAAGGAAGTTCACGAATAATAATCACCCTACATTTTCTTCATCACAATGGGCAGGTAATGCTTAAATCCGTGAGCTTTATAAACACGTACTCCTCAAGTGAGTTTTTACAAAGCACAGACAGGTTCTCATATTCATTAATTCCCACAATTTATGACACGTAATTATTATTCTTCACTAGGCTCCTGATATCTATGACATCTTATCGACAAATTCCTAAAATTCACAAAGTATGACTCATAATCATCAATATCTTCACATTTCACAAATTATGACATATACCATAATCAATATTATCATTAAATTTCACTCAATACATTCCTCCATATATCAATTTTCACAAAATAGATCAATACATATTAATTGAACGATGACCATTCACAGCAAGCCGTATATAAGATTCCACGGTTAAACTGAAATAATCTCTCCAATACTTTCCGAAAATGAGATTAATATGCGGCAAATATTAGATTAATTATTACAAGAAAATAAGTAGGTGCACCTCGAGCAGCGCTGATAAGGCTCATCACCAAGAACATCGTGTATGAAAGTACAAAAACAATTATCCTTTTGTGTACAGGATATTATAGCGAATTCGCTTTACTATTATTCTGTTGACTGGCGATAATCGACTTTTATAGAACCCTCTAACATTCTGCAGGCATTCGGTCTATGGTACATGGATAGTACCAATAATATCGTTTACGCAGTTACTAATACACTTATCTGGCGTCGGCGACTTGTTGATGTTCTATGATGAATGTCGTGTGCGTGCGAGTATTAACGTGTGGTTTAACGTTCATACAACGAGACTGTGGTGTACCCACCGGCCGTGTGTGACGTCACCAGCAATCAAACATCGGAAAGTATGCTCTGCATATGCAAATTACTCTCCGTCCCCGGAGTATTCAGGATATTTTCCCTCTCAGGATCCGAAGTTTTCCACTCTCGGTAATTGCAGTGGACCTTCATCCAAAGATTCGCTCTCAAGAGTGTATTTAGGATTTCCCAAATATGGCCCGGCTACCCTGGGTGTCCGCCATCATACGTTATATAGCAAATACAAAGAATTTGCTAGCTTATCTCACGCCATGCAATTAGATATAATATAAAAACGTTCATATCTTTCAGCTTCCTTTCACGCACAGTGCACTTATCGGCTCATTTATGTTATCGTTAAACACGAATTACCAATATTTTTCGAAAGCCCTCGTTTTGCTAGGCAAAGCACAAATCTTGAGCAGGACGGACTAAGATTTATATCGCGTGAAAGTACTCGAGTGACTGGGAAGAGCGAGGCGCCGTACGACGGTAGCTTGTCTCGTAATTAGCTCGGACACTTACCGACTAGAGCTCTAATTTGGGTGGCTCCCTCAGTCAAGTTCGTACTATATATATATATATATCACATTCATTGAATTCAATCTACGCACGGTTAGTTACCGGTCGTACACGAGAAATGGTAAAATCATATTACAGTTTCAATAGTGGCATGATGATTCTCAGAGGTTATTGATATCTTATCGATATATTTCGAGAGGTTATATTATTGTTTTAATGAATTCAGAGCTTTCTAAACGAATTTTGTATTCCACTTACATGTTAGATGCGTTTATTCTAAATATTCCAATTTGAACGAAAATGAATGTTGTAGCTGTTAGCATATCAAGGATATGTTGATTTGTATATTTAAAAAAGATTATATAATATGTATACATTTTTTGGTTGACGTCGGTTCGCAAACTGCCAATCACTATAGTGGGTACATGTCAAACACTATACATAAAGCATATGTTCATCAGTGATGAGCCCATTTAGCAGCGTGTAGTTACTATCTTGATCACTGTATGAAAATCGTATAACGACGGTTAGTGATGTATCAGACGAGAGATATATGGTAGGCATACATCGTTGACAAATGTTGTGCTTAGATTAGGGAATAACAGAGAGCAGAGACAGAATGATATAAATGCGTTTATGAGTGCAGAAATCGGTCTCAGATGCTTAGTAATGGACCACGGTTCAGGCCTGCCGTACTTGATATGCCGAAAAATGTTCCAAACCGTGTCGTTACGGATTTACGCTTTCTAATATATTATGTGTAAACCGCTATTATATAAATCGCCATATAATTGCGCGAAGCCTGCCTTTCGGAATAAAATTATGTATGATATTGAGTATGAGTACATTATATCCGGCTCGAAGGACCAAAAAATGTATGATGGTTGAATATGAGTATATTCTAAATATTTGATAATGTTCCAACAAAAGTGTTAAAAACCTTTAAGATATACACTAACTGATGCGGCAAGGCACTATGAGATGAATTAACAAGTGCGTAGAGTAAGTGCCTATTGGGACTGAGTACAACATAATAAATAACAATGAATATAGTGCTCTGCACAGTGAACCTGTATCACTTGAGTATTACTACGCTGTTGGTGGATAGCGGGTTGATGCATTCGCACGTAGCATGTCGAGTGACAGATGCGAATATTAAGGTTAAGGATCCTGGTGACAAGTATAACTAATTAAATGAACTCAGTAATTTAACAATAATAAATTCAACGTTTATTGAACGTATGTAACATTGGCTGCATGAAAAAATACCTGTTGATTGTGTTTAATATATTACTGTGATTGGTCTGGCCTGCGTGTTGATGTACTGTTGGTGATTGGGTCTCAAGCCTCTGAGTTGCCTTGGTGATTCCGTGTGGTTGATCCTGGTGATAAGGTCTGATTGTAGAGCTCGAATAGTGCCACACGGCAGTCTATGAGAGTCCGGACGCCGATGATCGGTGCTGAGCAGAATGGCGTCGGTGCAGCCAACGAGCGAACCACGCCGTTGACGTTTATGTGATTGGTTCTGTGGTTCTGATGATCTGCTGTGATTTTCACTAACACTGAGTTGAAACACGGGTGATTTGACCAAGAATGTATTACACTATAGAAATGAATGCGCACTAAAGTGATTAGAACGAGTGAATATCTCTGTGAGTTTTACGCGGGAACGTGTACAGCGAGCGACTCGAGTGAGAACAATGGCCACATCCGTCGACCACGCGGCAGAGTATCAAGAAGACGGACGTGCGTCACGGCTTGCTTGTGATTTGCTGTCAGCGATGGAAGGCGAGACTTATGAGTGGTCTTGCCGATGGGGCCACGCTAACAGCGTTGGCCGCTTGAGTGAGCTTCGATCGAGGATGTGAGCAGATGGACAATATGCATGAGTGCGCGGTCGATAAATCGATATAGCATACCTGCGAGCTATACCATATGACGCGAGGCGTCAGATGATTGTGACTGTAGCGTATGCATGAGTTGAGTGTGTCTGGTAAGCGTGAAAACTGAACATTCCGCCCGCCATCAGCAACGGTGTTGATGATTAAATGTGATCTGTTCTTCATTCAGTTTGAGCTGGTAAGATGGCGAGCTTGGTGATTGGTCGAACGAGTGTTGTTGTTGCAGTTTTAAGTGACACTACCCTGGTCAGTCCATCCTTTCCTGGATGGAGTTGAGTGACTCTGGCGAGAGGCCATTTTGATGGTGGAGACCTCTCATCAGTGATCAGTACTAATGAACCGACCTTGATGGTGTTCGATGGATGATGCCATTTCGATGTAGACAGTTGGCGCTGGAGATATTGAGTTGACCATTTGGACCAAAAATATTGAAGCCTTTGTTGTATTAGTTGCCATCGTGATAGTCTAGTAACGTTCAGATCTGTGAGTGATGGCTCTGGTATGGCTGTGAGCGGCTCTCCTATGAGAAAGTGAGCTGGTGTGAGTGCTGAAGTATCTTCAGGGTCTTCTGTGAGTGGTTGCAATGGTCGTGAGTTGAGCGTTGCTTCGATCTGGATGAGCAACGTAGTTAATTCCTCGAACGTGAGTGCGATGTCTCCTACTGTTCGGTTCAGGTGATATTTTACTGATTTGACTGCTGCTTCCCATTTTCCTCCCATATGTGGAGCTGCTGGTGGGTTGAACTTCCATGTAGTTCCATCACTGGTGAGTGAGCAATGCAGTGAGAGTGATTCTGTTGTACCTTGAGTGAAGAGTTTGGTGAGTATGGCATCTGCTCCTATGAAGTTTGTGCCGCAATCACTATAGAGAGTGTTGCAGATGCCTCTGCGTCCAGTGAACCGTCTGAATGCAGCGATGAATGAGTCAGTTGAGTAGTCACTCACGGCCTCCAGATGCAAGGCCGAGGTGACGAAGCACACGAAAATGCACAGCCATCCTTTATGTTGTTTGGCGCCTCTACCTTTCCAGGTTTTGATGGTCAGTGGACCAGCGTAGTCCACACCTGAATAGAAGAATGGTCGTGCTGGGGTGACTCTCTTGGTTGGTAATTGACCCATGAGTTGTTGTGCTCTGACGCCACGTTGTCGAGCACATTTCATGCAGCTGAGTATATGCGACCGTACAGGAGCTCTACCACCAATAATCCAGTACGATTGCCTTGTGTAGTTCAGGGTGAGTTGAGTGCCTCCATGCATGGTTTTGTGATGTGCATCTGCTATGATGAGTGTAGTGAAGTGAGAATGTCGTGGGAGTATTGCTGGGTGAATTGCCTCAAGTTCCAGTTGTGAGTTGGTCAATCTTCCTCCAACCCGAATGATGCCTTGAGTGTCGATATAGGCAGTCAGGCGATTGAAGGGATGAGCTGTTGGTAGTTGAGCTATGGTGATCAATTTGAGCTCTGTTGAGAAATATGCTGCTTGAGTTGCTTTGATCCAAAATACTCTTGCTCTCTCAATATCTTGTGGCGAGAGAGGGTTAAAGAGCGTTGAGTTTGGCAATTTCTTGATGAGTTGACTTACTCGAAAGCATATTGCGGTTACTCTGAGTAGTCTAGTGAGAGAAGAGTGTCTGTATATCATCTCCCAATGATATACGGCTTGATTTGTTGCCACTGTGAATGCGAGCCCCGGTCGCTCTTCCTGATGAGTCTGTGAGTCTTGTTGATAGTGTTGAGTTGGCCATGAACATTGATCGCCTGTGAGCCACTGTGGTCCTGTCCACCACAGGAGGTGCTTCTGGAGCTGGGAGATGCTGATGCCCCTTGAAGCACAATCGGCTGGGTTGTCTTTGCCAGGAACAAATCTCCATACGCTGTTTGGAGTTAGTTCTTGAATTGCTGACACTCTGTTCCTGACAAAGTCCTTCCACCGTGATGGGTGTGAGTTAATCCAGGTGAGCGTTACTGAGGAATCAGTCCACAGGAACGTTTGAGTGTTGGTGAGTTCCAAGGTTGTTTGCACGTAATTCATGAGCTTTGCTAAGATCAGTGCTGCTGTGAGCTCGAGTCGAGGGATGGAGAGTCGCTTGAGTGGTGTTACTTTTGATTTCGCGCAGATGAGTGTAACCTTGGTTTCTTCTCCTGGAGCTGTTGTTTTGATATAGATAGCAGCCGCCATTGCTATTTGAGATGCGTCGGAGAATCCGTGCAACTCCACAAGTGTTGAGCTTGTGAGTTGAATCCATCGTGGAATTGAGATTTCATCGACTTGAGTGAGCTCTTGTCTGAGCAACGTCCACTTGGTGTGTATCTGATCTGAAACTTGATCGTCCCAGCTGAGTTTCTCCAGCCATAATTCTTGTAATAATGATTTGGCCTTGATGATGAATGGTGAGAGAAACCCGAGTGGATCGTAGAGTTGTGCTGTTTCAGACAAGATGATTCTCTTGGTGAGCTTGGAACTTGAGCATGGAGGCTTTGCGTGGAACTTGAATACGTCTTCACGAGGTATCCATGACAGGCCGAGTAACTTGGTACTGCTATCTTCGAATGAGTGTGAGTTTGATGGTGAGTGGTGGTCGATATGCTCGATGAATTGCTCTGTGTTGCTGTGCCATTTTGCTAGAGGCAACCCGCCCGCCATGCAGAGCTGGGTCACTTGATTTGATATTTCGATGAGTGTGTCAAGCTGATCAGCTCCTCCAAATATGTCATCAACATATCTGCCTTTCATGAGTGGTTCAATTGCGAGCGGGAAGCGATGACCTTCGTCTTCAACTAGTTGAAGCAATGATCTGATTGCTAAGAATGGTGCTGAGCGAGTTCCATACGTCACTGTTGTTAGGTGATATGGCACCATATTGAGTTGGTCATCTCGCCATATGATTCGTTGCAAATCCCAATCGTCCGGGTGGACTTTGATTTGTCTGTACATCTTTGTGATGTCTGTTGAAAAGATGAGTTTGTGCTGTCGGATCCATAAGAGCACGTCTGAGATGTCACGTTGACATTTTGCTCCAACATGCTGGATGTCGTTGAGTGATACTTGCGACGTCGTTGGGCTGGATCCGTTGAAGACAACTCTCAACTTTGTTGTGATTCGATCTTCTTTCAGTACACCATGATGAGGAAGATAATATGGAGGATGAGCGTAAGTGTGTTCTGACAATTGATCTTCCGAGACCCTCAACCCTCCTGATGCTACTGCATCATGTGCCAAGGTCGTCTCGGTTTCACAATAGTCATGAACAGATTCGCTCATTTGAGTTGACTGGTGGTAGGATGGTACACGTATCATGTGACCACACTCTTCATACTCTTTCATGAATGAGTTGTATAAATTGGTGTATGAATTATTTGTTGAGAGTTTCTTCATGAGTCGTTGTAGACATCGTTGAGCAGTGAGTTTTGAGTCTCCTAGACTCGATGGTGATGATTTGAGCGGGATTCGCACGATGTACCGTCCTTCTTCGTCTCGAGTGTGAGTCGTTTGAAAATGCTTTTCACACGCTTCTTCGTCTGGGGTGAGCTTGTGATCTATTGTCGATGGTGTTTCTTCTTGAACCCAGAACTGCGTGAGAAGATCTTGAATTTCCTTGTTTGATGATTCTACTGTGATGTGGTATGAGTTGCTTGGTGTTGAATAATTCTCTGGGACTGGACCAAGAATAATCCACCCAAAGATTGTTGATTGTGCAATCGGTAAGAAGTCCGAGTGTTTCTTGATGCCAGGCTGGATGATGAGCCCGTATGAATCAGCCCCGACGATGATATCTACTGGCCGTGGTGTTAAGAAGTCAGGGTCTGCCAATTGCAGTGATGAAATGTGTGGCCACTGCTGTGGTTGAGTGTGGACTGAAGGCAATGTACTCGTCAATTTATTGAGTATTTGAGCTGCGATGGTAACACCACGTGATGAATGAATTGATCGTAATGTTAATGTGGTGGTACCTCTGGTTTGTGTTGATCTCGTGTTTCCAATGCCAATGACTGGAATTGATGAGTGTTGACGAGTAAGCCCATGATCCGATACAAGTTGTTCTGAGACGAAGGTGAGCTCTGATCCTGGATCAATGAGTAATCTGACTTGGTGAGTGCCGAAAGATGTGATGAGTAATGCTTGACACGTTGCTAGTAGAACTGCTGTTCTACCGTGTGAGTTGATGAGTTGGCAAAATGGCACGTCAATTTCTCATTGACGTGAACTGGTGCTTGGATGAGCTGTGGCAGGTGTAGCTGAGGTGCTTGGTTGATTTGACTTTGGTGTGGTTCTTGCGGTGGATGGCAAATGAATCATCGTGTGGTGTTTGGCACCGCACGTCTTGCAGTTGATGGTTGATTGGCACGAGTGGAGGTTGTGATGACCAAAGCAGTTGAAACACAGTCGGTGTTCAGTCACAACTTTGTGGCGATCTGCAGGTTGTAGCTCTCTGAATTTAGCACAGCTCACTATGTAATGCGAACCACCACAGTGATCGCATGGATATTGGTGTGTCCTCGGTTGAGTGGACGCATGGTGAGCCGGTCTTGCTGGCAGAAGTGCAGATTTTGTTGAGTGCTTCGAGATGTTGCTGGCTCTGTCAGCCGATTGATCAGGGTTGATAGGGATGACTTCTAAAGCCCTCGCTCTGGATTCGATGAATCCCATCAAATCTTCAAACGAGGTTGGCTGCTTGTGCGCACTCCGTTTGTATTCCCATGCTTCACGCATGGATGTATCAAGGCGTTGAGCAACTACGAAAATTAATACATAATTCCACGATTCTGTATCAATTCCGAGAACGTTGAGTGCGTTGATTATTTCCTTCGTTGAGCTAACTAATGTGTTGAGTGCGGCTGCAGATTTTGCCACTGGTCGAGTGTTACTAAGGAGTTTCTCAACATAAGACAGGATGAGTCTTTCCTTGTTGTTGAATCTGTCCTTGATTATTTGCCATGATGAATTGAACGAATCATTGTTGATCGGCACATTGGAGATCAGTTGAGCGGCTGATCCTTTAAGGCTGATCTTTAAATAGTGTAGTTTCTCTACATCACTGATTTGGTCATTGTCGACCACCATTGAGGCAAACAAGTCTCTGAATGCCGGCCATTTTGTAAAATCACCGTCAAATTCCGGCAACGTTATTTTTGGCAATGTTGATCGGTGCTGACTTGGTTGACTCTGTTGATCAGTTCTGCTTGATATGGTCTCTTGAGTTGCTGCGATTGCCTTCTTTCGCAGGATGAGTGTGAGTGCCTTGAAGTAACTATCAAAGCCTGATTGGTACACCTTCTCTGTAACATACGGGTGAGTGAGAAAAGCACGTTTACATGTTTCTCCCATTTGATCATGCTCGTTACAAAAACAGTCCCAAGTGCGATTTAAAATCTCTAACTGGCCGGTGAGTTCTGCAGAAACGCTGCCTGGTGAGTTTTGCAGGTGATCATGTAGCTGGTTGATCATTGCTATCCTCGCATGCTGTGATGCGACCTTATACTCCATGAGGTTAGCTTGATTGGTGCTTGGTGAAGGCGATCTGGTGCGTGGTCTCTGTGCCGTGGGTGGTACATTGAGTGTCTCGCTAATGACTGTTGCTTCATCGATTGCTTCCACATCACCATCATGTGAGTCGCCTTCCTGCGAGGATTTGCTTTGGTCTGACTGCGCTTTCTGATCGTCAGCCATGATTTGAACTGGTTGAGCCTGTTGAATGGTTTACAATAAATGATTAGCGCACTTGGGTGAGTATTTTATTATTATTGAGCATTGTCTTGTATCGATGCATGCTGAGTTGCGCAATCTGTAGTGTATTACATGTGTTGATTGGTGATTTATGTGAGTATCGAGGCATAAAATTTATATACTTGACCAGGATCCGGCTCGAAGGACCAAAAAATGTATGTTAATGAGTATGAGTACATTATATCCGGCTCGAAGGACCAAAAAAATGTATGATGGTTGAATATGAGTATATTCTAAATATTTGATAATGTTCCAACAAAAGTGTTAAAAACCTTTAAGATATACACTAACTGATGCGGCAAGGCACTATGAGATGAATTAACAAGTGCGTAGAGTAAGTGCCTATTGGGACTGAGTACAACATAATAAATAACAATGAATATAGTGCTCTGCACAGTGAACCTGTATCACTTGAGTATTACTACGCTGTTGGTGGATAGCGGGTTGATGCATTCGCACGTAGCATGTCGAGTGACAGATGCGAATATTAAGGTTAAGGATCCTGGTGACAAGTATAACTAATTAAATGAACTCAGTAATTTAACAATAATAAATTCAACGTTTATTGAACGTATGTAACATTGGCTGCATGAAAAAATACCTGTTGATTGTGTTTAATATATTACTGTGATTGGTCTGGCCTGCGTGTTGATGTACTGTTGGTGATTGGGTCTCAAGCCTCTGAGTTGCCTTGGTGATTCCGTGTGGTTGATCCTGGTGATAAGGTCTGATTGTAGAGCTCGAATAGTGCCACACGGCAGTCTATGAGAGTCCGGACGCCGATGATCGGTGCTGAGCAGAATGGCGTCGGTGCAGCCAACGAGCGAACCACGCCGTTGACGTTTATGTGATTGGTTCTGTGGTTCTGATGATCTGCTGTGATTTTCACTAACACTGAGTTGAAACACGGGTGATTTGACCAAGAATGTATTACACTATAGAAATGAATGCGCACTAAAGTGATTAGAACGAGTGAATATCTCTGTGAGTTTTACGCGGGAACGTGTACAGCGAGCGACTCGAGTGAGAACAATGGCCACATCCGTCGACCACGCGGCAGAGTATCAAGAAGACGGACGTGCGTCACGGCTTGCTTGTGATTTGCTGTCAGCGATGGAAGGCGAGACTTATGAGTGGTCTTGCCGATGGGGCCACGCTAACAGCGTTGGCCGCTTGAGTGAGCTTCGATCGAGGATGTGAGCAGATGGACAATATGCATGAGTGCGCGGTCGATAAATCGATATAGCATACCTGCGAGCTATACCATATGACGCGAGGCGTCAGATGATTGTGACTGTAGCGTATGCATGAGTTGAGTGTGTCTGGTAAGCGTGAAAACTGAACAAATTAGTATTATTTTCTGCGTGAACCGCGAGCTCTGTGGTCATAGTTGAACGCTGCTATGCTGGATCTGCGATTATAATGTATATCATTAACACTATCTTGTATAATTTACACTAAATTTCAGTGGTCTTACAGACGAGTAGACTCATTTATGTGTTATTATAATTCGTCGCTAGCAACGAGGGGTGCGTTTAAGCTTGTTTGAGTAACTCTCGTGCATTCGTGGAGCTGCCGCCAAGTTCAAAGTGCTTCGTGTGTCGTAATTC
This sequence comes from Cylloceria caligata, assembly GCA_963942595.1. NCBI lineage: Eukaryota > Metazoa > Arthropoda > Insecta > Hymenoptera > Ichneumonidae > Cylloceria > Cylloceria caligata. The sequence goes on along the minus strand of OZ012711.1, from coordinate 7,815,873 downwards.
TCAATAAATGTAAATTGTCAAGTCAATATAAATATCAATAAACAATAGGAAGAAAGTTATTACAATTTTATTACAATTCAATTTTTTTACCATAAGTGCCCCGTGTCTCATAATCCGAAGTACTGTAACATAGTTACATTTTTTTTTCTTTTTAATTTTCAACTATAATCTGTTATTATCAATAACAATAAATAGTTTTGAGTAATTGCAGTTAAAACAGAAACAGGTAGAGATCCATCGATTCTCCCCTGGTTGGTGATTGCATTATACGCGGATTTTGCGTTTATTTTTTTTAGTTATTAGTTGAATCTTTGGTGTAGATGTCCCGGTTTCAATCGCTGGAGTCTCGTACTTTCGGAGTTGTCTTTCACTATTCTTGCGGCTAGTTGGTTCGGGTGATTTTCGAGTCGATCCTGGTAGTTTTTACTCCACTTTTTATTTCCTCATGGACGGTGTTGATTTTAAGGTCCTTATGTAATGATCTATTCTTGACATACGAAGGCGCATCGATCACTATCAATCTTAGCGTTTTTGACTGGAATCTCTGAATTACTTCGAGGTTTGAGCTGCTGGCTGTTCCCCATAGTTGTATCCCGTATGTCCAGATTGGTTTTAGAATGGCCTTGGAGACGGTCAGTTTGTTGTGTAGTGTGTAACGGTAAATTTGTGCCTCAACGCACCACGTTACCTATGACTGGTCCAAGTTATTTTTTCCTTCCTTTTTATTTTCTCTTTCGAGATGGGCGCCAGGCGCTTTCGCGCCGGAAGGAAAGAATACCGAGTTGGATGACCAGTCTCGACCCAGGCCAGCTACAGCTGTTCAAGGCAGAGTGGGTGGTTCGGACTATCAAGTCACTAATTAGTCAAAAATAAAATATGGTCAATAAATAAGCCAAACGAGAACCATGAACGAAGTCAGCTAAATAAATAATAAATAAATAAATAAAATAATAACGGTAAATAATTTAAACAACAATAGCAGGTACGGGACTTACAAACTTCTTTATTTCTGGCGAATAGTTATTCATTTCCAATAAACACCAATTTAGAATTCAAATAAGATGCCCCGTAAAATTAGTCTCTCCTTTATAACAATTCTCTAAATCTAGTTGGATATCTTAATTTTAATCTTTAAGTCGGAGATAGCAGTTATCCCGTTCTCTCTCTCTCACTCTCATACCCGGTAGATGCTGTATAGCCTGTCTCGCTCGCTTCGAATTTCGAACGATATTCATCGATAAATTTTCGACGTTCGGTAGTCTCTGTTCACAGTCCGCGATACGGCCTATCCCGAGCTAATCCCACATACATCGAAAAAAACCATAACAACGGGACGTCAGGAGGTCACGTACGCGAAGCTACCGACGGCTCGATATTTCAATCCTGAGATTTATATATCATGTAAAAGACAGAAACCCAGGGATCTTCCGCAGTTCATAAGATATAAAATAACGGATAAATGACGACTAATAATTAAATAATAACCAAAATAATAATGATAATAAAATAATTAACATCAGAATAATCATGTCAGTCAATAATTAGTTTGTGGAATGAAATATAATAAAACGTAACAAACAATCGAACTACGCGAGATACGCCTCGGACCGTACGAATCCCTTGAATCCACGTCTAAAATACGGGACGACGGCCGACTACGCTCTCCGCGATTCTAGGTTAACGTTAACACAATCATAATATAATAATAAAAAATAAATAATCAAATAAACAAAATACATAAATAAATAATGAATAAATAAATAAATCAGACAGAGAAACACCGATTAATTTGACTGATACGCGACGCGGTCTACCCCGTGCCAGTCCCTTTTTCATCCAAATTACAACGGGACGACGGGCGAACTCGCGCACGACCTTCTACATTCAAACGAAAGAAAACTCAAACCAACTCGTGTACCTCCAAAGCCCACAATTCGACAAAATCCGTGACGCGGTCTATTTCGTTCCAATCCCACACAAACTAATTAACCAATTCCAAAGTACTCCGGGATAACGGCTTAACGCGCGCACGGTTTACTCGTCAACAGAAACAATTAATTATTATAATGACTTTTCCCCGGCTTCTATACGTTACACGATCGCGAGGTTATTCTTATCAAACGCCGCGATTCCCAATACAAATTGACACTCTGCACGCAGTGTACTCGAATCGCAGGAGTGACCAGGCTCAGGTAAATTTCAAATATACCAGTTAAGTAATAAAATTATAAAATATTAGCAAAAGACCGTAGAAGGGAGAGGAGCTCACCGGGACGATGACGAAGCGATGTTCTCGTGCTCCTGGAATTCTCGAGCGGACGTGGAAATATTTATTCCTCGATTTCCTCCTTTCTCAACGATGGTGGACAGAAATAAGCTTGTACGTGTGATGCCTCAGAATAGATCGCTCTCAGAATAGAGCGGGACACAGAGATAAGTAATGTCACGTCTGCCTCGCTCAACGGTCACCGGGAAAAAGCCTTGAGGTCCTGCCGGCACGCGTGCCCGTGAACTATGATCCCCACTTAACCCGCTAGACTCGGTTAATTGGGGGAACCTGTGTCGCACGATGACCGCGACTAGCGCCTTAGCTGGACGACGCATAAATTAGCCACAGATAATACAGAGAGTAGCTTTGTCCGGCAGATGAATCCCCTGAGCTGGATAGACTGCGGCAAGTAGATGATAGCTGCAGATAGATAGCAGCGTATCGTTTGAAAATGAACGTCGAGCGGGACAACTGTATCTCCCAACAGAGAAAGACGTAAAATATCGGCTTTTGTAAAATATCGAATCCTGAAGCCAGCAATCGATGGGTACGGTGTGATCCTCCTCCTCTTCTCTCCCCGATCCTCCCTCGGTCGTGTCGATCGCATTATACGTATATATAAAAAAAAATAAAGCAACAAAAAAAAAATAAAAATAAAGAATAAAGAAGCCCTGAAAATCCACCCTACAACCCTGCGTGATCGTGTAGGCTTCCGTTGAGCGAGGAGGACGCAGCTCGAATTTTCTGCCACGTTACAAGTGATAGCTGGGAGTTTCGCCCAGTGAGCCAGTATATTTTTTTCAGCTTTAGGTCCAGCTCCTTCCATTTGGTTTTTATGTGTTTGGCCCAGGTGAGCCTTCTATCGAGGTGCATACCGAGGTATTTGAATTCGTTTACAACTGGAAGGGTTCTGTTTTTGAGTTGAATGCTGGGACAATTTCCTTTTCTTAGTGCGAACGTGATGTGGACGGATTTTGAGTCACTTGCTTTAATTCTCCGTTTTTCTATCCATTTTTTAATTTCATTAAGTCCTCGTTGGAGTTTCTTGGACGCTGTTTCAGGATTTTTGTGTGTGGTCAGGAGAGCAGTGTCGTCGGCGTACGTCGCTGCTGTGATGTTTCTGTTAATTGGCAGGTCAGCCGTGTATATGGTGTAGAGTACTGGACCTAAGACACTTCCTTGTGGTACACCAGATTTGATTGGGTGCAAACTTGAGAAGTCTTGTGCATAGCGTACTTGCAATTTTCTATTAGATAAGTAAGATTTTATTAATAGGAAGTACTGGGGCAGGTGTTGCTTGATTTTGAACAGTAGTCCGGTATGCCATACTTTATCGAATGCTTGCTGTATGTCGAGAAGCACTGCTGAGCAATTGCAGGCTTTTGGGGCAATTTTTGTTTTCAATTCACAAACAGGTTGTATACTTCCAGGAAGGTGAAATGAGATGCCTGTAAAAATGTAAGCTCTTAAAATTAATATTTAGATGTGCCTCATCGCAAATTTCTATTTCCCATTTAAATAACATGCGGAACAAATTTTTTTATATTTGGACTTTAATAATTCGGTAATGGGTCATTGTTCGATGAAACGCATGACATATTTTATAGAGAATTGAACGCTCTACAAAAAAGATATCTTGCAGTTTTCCGATAAACATAGCCATTCAGATGATATATGAGTTCAAAGTTCAAAATGAACGAGAATTCATCTTTTTGTTAATATTATAGACAATAAATATTGACAATATTGACAATTAATTGTAACATAGTTAAATCGAGCGGATTCTCTTATTATTTTCAAACGGCTATAAGAGCCGAGGGATACGTAGAAACACCTGCGAAATTAGAATAGATACAAAAGCACCGAGGTTTGCGGGCAAGAGGCCATCGCACCTAGCATAAAAACTAGAGCTGTCGCCGCTCCGGAATTCTCTCGCTGACGTAAACAGCAGGTCAGCGACCAGCTGGCCTTGCTTGAGGCGAGGGGAAGGCGGTTAGCGCGGTAGCGGCGAGCGGCGGAAGTCGGAAATGCGTTAAATTTAAAATTACGATGGAAAAATAGGCAGAGGGGACTGCGGCAAGGGGAAGCCTATAAAAGGTCGGTGCGGGGAGAGAAGAGTCTCTTAGCACGAAAAAGTACAAGTATCGCTGTACAAGGAAGATTGAAGACACATTTTCGAGATCAGAGATTAGTTATCAAAAGTCATTTTCAAGTTCATCGTGTAAAATCTGTGTTTCTGGGAGAAAAGAGACCCCAAGTGCATGGAAACAAGGACCAGACAAAAAGGAAAGACAGGCGAGAAATTTCTATATCATTAACAATAATCAGATGAACAGTGTAGAAATCGTCAAAAATCAAGATTTAGCTAGATTATGAGTGAATAGAGTAAGTGCATAGAATTAATTGAACACGATAAAGCGAATAGGTGTAAAGTGAATAGAGTTAAGTAGAAAAAATCGATGAAATAGAATTAGGTCAGCAATATTTAAAGGAAATAAAAGTAGGCCAGCTAGCATTTAAACAGGAAGTATGATCGAGAAGAAAATAAGCAAGTAAGAGTGCGAAAGAGAACGCCAGCCGGTGAATCGTATGTCAGACAGAGAGGAAAAGAGCAACGAGCGAAACATCGGTTCGACGAGCGAGGTAGGCGAGTCTGGTGGTGTGCGTGTGTGTGTGCAACGAGCGTACAGCTCCACACCAGCGTCCGAAATCATAACAGAAATTGCAAGCCGGGAATACCGAGAAGTTGTGTACACGAAATAAAATGAGAATTGTAAAATAATCATCGAAATTATGAAATTTAATGCAGTGTACGGGATATCGGTAATCAGAAATTAAATAGTGACATTTTATCAAATTGTTTCGTTGTGAATAAAGCCTCACTCTCAACCACCACGAAGTCTACATTAATTAGTCCTGTGATCGAGCTCGAATTCCCACAAAAAATAAAAATATTTGATAACAATAAAAATTACCGTTTCAGTACATGCAAATAGTCAAATAAATATCAATATAAATAAACAAGTGAAAGAAGGTTAATTCAATTTTATTCATATAACATATTATAAAATACTGTACATATCTGTATTTAAATTCGATTAAAAACAACTCGACAAGCTTGCCAGGTGATAATTATTACATTACGCCAGGCAATGAATATATCAGGTCCTATAAAAGTGAAGCACAAGGAACAAGCCGCGACCAAACACGTCGCTTGGAGTTGAGAGGCTGTGCCACACCATGTCTCAAGTAAGTTCTCGTCATTACTCGTCAGCGTGAGTCCCACCTAACGTTACGATGTCAGGTAGTGCAGCAAGATACTCTCTTAAGTAGAGATACAGAGCGTAAACATATTCATACTGATACTCATAATCCTAAAGTCTTCTCAGTTTCTCGTCTAGTATACCTCCGAGGCGTCAACCATTCCTAGTACAGGAAAAGAGTTATGAAAGAAGTGAGGACACATAGGCGGGTAGGAAGGTAGGTATTATAGACCTTTACTTATCGGGCCAGGTTCAGTCGTGATACCTGTACTTCACGGGTAGTGTACTGTAGCCTATGTTTGAAGACATTGTGACATTTACATTAACTATGTTCCTTTTAGAACTAAAATTATTCTCATTTTCTGGAACGCTTGTAATTGTAGCATCGTGATCTTCTTTTTCTTGGTTCTGAACATGTTTATTGTGTTAGCTACGAAATGTAGGCAGCTGTAGCGTCACCTGGCCCTACACCATTGAAATTTCTCTACGTCACTAGGTATTTATTATTAACACTTTACCGACCGATAGCCTATTAATCGGCTTTTGGTCGTTGATGCTTACCGACCGATAGCCTATTAATCAGCTTTTGGTCGCTGATGCTTATCGACAGATATCGTATTAATCGGCTGCAACGGCGATAAAGAATGACTATTATGTGGACAGTCATTTGTTATTTAGTATCGAGGTACGTTGCTCAGTTTCATTAGTTGCGTCACTTTGTAAGCTCCCACATTTTCATACCGTTTTAAAAAATTTACCCCTCGCGAAGATGAAAGTTGAATACCTTTTTACGTATTTTCTTCTCTCCAACAACTTTTGATTGATATATTTTTCGATAAAGTTATTAGGTTCCGAATTAAACAATTTAACACTTTGTTTTTCAATGTTTAGTGCAAAGTTAGCGCCATCCAATTACCCAATTACATCAATTATTCACATTCATGACTAAAAGTTCTTACTTTCGTGCATTTTTACTGGACTAACAGTCTAAACCCAAACAGAGCCGGCGCCAGGGAGAATCTACGGCCGAGCGGTCGGTCGGTAAAGTGTTAAGCAACACTCATGATCAAATTACATCAGTGTACTGCTTACAGGTTTCTCGTTTACGTTATGTTTGAAGTTGAGGAGTTCGAATGAAGTCATACTGATACTGCGTTCTACCGAAGCATTTTGTGAGAATTAGTGTCAACATTCTATTTATTCATTAAACCTGACGGTTTCCTCCGACAGTGCCAATAATTATTTGAGGGCATTCCGCTCAACGTTTTCCGAAGTGCGATTATCCCAACAATATTGCAATGTAAATTGTCTTTATCAGCGATTATACATTAAAACTTCCCAAATATCATTGCTCTTCAATCGTATGATTTTCCCAGATCAAGCCTCGTAGGATAAGCTGGAGTTAGGAAGAATGCATTATACGTTTTCATTGCCGATTACTTTGTTAATATGTAATGGAATTCAGACATATTGCATAATACTTTATAATTAGTAATGAAACTCGGATAAATTGCCCATTACCCCGTGATCCATAGTCTTGTCTCTTGATACACGACGCCAATGTTCACGATATTGTTTTAGCACGAATTATGTTTCAACTTCTGGAAAATCCATTTTAGCCCTTAATCTTCGTGTCGAGGTATCAAACGCGCTGGCCGGCCATCGTTTTCCTATTCAATGATTATTCTGTTCGGCGGATTCTTTCTCAAGGTTTAAGTACATAACGATAGTATTTTCAAGTCGATGTTCAATAAGCCACCGGAACTATTAAAACATTATTATCCATATAACTGCTATCATCTAAGGATCTGCTTGCTTCGTAATCTTCATAGAGATCCAGCCATCAGTTTAAATCAAATTTCAAGCGATTTTTTTAGCGATATAACAATCGCTAGTATCTCGAGTTTATAGTCGCAGTGTTTCTCGCGCTTTCGCTATTTGCTGTCTCCCAGCTAGCGTAAAAGATTGTATAAACCTCTCTATCTAAAGGGTGGTTAAATTTTAAGGGCTGATGTTGATTTTGAATAAAACACAAATTATTGTCAATTCTTTTTATTATGATAATATGGTATGGTTCAATTATGTATGGAACAAAATATCGGCCAAATAGCCGCCGCGACCTCGGCGGCACACCTCCATCCGATGGTCCAAATTTTCGATGACGCTTAGGCATAATTGAGGTTCTATGCCGTTAATGTGCCGAATTATCTCATCCTTTAGCTCTTGAATTGTTGCTGGCTTATCGACGTACACCTTTTCTTTCAAATAACCCCAAAGAAAGAAGTCCAACGGTGTCAAATCACATGATCTTGGCGGCCAATTGACATCGCCACCACGTGAGATAACACGGCCATTGAATTTGTCGCGCAAAAGAGCCATTGTTTCATTAGCTGTGTGGCAAGTGGCACCGTCCTGTTGAAACCACATATCGCCCACATCCATATCTTCCAATTCGGGCCATAAAAAGTTCGTTATCATCTCACGATAGCGAACACCATTCACAGTAACTGCCTGACCGGCCTCATTTTGGAAAAAATACGGCCCGATGATGCCGCCAGCCCATAAACCGCACCAAACAGTCACTCTTTGTGGGTGCATTGGTTTTTCGACAATCACTCTTGGATTATGATTCGCCGAAATGCGGCAATTCTGCTTATTGACGAATCCACTGAGGTGAAAATGTGCCTCATCACTGAAGATGATTTTCTTCGAAAATTGATCATCCACTGTTGCCATTTCTTGCCACCATTCTGACCATTGACGACGTTTGGAATGGTCAAGAGGCTTTAGTTCTTGAGTCAATTGCACCTTATAACCGTGTAAATGCAAGTCTATATGCATAATGTTCATCAACGACGAGCGTGAGAGGTGTAATTGTTGGGCACGACGACGAGTTGAGGTGGACGGCTCTTCAGTCACACTATCGCGAACAGCAGCAATATTTTCTGCAGTACGAGCTGTACGAGCATGCACTGGTATTTAAATATCTCTTACAGACCCGGTTTGCTCAAATTTTTGCACGATTTTTCCGATTGTACGCACATTTGGACGATTAAATTGACCGATAAAATAAATATAAAACATATAAAAAAATATATAAAAAAATAATAAACGAAGTGCACGATATGCATTTTGATTTGAACGCCCATTTTCATAATAAGCCTGAATAACTTTAACGCGTTGCTCGATTGTGTATCTTTCCATGGTTCAAATTGAGTTAGTCTGGAATTGAGAAATGTCAAATGAAATGCAGAAAAAAACTTGACGTTTAGGTGTGGTTCACATTCAACATCGGCCCTTACAATTCAACCACCCTTTACATTGTCATGTTGTACTAAAATTACGTTTCGATTCTGAAAGTGCTGTATGTAGCTGAGCCCCAATTAATGTGAGATGAATCTTAATCGTTCAAAGATTCTCGCGAACTTGTACCTACTCGCATACATCATTATTTTCGTTTTGCGCCGGTATGATGAGATTATCAATGTAAATAAATTCATTCATTAATTATCAATATCTAAATATTAATTATAACATTTCAAGTCGACCGGTCGAGCAATTATGGAGATACAGAGGTTTTATATAAAAAAATTAATTTAACATAAAGTTTGCGAGAAGAAAATGCCTGGGGTGGCATCTCCAGTTTATGCTACGGTACGCTATGCCACGCTACTGACTGACGACTGCTCCGTAGTTTTGTATGTCTAGACCTCGTAGTGAACAAGTATACTACCGCGAGGTTTTGAGGTTCCAGGACGACGCATCCATAGCTTTCAAGGTCTAGGTCACTTTTAGCCCTTATGTCAACACCCAGAATGCACGTCGTTGATCGATACCTGAGGTACCCGGGTGTCCACCAACCACCAAATTATTCTCGACAGCAGTAAGTCAGAAGTGGGTATAACCGTTACGAACTATTCTGCTTATTATAGCTAACACAAAATGAGAATGGGGCTTGTTTCGACAAGTAGTGCGTGGTCGGTTTCAGACTCCAACGGCGCTCAACTGCTCGGAATTAAAATTGAACGGAAAGTGCATATTGTTGGATAATCAGCTGGCGCACGGCGATCGATATTCGCCGTGCGTCGACCTGTTGCTGTGCTCAAGCACACGTCGTTCGGTTGAGCCGAAGATAGCCGAGGCAGGGCTTCGCGAAGCCGAGGATGTGCCTCGTTGGCACGCCGCGTCGAGCGAGAGGATGTCTCTCTCGCTTGACTTCGGTTTCGCTCACCGGCTATCTCGCTCAACTGACTTCAGCGCTCAACGTTAATTTCATATCCCGCAGCCATGTTGGATATTTTGTCACTTACGTGAAAACCCGCACGGAACAGCGCACGCATTTGGAAGGCTCGGACAATTTTCATTTTTCTCAACCGGATTATCTCAACCTTCGTTTGCTCACCAGGACTCAAATTAAGGTAAGCGTACACCGATATAATTCAACGTAATTCAATGACGGTGAGGAGGTTCATATCGGTACATCAACACTAACGGTCTCACACTTTGGCGTGCTCTGCAGCGCGGGCTGCACCACGTTTTCACTCAATTATTAGCATGCTCGATTAATATAATTGCGTGTGTTTTACCAATTCACGGCACTTTCCCCCAATTAAACTTGCTGGGAAAGTGTTGTGAATTCAGTGTAATCATTTGTGCATCCTCAAGCTCACACTTCAGTGCTCTGCAGCGTAGACAGCATCACGGTCTGTCACATAAAACTTCCAGCACTCAAGCAATATATTTGCAAGTGCTCTCACTCATTCTCTGTAAATTCTCTTACATAAATCTACTGAGTATTTGCTGGGAATGAGTGAAATATTCTACGCTCTCACACATCTCAGTCCGTGGCAGGCTCCGCAGCTCTGGCGGCACTGCGTACACCGCTCTCAATAAGTACAGCACACAATTGATATAATTGTGTGCTACTCAAGTAATTCACAAAGACTGCACACAATTAATGCAATTGTGTGCTTCTCAGATTTTCTTAAAACTCCAAAATTCATTTTCAATTTATTGTGTATTTGTTCATATTCTTTATATTTTCAAAATTAAAACTTATCTTTTGTAATTGAGCGGATGGTACAATAAAACCACTTTCTCTGTTTTCCATCTACAAGTCTGGTTTATTTCACCCTGTCTTGAGTGAAGACTCATTATTTCCAATATATTCACAGGTTCAAGATCTGTCAAACAACACCATTGGACGGATTTCTCAAACATTTGGTCCTTCGAGCCGGATCTTCGACTCAAGCATACAGGGTAGAACCAGGGTTTAACTACCTTCCGCTCGCATCTCTTGACTCATCTCGACGTGGGATTCTGCAGATATTCCTCGTAGTCTCACCTCATCAACTCATCCTGGTACTCGTCAGCCAAGCAGTTTGGTAAAGTAGCGCTTTGCGAAGTATCTTCGTTCTTTTGTATCATTCCTGTGTCATACTGTCATCCTTGCGCACCATATCTGAGCGCAATCTACCAAACAACGGGACCTTAACGATAAATGTTCATTGCAAGTGTCAGATGGAACGGCACCGGGCACCATCACCAAACGAACGAGTACTACCAGCTAACCTCGTCGGAGGACAATCCGACAGCTCAACGAGCTCTAGCACTCACAGCGGAGCCCTACAGCCTAGCTCTGCAGTATAACCGCTACACGTTGATCGACTCGTCGCAGTACTACATTTACATCTTTGGGTATCGTACAGCTCTGCGGAGTTTTATTTTGCTTCTTTCTGTATGTTAGCATTAACAGTGCTCAAATGTGTATCGGCTATTTGCAAAGATGTAGAGTTTGCACATATTCATTAGTGCACTCTCTCGTAGTATCATAGCAGACAGAGGCAAGCGAGCTCAGGTCGGTGACGGAGTCGAGTGAGCTTCTGGTAAGAAGCTCCTGGTGTCACAGCCTACGCAATCAACTCCTCGCTCACCAGTGAATCGTCCACCAAACCTGGTGACTTCCGCTTATTGGCCTGATCGACAGTGTATTTCGCGCCTGTCGTATTCTTGGATCGTCTCCTCGTGTAACATTATCGTTACGCCACTCTACGCGGTCATCGTCAGCGAATCTTGCCCTGGCAAAGGTTGGCATTCACCAATAAAATGTGCACTATGCAACAGTAAGCTCCGACACCGTTCAATCACACAATACACAGTTGTCAACACACTAGGGTGTTGACGCAGTCGTTCTCTCATAGATTCAACTCACATACACAAGCTCAACATTATTAGCAACTGCACTCTCACACATTCACACATCGGTATTACCACACGCAAGCACTCATCAATTTCGATCACAGGGATCGGTCGAAAGCACTCAACGCAGACACATGGCTCGGTTCACCTCACACTGTGTTTACATACTTCAGGGAGAAAGCCTCGGTACTGGCTCAAATTCTCAAAACGATTACTACTCACTTGCCATCTTTTGAGTCACCAGCTCGTACATGGCCTCACATAGTAAAGCTGAAGCTGGCGGACCCTGACTTTCTCACACCACAACCAATCGATATCATAGTTGGAGCAAATATTTATGGACTGGTTATCAAACCCAATATTCTCAAGGACACATCATCTGCGCCTGTTGCACAATTATCGATATTCGGGTGGCTCATCATTGGACCAATTAACTCATGTCAATCTGACGCACTCACTGTTCTTCATGCTGCCATGCAACATGATGATCAGAAATTACAGAACGTGCTAACGAAATTTTGGATTCACGAAGAGCCACCAAAGGACACAGTTGATCAACTCACACCAGAGGTGCAGGCATGCGAGGATCAGGTTCGCAACACACATCAGTGTGTTACTACTGGCCGATACATCATTCGGCTTTCTCTTACATTTTTGCCTGTAAACCTGGAAACTCAGCCTCAAAAGCACATCGGTGTCTGCAGCACATTATACGCAAAATCTTAAAGGATACTGAATACTGTCAGCTCTACTCACAATTCATGGACGAATACGAACAACTTGGTCACATGGTGAAGGCTTCGAAATCATCTACAAGTGAAATTCAATACTATCTGCCTCACCACGGTGTGCTGAGACCAGACAATATTTTCACCATATTAAGGGTGGTATTCAATGGTTCTAGCTCAACATCTTCTGGAAAGTCTCTGAATGACATCATGCACACTGGACCTAATTTGTTGCTCAATATTTCGGACGTTCTCATCTGGATCCGTCATCACAGACACATCTTTGCCACGGACGTTACCAAGATGTATCGTCAAATTCAAGTTCACCCTGACGATTGGAATCTTCAGCGAATTTTGTGGATTGATGCTCAACTCAACCCTGTGCCGTACAAATTAACAACCGTGACACATGGTACAACAGCATCTACAGGCGGACTCAACTCATCAACTCATTGAAATAACTCAACAACTCAAGGACTTGTGCATGGCGGGCGGTTTTCCACTCGCCAGGTGGCACTCGTCGAACCTCAAGGTGCTTGCTAATAGCTCATCATCACCGTCAATCTCAGCTATCTCAACGGACGACTGCGAGACAAAATTCTTGGCTTGACTTGGCTTCTTCATGAGGACAAGTTCACATTCTCATCACGGTTCAACTCAACTCAGGAAATTTTCACACGCCTCGTTCTTTCCGAGGTGGCTCAACCCTTTGATCCACTTGGTTTCGTCTCATCAGTTGTGATAAGAGCCAGGAGACTCTTGTAAGAGCTTTGGCTTCACAAGCTCAACTGGGATGGTCCACTGCCATCCCAGGTCTCAACACGAAGGATTGCAATTAGAGAAGATCTCACTTGTCTGCAGACTCTCAATTCCTCGGTGGTTTAACACATGGAGCAACTCAACAGTGGAATTGCATGGTTTCTCTGATGCATCTCAACTAGCCATGGCTGCAGTGATTTACATCACTGTCAACTCAATGTCCACAGGAAAGGTGGCTTCACTTGTCTGCTCAAAACCACGCGTGGCACCACTCAAGAAGCTTACCATACCACGGCTTGAACCGACAGCTGCACTGTTACTAGCAAAATTGGTTGCATAGGTTCAGGTCACGCTCAAGATCAAAGTCTCATCTACTCACCTGTGGACGGACTCATCGGTAACTCTCACCTGGATCAAAGCACACCCTGCTCGGTGGAAAGACTATGTCCGAAACCGAGTATCACAGATACAAGGACTCACACCTACTGCTCATTGGCGTCATGTCGCAGGCACAAGCAATCGTGCAGATTGTGCATCATGAGGTATCTCAACAGCTCAACTGGCCTCTCATCAGCTGTGGTGGTCGGGTCCACCGTGGATGGTGAAACCGAGTGAAAACCTCAACTGATTCTGAGGATTTGCACAATATGGAAGCCCGGCCGGGGTTAGCTCTTCTCGCGGCAACTGTGACGCCAGAGTACCATTGGAAGCTCATTTATCGCTGTTCCTCACTCACAAAATTGTGTCGTCTCACCTCGTTTTGCGTCAGAGTAGTGGCCAGAATGAGGAAAAGGTTAGAAACGGCAGGAAATGCTCCTCTCACAGCAGAAGAAATAGCTGCAGTAAATGTTTTTTTGGACACGAGCAACACAAGCCGTATTCTTCAAACACGAGTTACAAGTACTGCAGTTAGGCTCTTCTCTTCCTTCCTCTCACCCCTTCAGTCGACTAACAGCTTTCATCGACCAAGAGGGTGTACTCCGAGTAGGAGGTCGCGTTGTTCAATCAGCACTCACATATAAAGGAAGACATCCTGCCGTTCTACCTCGTCACTCTCGATGCTCAACTCTCATTATTGATCAAGCTCACGTGCGGACTCTTCACGGAGGCACTCAGCTCACATTAGCCCAAATAAGGCTAGCTCATTAGATCATCTGCGGAAGAGCTTCTGTGAAATCTCACATTTTACATTGCGTTGTGTGTGCTCGGCAGAGAGGAATTCGGACTCAACAATTGATGCGTCAGCTTCCTCTGGCACGAGTCACACTACTCATCTCGCGGCATTCCTCACACTCTATCTTCTGACTGTGGCACGAACTTTGTTGGTGCTCATAAATCCATACGTCAGCTGTTCAGGAAGGCCTCTCAAGAACATCAAATCATCGCTTCTTTTCTCGCAAATCAACAAATTGCGTGGAGGTTCAATCCACCTGCGACTCCACACATAGGTGGCAAATGGGAAGCAGCTGTAAAATCTGTTCAATTTCATCTGCGGCGAACGGTGGGTGATACAGCACTCACATTCGAAGAACTCGCAACGCTGCTGGCCCAAATCGAGGCTATACTCAACTCAAGACCTTTGGAACCACTCAGCGATGATCCTGATGACTCCTCAGCTCTTACGCCTGGATACTTTCTCATTGGTAAAGCGCTTACAACGGTCCCAGAGCCTACGCTGAGGACGTATCACACTCACGGCTCTCAAGGTGGCAATTGTTGCAGCAAAAATTACAACAATTGTGGCGACAATGGTCAACTCATTATCTACAACGGCAGCAGTCTATATCAAAGTGGCATCACCCCAATAATAACATAAAAGTTGGCTCTTTGGTTCTGCTCACGGATGAGCGCTTTCCACCGTCCAAGTGGCCACTTGTACGAGTCACGGCGTTGCATCCAGGCAAAGATGGGCTCACCAGGGTGGTGACACTTCGAACTGCTGCCACTACGCTCACCAGGCCGATCTCAAAACTAGCTGTCCTGCCTGTCTCATCCAACTCAGATCAGTAATTAATCATCAACCCCGTTGCTGATGGCGGGCGGAAATGTTGGATAATCAGCTGGCGCACGGCGATCGATATCCGCCGTGCGTCGACCTGTTGCTGTGCTCAAGCACACGTCGTTCGGTTGAGCCGAAGATAGCCCAGGCAGGGCTTCGCGAAGCCGAGGATGTGCCTCGTTGGCACGCCGCGTCGAGCGAGAGGATGTCTCTCTCGCTTGACTTCGGTTTCGCTCACCGGCTATCTCGCTCAACTGACTTCAGCGCTCAACGTTAATTTCATATCCCGCAGCCATGTTGGATATTTTGTCACTTACGTGAAAACCCGCACGGAACAGCGCACGCATTTGGAAGGCTCGGACAATTTTCATTTTTCTCAACCGGATTATCTCAACCTTCGTTTGCTCACCAGGACTCAAATTAAGGTAAGCGTACACCGTTATAATTCAACGTAATTCAATGACGGTGAGGAGGTTCATATCGGTATATCAACACTAACGGTCTCACACTTTGGCGTGCTCTGCAGCGCGGGCTGCACCACGTTTTCACTCAATTATTAGCATGCTCGATTAATATAATTGCGTGTGTTTTACCAATTCACGGCACTTTCCCCCAATTAAACTTGCTGGGAAAGTGTTGTGAATTCGGTGTAATCATTTGTGCATCCTCAAGCTCACACTTCAGTGCTCTGCAGCGTAGACAGCATCACGGTCTGTCACATAAAACTTCCAGCACTCAAGCAATATATTTGCAAGTGCTCTCACTCATTCTCTGTAAATTCTCTTACATAAATCTACTGAGTATTTGCTGGGAATGAGTGAAATATTCTACGCTCTCACACATCTCAGTCCGTGGCAGGTTCCGCAGCTCTGGCGGCACTACGTACACCGCTCTCAATAAGTACAGCACACAATTGATATAATTGTGTGCTACTCAAGTAATTCACAAAGACTGCACACAATTAATGCAATTGTGTGCTTCTCAGATTTTCTTAAAACTCCAAAATTCATTTTCAATTTATTGTGTATTTGTTCATATTCTTTATATTTTCAAAATTAAAACTTATCTTTTGTAATTGAGCGGATGGTACAATAAAACCACTTTCTCTGTTTTCCATCTACAAGTCTGGTTTATTTCACCCTGTCTTGAGTGAAGACTCATTATTTCCAATATATTCACAGGTTCAAGATCTGTCAAACAACACCATTGGACGGATTTCTCAAACACATATATAAATGATTTTTGGATTATTATAATATATAAACAATCGTTTTTGTTTATTCAACCGTCCCTGTAGGTATACTACTGTGTTAAAAAAGTAAGGTGAATTTTTAATTTAACTTCCCGCGTTAATCGAATCGGACAAATGAATTTTTTTTTCAAGTTGGTAGGACTGTTAGAGACATCTGTTTTTAGTTTACGCTTGGTTTTGTGAACAAAGAAAAGTGAATTTGGCGATTTTTACGATGTCGAATTTTGTTGAGCAAAGAAGTGCTATTAAATTTTGCCTGCGGAATGAAATTTCCGCCGCTGAAACGTATCGAATGTTACAAAAGGCCTTCGGTGACGAGACTATGTCACAGAAAAATGTTTACAAGTGGTACAAAGACTTCAAAGAAGGCAGAGAACGTGTTGATGATTTATAACGCTCTGGACGACCATCGACGTCAATTGATGAGCAACACATCAAGAAAATCAAGGAATTGGTGCTCGAAAATCGTCGATTAACAATTCAAGACTTTGCCGACATGCTTGCAATATCAATTGGAGCAGTGCAAGCAATTTTGAAGGATCATTTGTGCCTCAGAAGAGTCAGAAATTTTTCGAAAAAGAGCGTCGCGTTCAAGCTTGTGAATCAATGATTTCTGATTATCAGGACGTCTATAAACAAATTATTACGGGCGATGAGACTTGGATTTATGCCTATGATCCGGAAACAGCCGATCAATCGAGCGAATATCGTGCCAAAGGTGAACCGAGACCAAAAAATCCATGCCAAAATCGCTCAAAAATCAAGGTCATGTTGACAGTTTCCTTCGATTATCGTGGTGTGGTGCATTATGAATTCCTTCCCACTAGCCAAACTGTCAACAAGAAATATTATTTAAGTGTTATGCGTCGTTTGCGAGAAGCTATTCGCAAGAAAAGGCCAGAATTATGGAAAGACAACACTTGGATTTTGCACCACGATAATGCACCGTCGCACACAGCACTGGTTCTTCATGAGTTTTTCGCCAAAAACTCCACTCATGTCACTCCACAACCACCGTATTCGCCTGATTTAGCATTGTGTGACTTCTGGCTGTTACCAAAGCTCAAGAGACCACTCCGGGGAAATCGTTTTGAGTCGATTGAAGAGATCAAACGTGAATCGCTACGCGCATTGAAGGCTATACCTGAGGCCGACTTTTTAGCATGCTTCAAAGATTGGAAAAAACATTGGCATAAGTGTATTGTATCAGGGGTACAAATTGAAAATGCGGGTTTCATAACAGATGGCGTTACTAACGCTATACGCATCAGGCAGTACTGTGACTATGTTCATGTCAAAGCTACGTCTTATAGCTTTAATTTTCAGTATGTGTCAATTTGTCGCAGTGTCAAATTCATAGTTTTTTTGAGCTCTCAATATGTCGAGTTTCGTGCCAACAAAACAGCATTTGCGGGAAGTTTTAATTTACTTCTTTAATTTGAAGGAAAGTGCTGCTGAAGCACATCGATTGGTCTCCGAGGCTTATCCGAGTCATGTTCCATCGGTTTCAACGTGCGAGAGATGGTTTGTGCGGTTTAGAAGTGGTGATTTTGACGTTGAGGACAAAGAGCGGCCGGGCCAAGTGAAAAAGTTTGAGAATGCTGAATTGGAGACAATACTCAATGAAGACTCGTGTCAAACTCAACAAGAGCTCGCAGATTCATTGGGAGTGACACAACAAGCCATTTCCCATCGTATAAAAGCCCTCGGAATGATCCAAAAGCAAGGACATTGGGTGCCGTATGAGCTGAAGCCGAGAGACGTCGAGCGCCGTTTTTTTGCATGCGAACTGCTGCTCGAACGGCAAAAACGGAAGGGTTTTTTGCATCGCATTGTCACTGGTGATGAAAAGTGGATCCATTACGATAACCCGAAGCGCAAAAAATCATATGGTTACCCCGGCCATGCATCATCATCGACGGCCAAACCAAATATTCACGGCGCCAAGCTCATGCTCTGTATTTGGTGGGACCAGCTGGGTGTGGTGTATTATGAGCTATTGAAATCGAACGAAACCATCACAGGAGCACTATACCGAACTCAATTGATGCGTTTGAGCCGCGCACTCAAAGAAAAACGGCCACAATACGAGCAAAGACACGACAAAGTAATTTTGCAACATGACAACGCTCGGCCACATGTTGCAGCGCCGGTCAAAACATACCTACAAACGCTGAAATGGGAAGTCTTTCCCCACCCGCCGTATAGCCCAGATATTGCTCCTTCCGATTACCACCTTTTCCGATCGATGACACATGGCCTAGCTGACCAGCGCTTCCATTCTTACGAAGAAGCCCAAAAATGGGTCGATGACTGGATAGCAGCCAAGCCGGCCGAATTTTTTCGCGACGGTATCCGTAAATTGCCAGAAAGATGGGAAAAAGTTGTGGCTAGCGATGGACAATACTTTGAATAATTCATTTGTTACCATTTTTTCAGAATAAACGTTCAAAAATAGAAAAAAATCCCGCATTTTCAATTTGTACTCCTGATAGCTAGGGGGGATTATTTTGAGGGGGACGAAATCGATTTGGTAAAATAAATTTGAAAATTTTATTTTAAAACAAAGTTCACATTACTTTTTTAAAACAGTGGTACTACTTATTCAGCTTGAAATTTATTCAATAATTGAAAGCAAAACTCAGTAGATAGGCTAGGCCGGTTCAAGCACACCACCTGGGTAGGTGTAAATTTACCTGGGCTCGGTCAGTAATTATCCTAGAAACCTACTTTACCCATAGATGGTAATGACCGCCCGTCGGTAGTTATCTTCCGTCGGTATCGTTGACTGTTAGATGGCACTACAGTCGGATATAACGAGAAAGTAACTTCACCAGCAGAAGATAATCACCACCTGTCGATAATTATTTTTGTCTGCTAGATGGCGCTACAGTCGGATAGATCAAGATCGATATTTCTATAATGGTTGCATGGTATCCTGTTAGATGGCGCGAGGTTCTGTGTAGACTTACTGTAGTCGTGTACTGACCCGCCTCCCCTTCAGTTGGTAACTCACTAGATCATGGTCGATAAATGCGCCTGCATCTACCTTACCAACGAGCACACTGTATCGATCACTGTAAATAAGTGACCTATTAACTCACAGTGAGACCTCGCGGGGTATTTGGGACTGGGATATCCTGATATCGGGATATTCGGAGATTCGATACCTTTGTTGATATTTTACCGACAGTCAGAAATTATTTTACGTTGGTAATTATCTGACGTCGGTACTGTTATAGATGGAGCGAGAGTCGGATTCGATAGATCACGCTCGATATCCATGGTAAGGAAGACTTTATCATGGTAAGGCAGACATTATCATGACAAGACAGGCTTTCGCTCTGCTGTCATCGCTTTCGGATAGAGCGCACCACAGGAGGATTCGAAAGAATTCGAGATAAATACATTTAGTAAATAAAAACTTGTTTTTATTTTTTAATTTTACAGATAATGCATTTCATCTAATAAAAACTCTTAACGGTTGATTAATATATATATCTTACAGGTAATACATTTAACCTAAAAAATTCTTAACTATAGATCTTAAATATCTAACTATGAGGATGATGCTGATTGGATACAAATGTTTTATACACGTTTGATTACATCACCACTTATTACATTATAATGAACTATTCGATCATGTAAGATTAAACAGTAGGCCGTAGTTCCTGCCGGAAAATTTGTCTTCTCAAGACTCAAATTCTAGACGAACATCTACTAGCGCATGTTTTAATGCCTCATTCAGTTTTGAACAATCAATTACAATTAATGGAGCATAGTCGATAAAGTTTTTTCTCGTTAGCAGGGGTTCTCAATATCTGTTGTAGTATACGGCTTGAGAATTGGCGTACATGTTGTACAATACAGAGTATTGATTGTGATTCACATCAAGATTGAGGTTACCGTATGGATAATGTTGTGAGTTAAGAAATATCTTCACATTACCAATGTTGCAGTGATCGAAGTAACTAGCATTTGCATTTTTAACCATTTTCCGATTGGTTTGGAAAGCTACAATTACAAAACGAGGTTTATCCAATCGATTCGATATTTTGACTGTCCAATTATGTTTCGTTGTGCTTGGAAGCAGGGGATACTGATACATTTCCCAAGTGCAAAAACTCATAGTGATGGCTCTTTCAATCTGACTATATAAACGTATTTTATACTTGTCTGACAACATCACATATGGCATCAGCCACTCAATTCGTATAAGATTAATCTTGAAATTCTCGTAACCACCAGCTGCAAGATCAGTCTGCACAACTGCGTCAGTATCCGTTCGCGATCTCGTGAGAATGAGCTCATGTTTCATATTGATGATGATTTTCTGATAGTCTTCAGCAAATCCAAGTGTCATGGAGTGTGGGATACAAACATCAACGTGGCCAGTATCATTAGTGAGCTGTTTGGTTTCCTCGACGTCGAGCCAACCAGCATTTTCAATCATTGCGCTTCCACCAAGGATGCGTAGCCTTTCATGAGGCTAGTTACACCAACATTCTTACATCTATCAATCTCAAGGGCATTGATCGCGTAGCGAATTTCCTCAAACAGATGTAAAATGGCATTGTTCACCAGCTTCATTGCTGTCATAGCAGCACCGGCCACTTTCAATAATTTACCACATGTAGAGTACTTCGCGAGGGCATGAGACATAGATCTTGATGTTAAATGGATATGCGGATTTCATCACTGTTATTGAAGGTTGTTGTATAAGGTTGATGTGCATGTATCTCATAACGCGCTACGGGATCGTCGAATGCGACGGCTGATTGCACGTGTAATGCCCCCTCCAATGCAGCAAAATATTACGCACGTTATTATCTGCCACCAACAATAACTCGAAGCCCTAGACTGTTTAGGAATTGAGCGTTGCGACGTGTGATCGTCTTGGGGGCTCGAACGTGACTCGTTGCTCGATGACATTTTAGTTCTCTTTTATATGCCTGCTCCACGTTATTATTATTATTATTATTATTATTATTATTATTTTTAAAGATGATTCCCATGATTAGCTATTTGGCTTCTTTAATGTGCAGTCTAATGGTGATAACTTCACCACGAAAATTAACTAGTTCTCCGTCTTGATCGACTATGCGTAATTGCAGATGATCAATGATCCTCACGGCTATTGGAAGGTAAATAACGTGTGATGGAACTTCAATGATCTTATACCCCGGTGGTACTGCCGGGAAGAATTCATGGATCGTATGAACTTTATGCTCATTGATGTACGCTCCTGAAGTAATATTGCACTCAACTCGCAATGCATTGATTTTTTGAATAGCAACAGGTAATTCTGAGCTATGAGAGATATGAGCAGGTAACTCACGATGTGTAAAACCAAGTAGTCTAGCAATCGAGTCTTGCGGTCGAAAATCAATGTTTTCACTGCACTTTATCACGCTTCGTAGAGTATTGTTATTAGGCTTCAAACTAATGGTAATATGTTTAGATGCAAGCTGTTCTTGCAAGTACACATCAATGTCTTCAATCTTGTAACTTCCTGTAGGTAACACAATCACTTCTTTACCCACATAGATCTTGTTCTTCCCACTATCGACGTTGGGTATACAATTAAAAGATAGTAATTCCACTAGCCCAAAGAGATAGTCCTGCTACGTGAGAGCTCAATTGGTGGAAAGTATTGTGCCTCTAATATAGATGATTGTCCAGATAAACTGAGAGTCAATGAATCTCCCATGATGATTCACACTAGACTGATACGATAAGCACCACTTACAGATCCTTATATAAGAATTTTCGGCATAGATGCCCACACTCATATGTGTCGAAATCTTGATATCTCTTATGATTATACTTGATAACATTATCGGGACCGAGATAATCCATTAGATCGTGTGAAGGCTGAAGATCACCAAAACTATCAAAGTAATCAACATTTCGGCCATTTTTCCGATAAGCCACCCAATGAGTATTTGGGCCATCTTTATCGTCGAGATTAATTATTCCAGATTCATGCTAATGCGGTGCATCTGATGGTCAGTCGTTTCTTATAAATACACCACGAAAATTAGGAATTTCACGTATATACTTGAGTAGATCAGCGTCTGTCAGAGCACGGTTTGGCAGTCTTACTTTGAAGTTACTTTTTTTTTTATTTACTCCGAAATGGAAACCAAATCCTGTTTTGTGCGGCTTGAGATAGAGACCTTTACCTAGCGCGATAGCCTCAATCGTCTTATTATGCCTTTGACTTTCCGCCAATTGCTGTGTTGCAGCTTTTGCATCATTTACAGCTTTTACTATTACAGCAGCGCCACCAGCCAATTCGCCAGTTGCACTTAATCCAGCAAATAGTGGAATAAGAAAAGGCAAAAATCCTCCAACTTTTTTCGGTACTGGCACAATACAAAGCACGCGTACATTTTTTTTTAATACAGCCCACCGGCTGTATTGACAGCAGCACGAGCACTCTTTAGTGCCGATCGAATAATTTCTTGCGTGTTAGAACCTGTCGATTTTAAGGCAGCTGTAATTATCTCGGAAAGCGTGGTTGGAGGTTTGGTCTTCGTCTTCCTCTTCTGTATACCCATGCCAAGCTTAGCCTTTATCTTCATGGCGTTTGTAACAGCGTAGGCTGCAACCTTTTCACTTACACGAGCGTTGTTTGAAAATACGCCATGCCAAGCCTTGTCAGCTAAAATTTTATCGGTCTTGTTGCGATCCACAATGTTTTCACGATTCTGTAAGTATGCGATATCGTGTTTCTTGCAGGCTGCGTCTAGAGGATTCATCAAAGGATCACCACGAGCAAGACGTTCCGCTAGTTTCGTGCCTGGTCCACAGTATTGATAGCCCGGTAAATGAAGCTCGATAGGTAGTTTGTTGAGGACTTTATTCAGCAGATCGCAACCTTTAGGCATGATGCTTGCACTAGAAAGATCAGTGAACAACATGGATTTCAGAGAGCTACCGCTCTCGCTGCCGGTAATGAATTTTGATAGGCTAGCTGAAAGGAAAAAAGTACGCACATGTCATAGTCCACTATTACCCAACAGTATCCGAGCAGTTTTTTGTGGCCCATCAAATTGTGGAAAGACCAATGCATTGCTCATTCTGATTACACATCCAAATGGATTGAGATTTGAAAATGTATACTGTAACGTGGCAGAATACTCGAGCTGCGTCCTCCTCGCTCAACGGCTACCAGCACGATCGCCCAGGGCTGCAGGGGGTGATTTCCGTATTTTATTTATTCTTTATTTTTATTTTTTTTTGTTGTATTTTTTTATATATATATAACACGTCCGATACGACCGAGGGATGGAGGGAGGAGGAGGAGGACCACGCCGTATCCATCGATGGCTGACTGCGGGATTCGATATTTTACATTCGCCGATATTTTACACCTCTCCCTGTTGGAGGATACTGTCCCGCTCAACGTACATCTACCAACGATACACTGTTATCCATCGTCGGCTATCAGCTACTCTCGGCACTATCGGTGGTTAATTTATGCGTTGTCCAGCTAAGGCGCTAGTCGCGGTCATCGTGCGAGGCAGGTTCCCCCAATTAACCGAGTCTAGCGGGTTAAGGGGGGGCCATAGTTCACGGGCACGCGTGCCGAACGGACCTCGAGGCTTTTTCCCGGTGACCGTTGAGCGAGGCAGACGTAGCGCTTCTTATATCTGTGTCCCGCTCTATTCTGAGGCATCACGCGTACGGGCCTATTACTGTCCACCATCGTACAGGAAGGAAGAAATCGAGGGATAACTATTTCCACGTCCTCTCAAGAATTCCTGGATCACGAGAACATCGCTTCGTCATCGTGCCGGTGAGCGCTTCTCCCTTCTACGGTCTTTCGCTGTTATTTGATTATTTTAATCATTCAAAATTGTTGTCGGTTAATTACTTCGAGCTTGGTCACCCCTGCGACTCTGGCACACCGCGTGCAGAGTATTAATTTGTACTGGGTAGCGCGGCGTTTAGAAAGAATAACTCGAGATCGTGTAACGTATAGAAGCCGGGGAAAAGTCACTAAATTAATTAATTGTTTGGTAGTTAAATCGTGCGCGCGTTAGGCCGTTATCCCGGAGTGGTTTGAATTCATTAGTTGGTTGTGTGGGATCTGAACGGAATAGACCGTGTCACGGATTTTAACGAATTATGGGTTTTAGATTTACATGATTTTGTTTGAGTTTTCTTTCGTTTCATTTAGAAGGTCGTGCGCTCGTTAGTACGTCGTCCCGTTGTATGCTTGGTGGGTGGGACTAGCACGTTATAGACCTCGTCGCGTATCGAATAGACCCATCGGCGTTTCTTTATTTTATTTATCGTTTTATTCGTTGTTTTATTTACCGATCTATTGATTTATTTATCTAGTTATTTATTCATTTCTTTATTTACATAGTTATTTATTTATTTATATTCTTATTTATTTATTTATTTAGTTATCCACTTATTTATTTACTTATTTATTCATTTATTTATTTATTTATTTATTCCTTATTTATTTGTTTCTTATTTATTACTTTTTTTTTATAATTGGTTATATTTTATTTGTTATAGTTTATGCGTTATATTTTCTTTGTTATATTTTATCCATCATATTTTATTCAAGCCACGAGGTACCGATCGAGAGTATTACTCTCACCTTGATTATTTTAGTACTATTACTGTTCTTTATTATTATCAAATTATCGACGATCGTTTATTCGGTATTTGTGATCATACCTATCGCAGGAAATCCCGGTGGTCGGACTTTTGCACGGCATATTTTATTCGGAATTGTAATAGCCAGCCGTGAGTCGCTTCGCGTACGTGACCTCTCGACGTCCCGTTGTTTTGGTTTTGTTGAAAGTATGTGGGATTAGCTCGGGATAGGCTGTATCGCGGACGGAGAACAAGGACTACCAGGCATCGATATGGTATCGAAGAATATTATTTGAAATTAGAAATAGGCGAGAGCGGCTATACGACATATGCCGGGCAGGAGAGTGAGTGAGAGCGTGGGATAACGTACGCCGCCGAATTAGAGATTCCAATTATGATATCTAACTGGATTTGGAAAATTGTTAACACCGGAGAGAATAATTTTACGGGACATTTTAGTTAAATTCTAAATTGATGTTTATTGGAGAAATAAAGAAGTTTGTAAGTCCCGTACCCGCTATTGTTGTTTAAATTATTTACTGTTATTATTTTATTTATGTATTTGCTATTTATCTAACTGACCATATTTTATTTTTGACTAATTGGTGACTTGATAGTCCGAACCACCCACTCTGCCTTGAACAGCTGTAGCTGGCCTAGGTCGAGACTGGTCATCCAACTCGGTATTTTTCCTTCCGGCGCGAAAGCGCCTGGCGCCCATCTCGAAAGAGAAAATAAAAAGGAAGGAAAAATAACTTGGACCAGTCATAGGTAACGTGGTGCGTTGAGGAGCAAATTTCTCGTTACAATACATATACTCGAAATCATTGAATCAACCAAAGTACAAGTTTCTCGAAAAACGTCTGCAGCCTATGAAGGGTATTGGATTTTTTGCCTTTGGTGAACATGATCAAGTAATATCACCCGAAGAAGCTAATATTAATTCTATCATGATATTTGATGATATAGCCTGCGAAAAACAAGATAATGTTAGAGCCTTTTACTGTATGGGTAGACATAAAAATATTGACTGCTTCTACTTGTGTCAGTCGTATGCACAAATACCTAAGCATTTAGTACGTGATAACGTTAACATGCTTGTAATCTTTCGTCAGGATGATATTAATCTCAAGCATGTTTATGATGATCACGTAAATACTGACATGACGTACTCGCAGTTTAGAGACTTATGCTCGAAATGTTGGAATGATACCAATCATGGATTCCTAGTAATTGATAAAGATCGTCAAGGGCTCGACTGTGGTAGATACAGGAAAGGTTTTGACTGCTTTGTTACAAATATAAAGGGTGGTTAAATTGTAAGGGCCGATGTTGAATGTGAACCACACCTAAACGTCAAGTTTTTTTCTGCATTTCATTTGACATTTATCAATTTCAGACTAACTCAATTTGAACCATGGAAAGATACACAATCGAGCAACGCGTTAAAGTTATTCAGGCTTATTATGAAAATGGGCGTTCAAATCAAAATGCATATCGTGCACTTCGTGATTTTTTCGGCCAATTTAATCATCCAAATGTGCGTACAATCGGAAAAATCGTGCAAAAATTTGAGCGAACCGGGTCTGTAGGAGATATTAAAATACCAGTGCATGCTCGTACAGCTCATACTGCAGAAAATATTGCTGCTGTTCGCGATAGTGTGGCTGAAGAGCCGTCCACCTCAACTCGTCGTCGTGCCCAACAATTGCACCTCTCACGCTCGTCGTTGATGAACATTATGCATATAGACTTGCATTTACACGGTTATATGGTGCAATTGACTCAAGATCTAAAGCCTCTTGACCATTCCAAACGTCGTCAATGGTCAGAATGGTGGCAAGAAATGGCAACAGTGGATGATCAATTTTCGAAGAAAATCATCTTCAGTGATGAGGCACATTTTCACCTCAGTGGATTCGTCAATAAGCAGAATTGCCGCATTTGGGCGAATCATAATCCAAGAGTGATTGTCGAAAAACCAATGCACCCACAAAGAGTGACTGTTTGGTGCGGTTTATGAGCTGGCGGCATCATCGGGCCGTATTTTTTCCAAAATGAGGCCGGTCAGGCAGTTACTGTGAATGGTGTTCGCTATCGTGAGATGATAACGAACTTTTTATGGCCCGAATTGGAAGATATAGATGTGGGCGATATGTGGTTTCAACAGGACGGTGCCACTTGCCACACAGCTAACGAAACAATGGCTCTTTTGCGCGACAAATTCAATGGCCGTGTTATCTCACGTGGTGGCGATGTCAATTGGCCGCCAAGATCATGTGATTTGACACCGTTGGACTTCTTTCTTTGGGGTTATTTGAAAGAAAAGGTGTACGTCGATAAGCCAGCAACAATTCAAGAGCTAAAGGATGAGATAATTCGGCACATTAATGGCATAGAACCTCAATTATGCCTAAGCGTCATCGAAAATTTGGACCATCGGATGGAGGTGTGCCGCCGAGGTCGCGGCGGCCATTTGGCCGATATTTTGTTTCATACATAATTGAACCATACCATATTATCATAATAAAAAGAATCGACAATAATTTCCTAAATAATTTGTGTTTTATTCAAAATCAACATCGGCCCTTAAAATTTAACCACCCTTTATCACGCGTAAAGAGTAAATCCTAATCAGATCATCATGAGCAGTCGAAGCGATAACATCGCCTACGAATTTCGTCGCGAGAGATAGACGCTTTGTCAGGTAGAAAAAGTTAGAAATGCTATTAAACATAATTACGAGCTTTTAAAAGCTGGTAAGCAGATTATGGAAAAAGCTTGGGGTGAAAGATTCTAACCAATCGTGATGCCGCTTAAAAAACTTGTTAGTGCTACTGACACAAATACACATGAAATAAAAAAAATGGATTCCCAAGAAAGAGATGGAGGAGAAGGAGGAGACAGAAGAGGAGGCTGAGGAAGATGCATCTCAAAATAAAGAGCAGGACAATTCTATTAAAACTGCATTCACCGATAATGATGATGATGATGATGATGATGATGATGATGATGATGATGATGATGATGATGATGATGATGATGATGATGATGATGATGATGATGATGATGATGATGATGATGATGATGATGATGATGATGATGATGATGATGATGATGATGATGATGATGATGATGATGATGATGATGATGATGATGATGATGATGATGATGATGATGATGATGATGATGATGATGATGATGATGATGATGATGATGATGATGATGATGATGATGATGATGATGATGATGATGATGATGATGATGATGATGATGATGATGATGATGATGATGATGATGATGATGATGATGATGATGATGATGATGATGATGATGATGATGATGATGATGATGATGATGATGATGATGATGATGATGATGATGATGATGATGATGATGATGATGATGATGATGATGATGATGATGATGATGATGATGATGATGATGATGATGATGATGATGATGATGATGATGATGATGATGATGATGATGATGATGATGATGATGATGATGATGATGATGATGATGATGATGATGATGATGATGATGATGATGATGATGATGATGATGATGATGATGATGATGATGATGATGATGATGATGATGATGATGATGATGATGATGATGATGATGATGATGATGATGATGATGATGATGATGATGATGATGATGATGATGATGATGATGATGATGATGATGATGATGATGATGATGATGATGATGATGATGATGATGATGATGATGATGATGATGATGATGATGATGATGATGATGATGATGATGATGATGATGATGATGATGATGATGATGATGATGATGATGATGATGATGATGATGATGATGATGATGATGATGATGATGATGATGATGATGATGATGATGATGATGATGATGATGATGATGATGATGATGATGATGATGATGATGATGATGATGATGATGATGATGATGATGATGATGATGATGATGATGATGATGATGATGATGATGATGATGATGATGATGATGATGATGATGATGATGATGATGATGATGATGATGATGATGATGATGATGATGATGATGATGATGATGATGATGATGATGATGATGATGATGATGATGATGATGATGATGATGATGATGATGATGATGATGATGATGATGATGATGATGATGATGATGATGATGATGATGATGATGATGATGATGATGATGATGATGATGATGATGATGATGATGATGATGATGATGATGATGATGATGATGATGATGATGATGATGATGATGATGATGATGATGATGATGATGATGATGATGATGATGATGATGATGATGATGATGATGATGATGATGATGATGATGATGATGATGATGATGATGATGATGATGATGATGATGATGATGATGATGATGATGATGATGATGATGATGATGATGATGATGATGATGATGATGATGATGATGATGATGATGATGATGATGATGATGATGATGATGATGATGATGATGATGATGATGATGATGATGATGATGATGATGATGATGATGATGATGATGATGATGATGATGATGATGATGATGATGATGATGATGATGATGATGATGATGATGATGATGATGATGATGATGATGATGATGATGATGATGATGATGATGATGATGATGATGATGATGATGATGATGATGATGATGATGATGATGATGATGATGATGATGATGATGATGATGATGATGATGATGATGATGATGATGATGATGATGATGATGATGATGATGATGATGATGATGATGATGATGATGATGATGATGATGATGATGATGAGAAAGCATCAACAAAGAAAAAATCTGACCAACTATATTCAACTATTGAGAAATATTTGAACTTACTCGATAAAAATCGTAAAAAGTATCTCGATATGACTTATGGAGTTTGAAAGCTACCAGATGGTACACTTATGATTGGTGATTCCACCATAAGTTTTGGTAACGGATACGTTATTATTAACGATGACAACAACAACAACTATGATAAGATCATTGGTTTGCTTGAACTGCTGTTCAGAAAAGATCCCAATCAGAATTTCATAAGCAATGAAGATGTAAACAATTATGGAAAAATTGTACTTAGAACAAATGCACACAAAAAATACTATAATTCTGATGAGCTAGTCCACAGACAAAACAGTAAAAAATATAAATCCTATATAGCTCCTATAATTGGTGCTTCTACATCAACTCGAAAGAGACACTCTCTTGGTGGTTCATTACCACGATACAAGATTGCACGACGAGATACACGAATGGATTATGTCTATTGGGATAACCCTAACGAGCTGGTAAATCGATTACGATTATTGCTAGCTGAAAGTTCAGCAGGCAACCCCAGTCATACGAATGAAATCGTTTCACTCATTGAGGAATTGCGTGAAGCCGGAATCGTTTATTAGCAGTGACACATGTGTGAATATACTCAGTTGAATAATGAGCGTCGACGTGTTCGGACGGTATTTTGGATGTACTAAGGGCTCACGGGGTCCACCAGGATTTGGTTTCAAACTTACTTCAAGCGGAAGCTACGACATTGAAAATAGGAGACTCTGCAACGTTGGTGAATCACATGAACTGTAACAGTAATTTTTAACGTTAACAAATATTTTTATTTTTCGTGGGGATTCGGGCTCGATCACAGGACCAATTAATGGAGACTTCGTGGTGGTTGACAGTAAGGCTTTATTCCAACGAAAACAATTCCATAAAAATGTCACTTTTTAATTACGGTCGCTGGTACGCTGCATAATGACAATTGAATTACGTAATTTTAGCGATTATTGCTATACTTATTATTTTATTTTATGTGCACCGATTCTCGGTATCTTCGAAAGTCTATTATTCTTCTTGTACAGCAGTATTGCTGTACGCTCGGTGCGCAGACATAGGCACACCACCAGTCACTCGCATCGCACTCGCTCCTTGACAGATCGTATTAACTCTGTATACAATGCTTTCTCTGTCACTCTCGTTACACTTTCTCTTTTTCTCTCTTCCACTTACACCATCGGGCAATTTCGATTTATACTACCGGTTTTAAATCCACACTATTTAAATTTATTTCTTTATACACTACGCGCTTATTTCGATGCACTTCCTTCCCTACGCTCGAATTTATCCTCTTAATTTTATTCTCTCAAAAACTACTCGCTTAATTGTATTAATTAATCCTACGCATTTGATCTATTCAACTTATCGACTAGTTAAATTTTTCATGATTTGATAATTTCTACACTATACAATTTGTTATTGTTAATTATATGGTACTTTCTCGCCTGTGGGCACCACTCACTTGTTTTATTTTCTGGAGTGAACACCGACAATGACTCTTGAATTTTTACTTGTAGTTATAATTTTTCCGTTCTTAATTTTCTGTCCTCCACCGTTTATGCTATTTCACCAAGAGAGCTCCTCTCTCCCCGCACCGACCTTTTATAGGCATCCCCTCGCCTCATTCCCCTCTGCCCACTTTTCCTTCGTAATTTTAAAATTCAACGCATTTCCTGATTTCGTCACTTTTCCCCCGGGATCCTCCGGTAGAACTGGTGAGGACGCGGCGTTCGACCGAAATTCAAGAACGCGGGACTATTATCTATAGAGGAGTGGTAGGCAGTGTTATTTGCGAATCGAAACTCGGCCAAATGTAGGTCCCATTCGCTGTGATCACTTTCCAAGAATGATACTATCATGGTTTTGAGGACCCTGTTCACCCGTTCCACGAGGTTGGCCTGAGGATGGTATGGTGGAGTAGTAGTACAGAAAATACCATACTCGGACACTACCTGTCGTAGGTTGGTGTTGACAAACTCCGTCCCATTATCCGTCAGGAGCACTTCCGGAACCCCCCACCGGGAAAACACCAGTTCTTCTAATGCTTCCCTGATCTTTCGTCCAGTAGCATTTCTTAACGGACAACACTCCACCCACTTGGTAAATAAGTCCTGGATTACCAGAATATAGGCAAACCCGGACCGACTGGGTGGAAAGGGTCCCATGATGTCTGCTGCCACGATGGTCCAAGGTTCTTAAAAAGCCCGACGGCCCATCAGTCCCATCGGTGGCCCCTGTCGGGACTTCGTACGCTGACAGGTGTCACAGCGTTGTACGTATCCAGCGACATCTCGGTACAAGCCCGGCCAATAATACGCACTTACTATTCTCTTGAAAGTCTTATCAATCCCCAGATGACCTGCTTGCGGGACATCGTGGTTCTCATAGAGTATAGCTGGTGTCGCGGGACCACAAGTTTCCAGACGGTGTCCGGCGAGTCTAGACGGGACATTCTCCGTCGCAGGAACAATTTCTTATCCCTGAATTTTCAGTCGTGATAGCGTGCTGGATTCTCCCGTACGTCCTTGACTCGTGTCTCATACCAGAGATCTCTCTCTCCAGGTGGTAGTGTGAGCAACACGTTAACAGAGGCTTGAGGTGGCAACCCCGCCACGTTAGGCCCGTCATCTTCTTCGGTATCGTTCCCAGGAGGAGTAGATTCAAACATTCGGGACAGAGCATCAGGCAGTTGATTTTGTGAGCCCTTCCGATGTAACACACCGAAGTCTGAATTCATCAGCTTCCATGTCCATCGGGACCACTTCGAACTCGCGTGATCGGTGATGACTGTAAAACAATACCCATTCAAATAGGGTTTACATTTTTCGACTGACCATAGGATCACCAGGCACTCCAGCTCCCGAACGTCGTAGTTACGCTCCGCACTGGTTAAGCTACGACTTGCATAGGCAATAGGGTGTTCTGCCCCATCCGGTTTTTGAGTGAGCACAGCTCCCAACCCGGTCAGGCTTGCATCAGTCTAGAGCGTAAACTTCTTGGTGTAGTCGGGACGTGCTAATACCGGCGCCTCTGTCAAGGCTTTCTTTAGGTGATCGAAAGCACTCTGTTGATCCTGGCCCCAGAACCATTCCTGTCGCTTTCGTGTGAGCTTGGTGATAGGTTCCGCTACCTTCGCATACTCGGGAATAAATCGTCTGTACCATGAAGTAGCTCCCAGGAATTGTCGGACTTTTTTAACTGTCCTCGGGACTGGGATCTCAAGGATAGCTGATGTTTTATCCGGATCCACCAACATCCCTTCGCGGTTAATCAGGAAGCCCAAGTACTTCAACTCCTTTCGACCAAATTCACACTTCTCAGGGTTGATCAGCAACCCTGCCGCCATGATCTTCTCGAAAACCTGTCTCAGCCACTCCAGATGTTCCTCGAACGTGTCGGTGGCAATGACAATATCGTCCAGATGGGCAAACGCATGGGGTTGCATGTCGGAATTAATAACCCGATCTAATAATCGCTAAAATGTAGCAGGAGCGGTGGTCAAGCCATACGACATCCTTTTGAACTGGAATAGTCCCCTATGGGGAACTGTAAAGGCTATAATTTCTCAAGACTCTAGGTCTAGCGGGATCTGATGGAAGGCCAGACTCAGGTCCAGTGTAGTAATGTATTTGGCCGACCTCTAGCAATCCAGGATATGACTCATGTACGGCATGGGGTATGCGTCTTTTTTAGAGACCTTGTTTACCTTACGGAAATCCAAGCAAAACCGGAAGGTGCCGTTCGACTTTGCAGCCACACGATTGGAGTGTTCCATTCACTGGTGGAAGGCTCGATCATGTCGGCCTCCAACATGCGATCGACGTCCTGATCCAACGCTTCCCTCATAACGGGTGTGAATGGATACCATCGCTGTTTGATGGGCCTGGCATCACCAACATCGATATGGTGGACTACCAAGCTAGTAACCCCGGGAGCCGATTTCAATCTTGGAACTTGGATGGACAGGAACTCCTCCAACCGAACGGTTTCGGCCTGTGTCAGGTCCGTAATTGGCATCATTGTGTTATCGTTTTCTATCACCTCTACCGGCTCGAAGTCGAATTCTGTAGTTTCTCCGCTGAAGAACCACTTGCGCCTCCTAAGATCCACTCTAATCCCGAGTAGGAAACGAGAGTCGAGGCCCAATAGCAACGGGACCGGGAGGTCGGGATAGACTCGTGCAGTGAGCCTACTCTAACGACCCTTCAACGTTGGGCCGAATTCCACTTCCTCCGTGCATGTAATCCGATGCCCATTCGCGACGGTACTATGGTGTTCCGGTGTTGGTCGTCGGGAATATCCCAGCCTAGCCATCTCCAGCAGTCCCTCTGTGCTAATGAAAGAGCTAGTTGCCCCGCAGTCCACCAATGCGGGCAGTGGTCGCCCGAAAATCTCGAGGCAGATAACCAAGACCTGTCGGGCTTGGCTGTTGTCTCCGATCGGACTGCATAGATATTCCGGGATTGTCAATGGGGAATTTCCTTGAATCGAGGAAGCCGCCTCTCCTCTCAACGGCGACTACCATATCCGTGTTCCGTGCAGTTGTGCGCAGTTCGGGTCGTCTCACCCTCCTTTCCACATCGATAGCAGCGAACCACTTTCCGCACAGCACACCCCGTCGAAAAGTGGCCTGCGATCCCGCAGTTATGGAAGATGACCGGCCTGTCGGAAAGCGGAAAGCTTGTAGCTGCCTTTGGATTTCCGTTCGGTGGTGTAGGTTCTTGCACAAACGGGTTGGTGCTGGTCGCGGCGACCCTCGGCATCGGAGTCGTATCCGATCGCACCGCTGGTCGGGATGGCCCCGGTGCGTACCGGCCACGGTAACTCCCTGCAGAGCCTCCACTAGGCTGACGCACCAAATTGGTCCTAGGAGGTGGAGTGGACATAACATTCCTGGAATGTCCTCCCTCGAAAGGGTTGATAAACCCCCGCGAAGCTAGGTTCTTGCCAGTTGGTATCGGACTCTGATCTACCATTCCAAAGGTGACGCGGTTCCTTGGCCTCTCTGGTGGATGATATGCAAACTCCGGGAGCATCGATCTTTCCGGAGCTGGAGGTGCATGATATGCGCTGGCAGCAGAATAGCTACACTCAACACGGATTGCCATTCTTTCCAAACCCTTCAGGTCCATGGTGTCGGTAAGGGTTATGGCCACCCGGAGTCTAGGCAGCAGGTTCCGGAAAGTGATCTTCACCTGTTCCTCTGTGGAAAACGGTGGTACCACCCTAATGAATAGATTCCACATGCAGGTGAAGAAATCCGCCACCCGTTCCTCTGCTCCCTGCGTTCGCGTTCGGATTTGCTCTCGCAGCGCAAATTGAAAATAGGGATCCCTAAAGCGTTGTTGAAAGGCCTCCTTGCATTGCTCCCATGAAGTCCATCGGGAACGTTCCAGTTGAACCCAATAATATGCTATCCCCTTGACGAACAAGGGGAGGCAATTCATTAGGTCCTGGTCTGAGATGGTTACCAGGCCCCGTCTATCTTCAACACGTGCCAGAAATTCATCAACCTCCTCGCCTGGTTTTCCGGAAAACGATACATTTCACTTTCTCAAAATGTCACACGCGGTGATTGCCGAAGTCGAGTGACGGGAATGCGGATGATCGGTTCTGACCGGGGACGAATGGTGAAAAGGATTTGTGATCATAGCCTGATCATTTTCATCATTCGGTGCAGGTTGTCTTCTTCCTGTATCGTGACTAACCCGGTGGCGGAATCGTTGGGGTTCGCTAATATCCTCGAAAAATACAACCTTACCCGCATAGCAGCGGAAGTACCTCCCGTCGGCAACCCTCGGGAAGCTAATTCAGCTTTGACCTCATCCTCCGTAAGTGAGGCTATTTCGCCGGGAGTCCTGGATAAAACCATTTTTAACCCGCGAGGAAAGAGAAGAGAAATAAATGAATCAATTGAATAAGTAAATTAATTAATAAGTTGAATGAATAAATAATAAATAAATAAACAAAAGCGAAAATAACAACAAATAAATAAAATATTTTATAAATTAAAAAAAAAGAAATTTTAATGGATATATATTTATAAAACAAATAACGGAATAAAAATGATTAGATAAGACAAAAAAAAACAAAGAAACTAATAAGCCGTGAAAGAAAAAGAGAATAAATGAATAACTAACCAAATAAATAAATAAATAAAAGCAATAAACAATAAATAAATAACCAATTAGATAAACAAAATAAAATAACAAAATAATAGAATAAACAAAATTAATTAAAAAAAATATATATTTATAAAGAAACATGACCGAATAAAACAATAATAACAATAATAAAAAGAAAAAAGACAAATAACCAACTAAATCACGAAAGGAGATTAATCAATTAATAAATAATCCGGAGGGACAGCCAATTCGAAACAAAATAGTATACTAGCAAAAAGTATAGAAACTAATAATAAACAAAATAAATAAATAAACCAATGACTATTGTTTGACTATATCAATCAAACAAAACGAAATAAAACACAACAAACGAGATTAATGAACAGGAGGAAAAAAGTCCTTCGGGATAATGTAAGGCCAACCAGAGAAAGAAAAAATAAATTAAAGAAATATATTCAATGGACTGGACCAGGCCCGGCCTATGATTCGTTCAAATGACGGGAAAAAAAGATTTAATAATAATAATAATAATAATAATAATAATAATAATAATAATAATAATAATAATAATAATAATAATAATAATAATAATAATAATAATAATAATAATAATAATAATAATAATAATAATAATAATAATAATAATAATAATAATAATAATAATAATAATAATAATAATAATAATAATAATAATAATAATAATAATAATAATAATAATAATAATAATAATAATAATAATAATAATAATAATAATAATAATAATAATAATAATAATAATAATAATAATAATAATAATAATAATAATAATAATAATAATAATAATAATAATAATAATAATAATAATAATAATAATAATAATAATAATAATAATAATAATAATAATAATAATAATAATAATAATAATAATAATAATAATAATAATAATAATAATAATAATAATAATAATAATAATAATAATAATAATAATAATAATAATAATAATAATAATAAACAAATGAATAAATAGTTTGTAGGTTGATGTCAGACGAACAAAATGACGTATGTGTCAAATTAATACGTTGGGTACTTTTCGCTGGCGCCATCTCTTAGTTAAACCGGAAAAAACTTATGCATACACCTGGTAAATACGCAATCCAGAGTGAAGTACGATCGACCGAGCGGCGTGTAGCCATGAAAATGGAAGAACGACACGCAATAAAATCATACATCATGGGCTTACGCGACGATATAGGCACTCAAGTAAGAAGTCAAAGACCAAGCGACATAAACGAAGCACAGACCGATGCCATGGAAACGGAAGTGTGGCTACGTGAAAAAACAGGTCGCAACCGATCATCTGCTTTGCAGTCATCACGACCCAGCTTCAGTGCAAACAAGACGTATAACGAACGCCGTTCAAATGAACGAACACCCACCAAACGCAAAGACAATCCACCAAATTATGACAAGCCACTGGGCGATCGCATGAAGCACAATTGCAATTATTGCAAAAAACCAGGCCACACAGAAGATCAGTGCTTCAGGAAGGTAAATTTTCGCAAGGTTCGAAGTCAGACACGACCACCTCAGCGGGTCAACGCGTTTCAGGATCAATGGAACGACGAAATGGACTACGAGCTAGTCGACCAGCTGCAGGAAATGTATGTGATAGAGTTACTGTAATCTCCGGCAGATTACAGTCCTGTCAATGGAGATTGGGAGGAACATGAGGAACAGCAAGATACCTCGTCGACAGCGGATCTTCAATAAATATCATCAAAGAAACACTCGTCCCACCCACCACAGCGCGACATGAAGAGGAAAAGGAATTTATAATGGGAAATAACAAACACGTATCACATGAGACCGTCAGCTTGAAGCTGCATAGAAAAGAACATAAATTCCACATAGTATCTCCCGAGTTCCCTATACCGGAAGATGGAATCGTCGGACAAGCACTTTTACAATCCTTCAATTACAATCTGAGCAACGATGTCCTCTCACTCGACGGAATTCATCATCGCTTGTCTGATGACGGATACTTTATCCCGGGTCGTTCAACTCGCATACTGAATATCCAGTGCAACATGAAGAAAGGACACGTCAGCATTTTCGACCATCCAAAAATTCCTGACGCTATTTATCTCGTCAAAGACTACACGATACGAGTACCTATCAGCAACGACTCGACAGAAGGAATACATCTGGAACACCAAGAAATGTGCATCGAACCTGTCCACGTACGAAAATCTCGAATTACGACATTAACACCGACCGAGATAAGCCTCAGAATTCAACTCTTAATGGACAACACCCGCTACAACCACATGGAAGATACCAACCGCGAAACGCTTTGGAAAATTATCTCGAATTATCACGACATTTTCACGTTACCAGGGGATCCTCTACCTTCTTCAGAAACTACTGAGCACATCATCACTTTGAAGGACAACAAGCCAATCAACAACGCTTCATATAAACCACCAGAATGCCATCGTCGTGACATATCTCGACAAGTCGGCGAGATGTTATATAAACGAATCATCAAACACTCAAAGTCACCATACAACTCACCCATATGGGTAGTACCTAAGAAAAGTGACGCATCTGGAGAAAAGAAATGGCGAATAGTAATCGACTTCAGAAAATTGAATGAAAAAACGGATCAAGATGCTTATCCTATTCGTGTGATTGACGACATTCTTGATCACCTGGGGGATGCGAAGTTTTTTTCAGCATTCGATCTCAGCTCGGGGTTTCACCAGATACAAATGGAAGAGAATTCAAAAAAATACACTGCGTTCTCAACACCAGAAGGACATTTTGAGTACGAGCGCATGCCGTTTGGTCTCAACAACGCGCCCGCAACTTTCCAGCGGATGATGGATACTGCATTGAGAGGACTAATCGGCAAGATATGTTTCGTATATTTGGACGACATTATAGTCTTTGGATCCACGTTAAAGGAACACAACGAAAATCTCGTGCTATTGTTTGATCGATTACGACAAACCGGATTAAAGCTACAACCCGACAAATGCGAGTACCTTTGACATGAACTGGAATACCTTGGTCATCTCATCACCAAGGATGGAATAAAATCGAATCGAATAAAGTTACAAGCCGTCAAGGAGTTTAAACAACCAAGAAACCCCAAGGAGGTGAAATCCTTCCTTGGGCTAGCGGGATACTACCGGAAATTTATTAGGAATTTTTCGACAGTGGGAAAAGCGCTTACCAATCTCACTAAGAAAGATCAAGATTTCATCTGGACTACGGCATGTCAAGCAGCGCTCGATACGTTGAAGGACAAGCTCTGCATGGCACCTGTACTTTGTTATCCGGACTACGAGAAAGAGTTCACGCTGACAACCGACGCATCCAACGTGGGATTAGGAGCAGTGTTATCGCAAAATGGACATCCATGCTGTTACATCTCTCGAGCACTCAATGCACCAGAAATAAATTACAGCGCAACGGAAAAAGAATTACTGGCTATAGTCCGGAGTGTGAGGAGGCTACGACAATATCTACTCGGGAGGAAATTCAAAATTCCAGGCGACCATAAGGCTCTTGTTTGGCTATTTAACGTCAGAGATCCATCATCAAGATTACTCCGCTGGAGACTCATGCTTGAAGAATACGATTATACAATCGAGCACGTTAAAAGCAAGGAAAACCAAGCCGCCGACGCACTGTCCCGAAGGAAACAGTTCACCTAAAGAAAACGAATCGACCTCAACAACGACTAATTATTACGACGAATATACCGTGTGGAATAGTATCGTTCATTATGACGAAAAAATAAAAATTCTCCAGTCTATGAATAAAGGAGATTGGTTTCAAGTCACCAAGGACATCACTGAAGAGGATGACATCGCTTCACTTGGACCCTGCAATGAAGAGAAATGGATAGTTGAGCTCGGATTGTCTGTAGAGTTCCTCAAGGAAAAGGGGAGCAAAACTTATCAGTTCAAGGTCAATGATCCCACAATTTCCAAATGGGAAAAGGAAGTCATCAAAGATATGTTTAATTTTCTCGCAAACAAACATCAGACCACCATTAAAATTTGCTTCGCCTCCCAAGAAAAACTCCTACGTGAACAGAAACAACAACTATTAGCGGAATGCCATGGGAAGCCAGCTACACAACACTTTGGAGAAAACCGGTCAATAAAACGACTTAAAGAAGCACACGAATGGACGAACAAGGAAAAATTAGTACGCATCAGGCAGAAAGCACTAGCTATGATCTCTGACACGCCATCAGCACCAAACGACAAAATCGCACTTGACATCTTTGGACCGCTACCACTCTCGCAAAAGAAAAACCGCTACGTCCTCTCCATTCAAGATTCACTCACCAAGTACATCATGCTATGTTCACTAAAGGGCATCACCTTGGAAGAAGTATTCACTGCACTACTAGAGCACTATATTTACATATTTT
Source organism: Cylloceria caligata (assembly GCA_963942595.1). Classification (NCBI taxonomy): domain Eukaryota; kingdom Metazoa; phylum Arthropoda; class Insecta; order Hymenoptera; family Ichneumonidae; genus Cylloceria; species Cylloceria caligata. The sequence continues at coordinate 7,775,366 of OZ012711.1, read as the reverse complement.
CAACACCGAAGAATGTGCTAACCGATCAAGGATCAAACTTCATCTCTGAAACTATGAAGGAATTTGAGAGAGTATTTCAAATTAAGCACATCAAGACAACTGCCTACCATCCTCAGGGGAATGGAAGTCTCGAAAGAGCCCATGCAGTGGTGAAAGATCTCATCAAAACCAGTCTTGAAAGCACGGAAAGAAACCAATTCTGGGACGAAGTATTACAGGCGATAGCTTTCGCATATAACACCTCGATTCACGAGAGTCACGGTTTTACACCCTTCGAACTCACCTTGGGAAGAAAAGCCAACTTACCATCAGCGCTCTCTTCAACGCCGACGATCTCGTACAACGCATTAATCGAGAAATGGTCGAGACGTCACGAGTTCAACGTGCAGCGAGCTAGACAAAAACTCATAGTCGGAAAAGAAAAATCGAAAGAGCAACAAAATTCGAAAATCACGAGGACTCATCAGCTCTATGAACCAGGAGACCTAGTCCTGTTGAACAACGAACGCAGACTGAAGAAACTAGACTGCGAATGGCTTGGACCATTTCCTGTGATCGAAATGCATGACAATAATGACGTCACGATAGCTCATAATGACAACAAACGAGTTAGAGTTCATATTGACAGAATAAAACCATTCTACAAACCTGTTGCAGATGATGCTACTACCGCCACTCCTACTATTAATGGTCATACACCAACCAACGGCGGGGAATCTCTGGTTGACGCCGCTGAATAAAACCACCATCTATTCAGAGTATCTCGGACAGGCCAAAGTTTTCCACGAAGAATGGAGACTCGTCATCGCCATTGATACCAGCGGATTAGAACCACGATATCAAAAGATATGGAGCTTTCTCGAGGATGCCGAAAAACTTTGCAATTTCATCTGTGAAGAAATCATCGAACTCAAGATGCTACGCCTTCGGGTCAAACGGGTTTACAACCTGATACAAATGCTTGAACATCTGATACAAGACAACACCAGCTTAAGAAAACGACGCGGACTTATAGACGGCATCGGAACTATTTCTAAAACTTTATTTGGGACACTAGACGCAAACGATTTGAGTTACATTAACACAGAGCTCGACAAGCTCTACGCCAATCAAGATGCTATGGCAAGGAGTCTTACTAATCAAACTAAAATCATTAAAGTCATTTTGAACGCAGTACAACAAGATATATCATTATTGTTCAAAAAGGGACGAGATAATAAATTAAGAAACGAAGAAAATAACAACACTCAGAACATTTTCATTTCGAATCACATCATGATATGCTCCATGACATTAAGCGAACTTAATGATGATGTGAACACACTTCTAAACGCAATTGACGAAAGATAACATGGGATAATACATCCTCAAGTCTTATCTCCAAAAACCCTCATGGGAGGAATAAAATATTTTGAACAACATTTTTACGTCAAGTACTCTATTCCACTAGAAATTCACAACTATCAAAAAATACTCGACATTAGTGAAAAGTCGATTAATGTGATGAAATACAAATTAGTTTATATTTAAAAAATTCCCTTGCTTGAACCCGACGAATATGAAATTCAGCGACTTTCCCGATACCTTTCAGACACGAATCAAATTTTATTGCTGTTATACCTGAATCCAAAATTTTGCTAATCAATGTACAGCACACCAATTACATAGCAGCAAGTCAAAAATACATCAACGATTGTAGGCAAACTCACGCAATACGTATATGCAAATGCACTCAACCAACGCTACTTATGTCCGAAACCGATTCATGCGAAAATCAAATTCTGCATCGACGAACCGATTTAATTTCTCATCCTAAATGTCAAACATCTTTGTTCACAATTCGAGAATTGCTTACCTTACGTTAACGAACGAAAAAGGTTACATAGCTATTCCAGAGCACGAGATGACATTCACTACTGTCTATTCCAACAAAGGAGGGCAAGTAACAATAAATTCAGCGACACTCATAGAGGCAGACACAGACTGCATTCTAAGCGGTGCAGGAGCCACCATAAGATCGAGTCGTTCTTGCAATCATTCTCTTGACGTTAAATATGGAAAAAACATCTCGTTAGAAATTCCGATAGAAGATCTCAATCTCATAACTGATACATTAATACCTTTGCAACATAATATTAACCCTGAAGAATAACGTGGACTCCATCACGACCTTGACGATATCCAGCGAGCTATTAATAGTATCAAAAATGTACACAGGACACGTTCATGGTCCGAAAACACTATGGTCCTTAAAAAAATTCGAGTTTTTGACTGGATTGGAAAATGTATGCCAAAATTATGTTTCAAAATTTGCTGTAACAAACAAATCAATGTAACCGAAAACTTCAGCGAATCTCATCGTTGCGACCATCGAAACGACCTAATAGAATTGACAACGCCGGAATCGATGATCCGACCGATAAAGCGCATCAACCCTCGTCTTCCAGGAGTAAGACCAGTCTAACCAGGGGAGTGTAACGCTGTAATAAAAATCCTACTGAGAAGTCCTTATCACCCTGGACCTCGTCAGCAGTTCTCACCAGCGCGGTGTAGCTCCTAACGACGAGAGCCAGTTCGACGAGTACTCTCCAACATATTACTTGGTCATTCTGCTCGACCACGGTCAGTAGACTGCATTTGTACTATCAACTCACAATTGTTTATCAAAGTGAATAAATCAGTGACGAACTTTTACGACAGTTCGTATTTGAAGTAAAAAATCACGATATAACATTTTTCCGCGTAAAAACACACAACAAAGAAAATATAAACACGGCCGGCCTCTAGTGCAGCACTAGACCATGCGAGTGAGCTTGGCCCACCGTACGCCTCACCAAGACCTTATGGCGTAGTCACGACCTGGAAAGGATAAAGGAAAAAATAAATAAAATAAAACAAAATCCAATACAAATAAAAGCATTTATTTGTAGAACATACAGAAAATAAGAGAAATAAAAAAGGATATATTCGCAGCAAAGTCCATGCGAGACCGCGAAACAGGCTGAATCCTGTTGAATTCCCTCACTGCCGAAAAACAGCGGGTCAGCGACCGGCTGGCCTCGCTCGAGCAATGAGGGGACGTCGGGGTACGGTGATGGGGCAATCTGAAACAAGAGAAATCACATAAGATAATAGTAAAGGGTGGTTAAATTGTAAGGGCCGATGTTGAATGTGAACCACACCTAAACGTCAAGTTTTTTTCTGCATTTCATTTGACATTTCTCAATTTCAGACTAACTCAATTTGAACCATGGAAAGATACACAATCGAGCAACGCGTTAAAGTTATTGAGGCTTATTATGAAAATGGGCGTTCAAATCAAAATGCATATCGTGCACTTCGTGATTTTTTCGGTCAATTTAATCGTCCAAATGTGCGTACAATCGGAAAAATCGTGCAAAAATTTGAGCAAACCGGGTCTGTAGGAGATACTAAAACACCAGTGCATGCTCGTACAGCTCGTACTGCAGAAAATATTGCTGCTGTTCGCGATATTGTGGCTGAAGAGCCGTCCACCTCAAAATGAGGCCGGTCAGGCAGTTACTGTGAATAGTGTTCGCTATCGTGAGATGATAACGAACTTTTTATGGCCCAAATTGGAAGATATGGATGTGGGCGATATGTGGTTTCAACAGGACGGTGCCACTTGCCACACAGCTAACGAAACATCGGCTCTTTTGCGCGACAAATTCAATGGCCGTGTTATCTCACGTGGTGGCGATGTCAATTGGCCGCCAAGATCATGTGATTTGACACCGTTGGACTTCTTTCTTTGGGGTTATTTGAAAGAAAAGGTGTACGTCGATAAGCCAGCAACAATTGAAGAGCTAAAGGATGAGATAATTCGGCACATTAACGGCATAGAACCTCAATTATGCCTAAGCGTCATCGAAAATTTGGACCATCGGATGGAGGTGTGACGCCGAGGTTGCGGCGGCCATTTGGCCGATATTTTGTTCCATACATAATTGAACCATACCATATTATCATAATAAAAAGAATTGACAATAATTTCCTAAATAATTTGTGTTTTATTCAAAATCAACATCGGCCCTTAAAATTTAACCACCCTTTATAAGAGGAATTAAAATAAGAGAGTGGGAAAGGATGGCAAAAGTATATAAGCCAGCTTCAAACAGAGAGATTCTCTTATTCGTTTTCCACTGTCTATAGAGTCAGAGCTCGTCGGTGCGCAACTATAAAGTCTTTTAAAATATCCAGAAATCCAGTAAAAATCTAAGAATTTTAAACAGAAAAGTATGTGAGTCAGCCCTACAAAATTACTAGAACTTTGACAAAGAAAAGATACAGTGCAAATTAGTGGAGGAACAAATATAAAGATTAATAGTAAACAGTATCGGACCGGGTAAAAACAGAAAATATTCTAAAAAGAACAAATTAATAAGAGGAAGTTAGTGGCATTAAAATAAATAATTAGGGTTTAGCTGAGGAGAATTAAGAAACTAGTGTAAGAAAATTTAGGTAGAATAATTAGCAATAACTCAGGATAGTTTATAAGGAGAATTGTCAACGCAGCACAGCGATAAGTTTGAAAGGTGTGGTTGCGGTACCGAGAGGTTGCCAAATTAAAAACTTGGAGAAAGGTAAAGGTGGAACAACACTGAAAAAGAAAATCGAATGACAAACAACCGTTAGAGAAATTATAACATAAAGACTTGAAACAGTAGATTTAAAATACGTGATAAATCACCGCCTCAAGAAAGGAGAGACTCTTGGAGTAAGATTTTGAAAGGAAGCTAGGAAAATGAATTAATAAATAGAATAAGGAGGGCACTAGTAAGCCCGACCCAGGGAAACTTGATTTAGAATTTTAAGATAATTAGAAAAATAATTAGGAGAGAAACAATTTTGTCAGCATTGTCAAGCGCGTCGGATGAGGACGACACCACTGAACATACATAAAGGATTAGAGAAAGATAAATTAGAAGGCCAACTCACCAAGAGCGAAGAATAACAGGAACATCCAGGTCCAACGCCAAAGATTACTGGAGGAATCCGCCGACTAAATGATAAAAAATTAATAATCACTGGGAAACAGTGATACTGCAACTGTCATTATTCAACACATAGAGAACATCAGTCGCGAACCAATAGCACTATTATCACGGGAAGACACGCTGGAAACACAGGAACGGCATGACTATAACAAACGAAGAGCCCGAACGCGGAACAACACGAAAAACAAAGTATTTTGACTAATTAACAAGAGAACGCGGACACGGACATAGACCTGGCGTCCATATCAGCTGACCGACGCGCCAGCAACAGCAAATTAAATCAAGCAGATCGCGCATCAGCAGCCTGGCGAGCGAGAGATCAAGACGGCCAAGCTCGATTCTCCCTAGTTGGGACATCCACCGCTGAGCGCAGAAGTCGAAATCCGATAACACCACGGGTAGAGAAGAGCGCGGAACCTCCAGAGCGATTAAACGCCACAAATAAATTGTACGGCTAAAGGCGCCAAAAAGCCTAACACCGCAGAATTCTATAATAATTATTGAATAAATCCTACTTATACCTCCTATAGAAGTCTACAATTAATTATCTAAGTGTTCGAGCCCGAATTCTTCCCCTCAGAAGACTAAAATTTAATGCTAACGAAGAAATACCGTTACAACCTACTACAGTGCGTAGCGGGATAACTGAACTGCCGAATTCTGTAACGTTAGCTATACTATCTCGCTTGATTATTTCAGATTGTTGGAGAATCAGCACACGTCGTTCGGTTGAGCCGAAGATAGCCGCGGCAGGGCTTCGCGAGGCCGAGGATGTGCCTCGTTGGCATGCCGCGTCGAGCGAGAGGATGTCTCTCTCGCTTGACTTGGGTTTCGCTCACCGGCTATCTCGCTCAACTGACTTCAGCGCCCAACGACGCTTTCATACCCGCAGCCATGTTGAAATTTTGACACTTTTCGGAACAACCACGGGAACAGCGCACGCATTTCGGGACTCTCGGATTTTTCTTCACTGCATTCACCGGACTCACTCAACTTCTCGCTCAACAGGACTCAAATGCACGGTAAGAGTACACCGTCACAATTCAGTGCAATTCAATGTCGGTGAGGAGTAGAAAATAGCGGTACATTATCATTCTTGTCTCACTATGTGGCGTGCGCTGCAGCACATGCTGCACCACGTTCTCCTCACTGTATTTTGCCGGTATAATTAATATAATTATGCATGTGTTTTATATTCACTGTACTTTCCTCCAGAAAATCTGCTGGGAAAGTACAGTGACTATACACTGCTCATTTGTGCATCCTCAATCTATGTTGTGTTGAGCTACGCAGTGCTGACTGTGTAGCTGTTCTCTTTAACACTTTTTTCCAAACTATAACCAAAATTATATTTAAACTATATGTTGAAACTTCGGAAGGTCGAATAAACCGCTTCCTCAATTTAACAACTATGTGTCTGGTTCATTTATCACCTTGTCGAGAGTGAGTTTTCATGGGTATTCGATACATTCACAGATCTGTCAACTTCATCCAGCTGATTCTCAAACACAGATAATTTTGGATAGAAATTATAAACAAATAAATACAAAAAAATTATTAATGCGGGAGAAATGTCGATATAAATGTTTTAAAAAAACCTGCTATAGTTGCGATAGTCAATAAAAAAAAATAATTAGGGGAAAAAGAAGAATAAACAAATAACCAAATAATTGAAAGAACCGAAATAATTAAAAAGAAAATTGTCGAAATACCCAGATATATAAAAACACTACTGTTGTTGAAGGATAAAATTCAGGATAAACGAATCAAGAATAATTAGAATAGAATAGAAATGGTTAAAAAATAAAATAAATGAAATAAACTTAAATGAAAAGAAAGTTAATTAATATTTTTCCAATTTAAATAAAGGACTTGACAGCCTGGCCCCACGTTGGGCGCCAAATTTGTAACGTAAATTTGTGCTTCAACGCACCACGTTACCTATAGCTGGCCCAAGCTATTTTTCCTTCCTTTTTATTTTCTCCCACGAGGTGGGCGCCAGGCGCTTACGCGCCGGAAGGAAAAATAACGAGATGTTCGGCCAGACTCAACCCAGGCTAGCTACAGCTGTTCAAGGCAGAGTGGGTGGTTCGTTAGCATATCACGCTCGCTGCGAATTTCGCACAATGTTCGTAGACAAAGTCAAATAACAGGTTCACTCCAAGCACAGTCCGCGATACGGCCTATCCCGTGCTAATCCCACGTACATCCAAAACTAATATCAACGGGACGTCGGGAGGTCGCGTACGCGAAACGTTCAACCACTCGATCGTTTCAATAAAAGCAGTAGTCTAACGAATATAATTTTTTTTTTTTTTTTTAACAGGGGAACTCTGTCTAACGATAAATCCCTGATCGGTCAATAACTCAATACACAACGCCCATGACCCAACGAATAAAGTAAATCAAAGAAAGAAGAATATTAATACTAATTAGTAAAATGAAATATTGCAAAATACACCGGCGCCTTTAACGACGCAAGATACGCCTCGGACCGTTCAAATCCCTCGAATCCAAGCATCAAATACGGGACGACGGCCAATTACGCTCTCCGCGCTGCTGAGATAAGATTCAGACCAACAATAACAAACAAATAAATAAATAGATCACTTAGTTATCGAGAAACGCCAATTAATTCGGATAATACGCGACGCGGTCCATAACGTACTAGTCCCTTTCACAATAAATTCGTAACGGGACGACGTACTAACGCACGCACGACCATCTAAATCGAAAAGAAAGAAAACTCAAACAAAATCATGTAAATCTAAAACCCATAATTCGATCAAATCCGTGACGCGGTCTATCCCGTTCAAATCCCACACAAACGATCACTCTTCGGGATAACGGCCTAACTCGAGCACCGTTTAACCGTCAGCAGAAAACAATTAATTAATACAATGACTTTTCCCCGGCTTCTACCAGTTAAACGATCTCGAGGTTACACGCTACGGACGCCGCAGTTCCCGATACAAATTCATACTCTGCACGAGTTGTACAGGAGTCGCAGGCATGACCAAGTTCGAATAAATTAATAGTCCACAAATTGAATGACAAAATAATAAAAGAATGGCGAAAGACCGTGGAAGAGAAGAGAGCTCACCGGGACGATGGTGCTGCGATGTTCCTTGAAATCCGGGAAACAAAAGTCGAATATCCTCAAAGTCTCAGTTCTCATGTCTAGATCGTATGACAGCAGGTATCGATCTTATGCAGGTTGGCTCCTTAACAGTTATCTCCGGTAGCGTTACTCTCCTTCGCCTCGACCATTTTCGTCGAACAATAGCGACGGTACAGCGGGACAAAAGAACAATGCACACTACGTCTTACTCGCTCGACAGCCCCCGGGAAAAAGCCCTGAGGTCCTGCCGGCACGCGTGCCCGTGAGCTATGATCCCCACTTAACCCGTCAAACTCGGTTGATTGGGGGAAACTGTGTCGCACGTTGACCGCGACTAGCGCCTCAGCTGGACGACGCATAAAATTAACAACCGATCCTCGGGACGTGTAGCTCTGTCCGGCCGGTGATCCCAAACGACCGATGGATTGTCGCTATACATGCCAGCCGACAATAGATAGCGGCGTATAGCTAATCTATTAACATCCAGCGGGACCCTAATGTTTCCCCATAGATAAAGATTTAACCAGTCTGTCGATGCAAAAAGTCGATGCCAAATCCAAAGGCCAGCCATCGGCAAATGCGGTGCTCTCCTCCGTCCGGTCGTACAAGTTGTAATATATATACAGGGTGATTCAAAAAAAGTGACCGACCCGCAGTATGCCGATAGCTGAGGTCATTTTAAGCACAATTACTTAGCGGTTTTCCGAAAATCTCAAAAGTTTATTAATGAGATGCAATTAAAGTCAAATAATAAATGACCAATCAGGAGCACATACGCTTCCCGCGCCGGAAGTCGGCAAATGTTCGATGGAAACCGAGACCTCGGTCTGCGGCAACGTCGGACGGGATAGTATAGTAGAATGACGCATGTCATTTGTTCATTCGCATGGGTTTTCTTATGCGCGATCGAAGAAAATAATTGAAAGGTGATGTGCTCGTGATGTGTTCCAAAGTGAAAAAATGGGAATAAAATGTTAATAATACTTTAACCAGATGTAATTATTTATTATGTCTTAACCTTTAAACGTTCCAAATAGTGTTTGTAATTGTGTTTTGTTCTCTTTAAATAAATAATTGTACGTTGAAATGTGTGGCACTCTATAACTGTTATCTCTATGATAATAATTAAAATGCAATGAATCTCCTAGGCCATGGTTCATTCAATATAGTATTTAATTATGATAAAAATTATGATGTGTTCATGACACAAATTATAGCGTATAAAAAGTCACAACTAGCGAATGCCTTTCGTCACTAGAAATGAGATATGTAGTAGGTATGCGTGACAAATGTCATATTTCGCACCTGACAATACAACTTGAAGCTTCAAATTATTAACGACAGCTTCATTAATATGAGGAGATGTTTTTACCTTTATAAGAAAAGTTAAGTAACACTTGATACATCGATGCATGGCAGAAGAGACTGCGATGCTACCAAAGGTGCCAAATCTGTCTGAAGCAGCTGCATTAGGACCAGAAGACGCTTCCAGCAACATCTATAAGACTTTTCTATTATACTTTTCTTATAGCTACGCATGACAAAATCAATCGCCCTGCCCTGCCGATGCTGCTTGAGTCTCCAAATTGTTGGTGGTTAGTAAGTATAAGGTGATAGCGAAATGATAGTGAGGTGCGAGGAAAGTGAAAGCAAGGTGAGCGGACGGCGAGAGTGAGGTCAGATCAAGGTGAGAGGAGCTTGTGATCAAGGAGAGAGCAAGTTGAGACGAAGGGCAATTTTCGGTGTCCCTGTAAATGTAGTAAAAAAAAAATCGGTCCAGTTACAAGATGTTATGCCGGTAACACGTAAATACTCGTAGCATATTACGGTTGACGGTATAATATTTTTAAGGGTTATTATTTGGAATCGTTCGCTTATAAGGAGATGAATCTCGCGTGACTGAGATAAAAACGTCAATTCACGATAACAGAGTTAATGTGAGGTTTATTATAAACAACGGCAACTTTGCGTTATTAATTACGAAATATAAATAGAAAATTAAGTACAAATTATGCGTTTGCTATGTTCTCGAGTTACCGACGAGGAACCAAACAATCTTGTTTGAATGTACCCTTAGATTTTATTATTTTGGGCCAGTCTGACCTCGGATGAACCGTTCAGGTTGATGTGAAACTTTAGACTCATGTCGGTTCATTATTAAATATCTACGTTTGGCGAAATTGAAAAATTGCACTTAACGCGGTTCGTTGAGGACGACTCGATTCGTACTTCAGCACATCCTTACACTTCGCGACTGAGCGCAGGAGAATAAAGTAATGAATGGAATTTTGTCGAATATTCCGCGGCATAACAAAGCGCTGTTCACTGCCAGGAGTTAAGTTTTAATTTCTTTATTGCTTATTTCAATCATCAGATTTTATCTTTTTCGGATGTCAACATGATTTGCGGAGTATACATTGACTGGTAATTTTTTATATCTCTTTACACATCCAATCTAAGATATCTGCCAAGTTACAAGTTTTGTACGATTACAGGAATCAAATGATATGTTGTTTATGCGCTCGTCCAATGATGGGGTTATCTTTACCGAATGCAAACGTGGATCACGGTGTGTACTTTGACTGCCAATTTTTCGATGCCTCCAAATATCGTTAACAAAATATCAGTCAAGTTACAAGCACTGTAGACTTCCAGGAGTAAAGTTTTTATGTATTTATTGCGTGTATTATTATAAGCGTGTAAAAAGACGTAAATATACGCGAGTTTTCTGATATCAAGTAGAATGCAGATGAAACCTTTAGTTTTGCAGTTTCTCCCCTACAATATTAACCATGAGTGGATTCGATACTATAATTATTGATTGAGTGATGAATTTTTAATGTCATTACATTCATACGACCTTTCTATCGGCATGCATGTACGTGCAATAACCATGCTGGTAGGTCTGCGCGATTTATACAATCTTTGCTTGAACGCTCAAGAAACGCTCAAGACGTGCCAAATCAGACTGTGCTACAAATCTATTCCATTGCATCCTCAGTTGGTCGCGCTAGTCCTGTCGAGAACCTTTTTTTGAACCTCACCCCTAACTTTGAAGGGCGATTTCACCCCTTAGAAATGTTTTTCTGCCGATAAAAAAAAATACGTGTCTTTCAGTTTTCGATTCTCTACAACATACGTGAGTTTCATCAAAATCAGAGGGGGACACCAAACTATCCTTCCTTGTGAGTTAACTGCGTTTTGTTCATTCTGTTCACCTCCATGTTTCAAATCGAAAAGAGTGTAGATTGTATTTCGAGTAACAAAGTTCCTCCTATATCAAAATTGTCCTAAATGAAGACGATACGACAATGATTGACTAAGTTATGAATATTAAACGGCATTATCCAATTCATTCGAAACGTCATGGAAACGACAAAATTCTTCAATTAATTGGGTGTTGTCAGAAAAATGCATTGCTCTGGCAATAATGAAGATATCGACTCAATTATATAAGTCTTACAAATGCAAGACACACTTCTGCTCGTATAAAAATGCAAAACTTTACACATAACATACTTGAAGATGCATTAATCGTAGACAAAGAGTTTATTGTGCACGATTTTTGTTAATTCTGTTCAACCCCAGGTATAAAATGTAGAAAGGTGCAGTTTGACGCTGGGGTACTGCAGTTTCTTCCATACTATAAAGTAAAGTCGAGACCATAATTATTGATTAAGGTGTGAATTTTAGACGGCATTATACAATTACTTTGAAATTTCTAGACTAGTGTTTAAAGTAGTCTTCAGAATAGTCTTCAAACTGGTCTCTAAACTAGAATTCAAACTGGACGATTCAAGCGAGATAGTGTAAGGTTATGATTAAACGAATTTGTAGGCTGGTCTGTTGTGAAAATGTCGTTGTACCCTAAACTTACTTACCGTGGTAAAAATCGAGGAATCGTGGGTTCGAAGTAAATGTGTCTTTGTAGTAGTGCCTTACTAGTAGACTTTAGTTAATAACTCAACTGATTTTCCAATTTGTTTACACAATCAAAAAAAGATATCTGCCAAGTTACATAGTGAACTGCCAGCTAATTACCAGGAGAAAAATTATAATTCATTTATTGCAAATTTCAATAATCTGGTGGTAATTTCAATAATTTTTACATATATCTTAACGCTCAGGGAATTTAGAGCGTTAAGATGTTTACCTTTCCATCCTAAACTCCAGCCTCTTCGTCTTAACTTGCTCTCTCCTTGATCACAAGCTCCTCTCACCTTGATCTGATCTCACTCTCGCCGTCCGCTCACCTTGCTTTCACCTTCCTCGCACCTCACTATCATCTTGCTATCACCTTATACTTACTAACCACCAACAATTTGGAGACTCAATCAGCATCGGCAGGGCAGGGCGATTGATTTTGTCATGCGTAGCTATAAGAAAAGTATAATAGAAAAGTCTTATAGATGTTGATGGAAGCGTCTTCTGGTCCTAATGCAGCTGCTTCAGACAGATTTGGCACCTTTGGTAGCATCGCAGTCTCTTCTGCCATGCATCGATGTATCAAGTGTTACTTAACTTTTCTTATAAAGGTAAAAACATCTCCTCATATTAATGAAGCTGTCGTTAATAATTTGAAGCTTCAAGTTGTATTGTCAGGTGCGAAATATGACATTTGTCACGCATACCTACTACATATCTCATTTCTAGTGACGAAAGGCATTCGCTAGTTGTGACTTTTTATACGCTATAATTTGTGTCATGAACACATCATAATTTTTATCATAATTAAATACTATATTGAATGAACCATGGCCTAGGAGATTCATTGCATTTTAATTATTATCATAGAGATAACAGTTATAGAGTGCCACACATTTCAATGTACAATTATTTATTTAAAGAGAACAAAACACAGTTACAAACACTATTTGGAACGTTTAAAGGTTAAGACATAATAAATAATTACATCTGGTTAAAGTATTATTAACATTTTATTTCCATTTTTTCACTTTGGAACACATCACGAGCACATCACCTTTCAATTATTTTCTTCGATCGCGCATAAAAAAACCCATGCGAATGAACAAATGACATACGTCATTCTACTATACTATCCCGTCCAACGTTGCCGCAGACCGAGGTCTCGGTTTCCATCGAACATTTGCCGACTTCCGGCGCGGGAAGCGTATGTGCTCCTGATTGGTCATTTATTATTTGACTTTAATTGCATCTCATTAATAAACTTTTGAGATTTTCGGAAAACCGCTAAGTAATTGTGCTTAAAATGACCTCAGCTATCGGCATACTGCGGGTCGGTCACTTTTTTTTAATCACCCTGTATATATGGAATAAAACAAAAAAAAATATAAATAAATAATTGAATAGCGTATAAAAATGATCCCCTACAGCGCTGTGAGATCGTGCTGGTAGCCGTCGAGCGAGGAGGACGCAGCCCGAATATTCTGCCACGTTACAGACTTTAGAATTAGCAGTTCGTAACGCAAAGGCTATTGGTTCCTTGCTTGCGCACACTCCTCGAGAGATTCTTCAAGGTCAAGCCGTCAAAGAATACTGAAATGAATATTTTTAGAGTTATATAGACTTGATAGTTCATAACACTAAAGCCTTTCAGGCGTTAATCAGATGCACTCCTCGAAATGGAACATCGAAGACTAGTAGAAGAATTACATAAGCCTGCGCGTCTTAATTATTTACGTCGCAATTCGATATACGTGATTTTGATGAGACATGGCAAGCTGATCTTGTTGAGATGCAACCGTATGCTCGAGAAAACAAAGGATACAGATATCTGCTTACAATAATCGATGTACTATCCAAGTTTGCATGGACTGTACCGGTGAAGCGCAAAACTGGCCAGAATGTTACCGCAGCTATGGATTCGATTCTTCAAGATGGACGAGTACCTACCAATCTCCAGACTGATCAAGGCAAAGAATTTCATAATAAGACTTTCCAGAATTTAATGAAACGCCACGGCATCAATCACTATTCCACATATAGTAATTTTAAAGCATCTATAGTGGAGCGCTTTAATCGTACCCTTAAGAATAAAATGTGGATAAAATTTAGTCTACACGGATCTTACAAACGGACGGACATTTTAGATGATCTCATGGCGACATACAACGACACGAAGCATCGAACTATTAGTATGAAGCCGAGGAACGTCACAGCGGACACTCTTAAAGCACTAATTCAACGTTTTTCTACTACCAATAAACGAAGAAACCGTGTAGTGAAATTGAAAATCGGTGACAAGGTGCGAGTGAGCAAGAACAAACAAGTTTTCGAGAAAGGCTACATACCCAATTGGTCAACGGAAATTTTCACTGTGAGTCGATTAATGAGGACGACACCCGCGACGTACAAGCTGAAGGACTACCAATATGAACCCATCGCTGGCGGTTTTTATAATGAAGAATTACTGAAGGCCAATTATTCAGATGACTATCTCGTGGAGAAGATTGTCAAGAAACGTGGAAATCGTGCTTATGTCAAATGGTTGGGATTTAACAATTCGCATAATAGCTGGATAAATAACGCGGAATTAACTACAGGAGTGAAATAATGAGTCAGCATTTATGTATAATAGAAAATGTTTTTTTATTCATTGTAAAATAAACACATTACAAAATAACCAATTCGATTTGGTTTTTCTTCTCTTTTTCAATACAGTTTAGATGCAATGTACCATGTGTGACCGTTTCCTTCATGCGACTGAACAGAGACTGATGTTTCTCAAATGCTGCAGAAACACGTTTAGAGAGAAAGATTTGAAATTCATTGTCGAGAGTGGCAACAGTTTTTTGTCCATATTTAGGCGTCACTTGGCGCAAATCGGTGACTTTATGCATTTTGTTGATCTGCAGATCGACGATTCTTTTCGTTGGGAGGTAATTGTCTTGACCAGCGAGTTTGTTGAGTGCTTCAATATCCATCGTGAATGTCTAATGGACTTGACTGTAGAAGATGGATGTGAGTATGTGATAGTGGTGAGCAACAGGTTCCAATACTATTGGCGTAGATTTTTTTGATGTACGTTTCATCTGACGGAGTTGACTGCAGAAGACGACGACGACGAATATGCGAGACTGATGAGCAACAGGTTCCAATGTGTTTGATGCGGGTTCCGTCTGATAGAGTTGATTGCGAACTGCTTCCAACACAAGTCTGGTTCAGGTTCTAAAGTATCCTTGAGTATCCTTTAGTATCCTTTAGTATCCCTAAGGTATGAATGGATCAACGAGTAGATACTGTGAATAGTTGACGGCGAAGGTCTGATGGAATGGGCTGCAGTCGCACTCTTCATATAGTGGTATCACCCACCACCGATCTACCATGGAGAAGGAGATTCGAGTCGCTGATTGATCAACGGGGTTGCATCCAAGTCTCTGATTGGGCTTCCACAGCAGGCAGTCACGGAGAGGATATGCTCGGTAAAGGAGTAATAATACCCTCTACCTCGCCATACAATTGTCCTGTCTAGGTCGTTCCCAAGAAAGCCGACTCTCAGGGTAATAAAAAATGGAGAATCGTGTTCGATTACCGATCGCTGAACGAAAAAACGATCGCCGACGCGTACCCCATACCCAATATCAACGATATATTAGATCAATTAGGCGGTGCACAATACTTTTCTGTATTCGATTTAGCATCAGGATTTCATCAGATAGAAGTCTCTCCAGAGGATCGCCATAAGACCGCATTTACTATGCCACGTGGCCATTTCGACTTCGTTAGAATGCCGTTCGGCCTTCGGAACGCCCCGCCGACGTTTCAAATAGCAATGGACCTCACACTAAGTGGGCTCCTCGGGAAAGGACTATTTGTTTATTTAGACGATATTGTTATTTATGCCTACAATCTCAAAGAACACGAGAATATACGAGGTCTGTTAAAAAAATATCGCGAATTTTGTGTTTTTTCAAAAAGTATTTATTTATTCATTAATATCTATTTTGTCCCCTTCAAAGTAATTCCCCTCGGATATAATACATTTATGCCAACGTTTTTCCCAATCTTCGAAGCACTTAAAAAAATCATTTTTTGTGATCTTGTTCAGCTCCTCCTTCGATGCCGTCTTTATCGCTTCAATCGTGACGTAGCGTCGTCCTTTCATGGGCCTCTTCAGTTTTGGGAACAGGAAAAAGTCACAGAGGGCCAGGTCTGGGGAATATGGTGGCTGCGGCATCATTAGAGTGTTTTTTTTGGCCAAAAATTCGCGCACAAGCAACGATGTGTGAGCAGGGGCGTTATCATGGTGCAAAAGCCAATCTTTGTTCTTACACAAATCCGGACGTTTCTGGCGGATTGCTTCGCGCAAATTGCGCATAACTTGCAGGTAATATTCTTTATTGACTGTACGACCCTGTGGCACGAACTCATGATGCACCACGCCCTTGCAATCGAAGAAAACTGTGAGTAAAACCTTCACATTCGACCGAACTTGGCGCGCTTTTTTCGGTCTTGGCTCATGCGGCAACTTCCATTGCGGTGATTGAGTTTTGGTTTCCACGTCATAACCATAAACCCATGATTCGTCACCAGTTATGACCCTCTGGAGCAAATTTAGGTCGTCGCGGACCAAGTCCAACAGCTCTTTAGCAATGTTAACGCGATACTGTTTTTGTTCGAAATTGAGCAATTTTGGCACGAATCTCGCGGCGACCCATCTCATGCACAAATCATTGGTAAAAATCGAATAGCACGAGCCAATCGATATGTTTAGGTCCTCAGCAACTTCTCTAACGGTGATTCGACGATTGGCCAATATTATTTTCTTCACTTCATCAATGTTTTCATGTTGTTGATGTGCTCGGGCGTCCGGCACGCTTTTCGTTGTTCGCATCTTCTCGGCCCTCTGAGAACATTTTGTACCACCGATAAACGATGCTTTGGTTCAAGGTAGCTTCACCATATGCCACAGTCAACATTCGGCATGCGTCCGCGCACTTAATTTTGTTTTTCACACAAAATTTGATACAGATTCTTTAATCCATTTTTTGGCATAGGCAAAAATCGAAGACAAGCCAAAACACGTCCAACCAAAATAGCTGTCAACAATTAACTAAACATTCAAAATGGCCGACTTTGTCAGCATAAGTGAGGGACATGAGTACCAACCTAACGCCACAATAAAATCGAAAATTGAATATACGTAGCCCGCGGAAATTCAAAATTCGCGATACTTTTTGAACAGACCTAGTATATCGCGAATTAATTAAACGATTAGAAGCAGCAAATTAAAAATTACAACCAGATAAATGCGAATTTTTGAAAAGAGAAGTCGCGTATTTAGGACATATAATCGGGAATAATGGAGTTCGGCCCGATCCTAAGAAATTAGAAGCTGTACGTGAATATCCCGTACTTAAAAATGTTTAAAATATTCGACAATTTCTGGGATTAACAGGTTATTATAGGCGGTTCATAGAAGGACACGCCAAAATATCAAAACCCTTCACGACTTTATTACGCAAAGAAAATATATTTGATTGGGGACCCGAACAACATACAGTCATTCGAAATTTAAAAAAATGAACTTTGTACGGCTCCAGTTTTGCGATATCCTGATTTTTCCAAGCCTTTTATTTTAGCAACAGATGCATCGGATTATGCTATCGGTAGTATACTTTCACAAAGAGAAATTAACAACGATCATAAATGCGCTTACACCTCGCGAGCTTTGAGTCTAGTCGAAGAACGGTACGACACTTACGAACAGGAAGCATTGGCTATAGTATACTCTATACTTCACTTTCGGCCATATCTGTATGAGCACCATTTTACTGTAGTAACCGACCATAAACCGCTGTTGTGGTTCCGACGGGCTACAGATGGAAATCCTAAAATCCTGCGCTGGCGACTGAAACTCGCCGAGTACGAATACGATGTAGTGTACAAGGCCGGAAAAACTAACGTTAACGCTGACGCGCTCTCAAGAAACCCCATAGAGTCATTAACTACCACAAACGATATTTACATGGTTCACTCGAATCCTCCAAAAAGTCATCGAAAAAATAATCAACGTATCTTATCAGACACCGATATAGCTCGGCTATTAGAAGAAGATTCTGTAAACCAACAGGACTATTGCAACATTCCTATAAACGTCAACGGTGTGGTTCGTCGTTGGCAGCAGAGACGCCATTCTGCCTCACATCGCTCGTTGGCGTTAGCTCACTCACCAGCCTGCCATGTAGTTTCAATAGAGCTCTACAATCAGACCATATCACCAGGATCAACCACACGAAATCAACAAGTCAACTCAGAGGCCTGAGAACCCACTCACCGCCAGTACATCAACACACAGGCCAGACAAATTAAGTTACATATTCTTGTATTCAACAGGTATTTTTTATGCAACCAATGTTAAGTAATTGAATAAACATTGAATTTATTATTGTTAATTACTGAGCGCATTAAATTATTTATACTTGGCACCAGGATCCTTAATCTTACTATTCGCATCTGTCATTCGACATGCTACATGTGAATGCATCGACCTGCTATCGGTCAACAGATTAAATATACTCAAACGATGCACGTTCACTGCACAGAGCACTACATTCATTGCCATTTATTATGTGTTACAAGGCTGGCTAGGTGCTCACTCTGCGTGCTTATCAATTTCTCTTATAGTGCTCTGTCGCATCAGATAGTTTTCAGTTGTTAGAGTTCTGAATAATTTTATGTGAACCATTATCAATACATCAAACTCACGCACACTCAATATCATATACGAACTCAAGGACCATTACCCTCGAGAAAACTCAGACAGAACAGTGCAGGGAAAACATGCACGTGAACTTTTCCAATGTAGCGAAACAGAACCCCTAAGCGACAACATGTCCGACGTAGAACCCAAGAATTCACTTATATTGCCCGCCACCATCCTGCATAAAACCACGAAGTGTAGGATTATTGCTTCTTACGTCAAACAATCACGAGACTTATTTCACACTCGAAAAGATAATTTAGTTTATTTTGTTTCCACCAACTGTGCACCGATAGACACTGGAGCTATTGCATTACGAGATAACGACAATTTTCCACACTTAAAGAATCTAGAATTAAAGAAAGCTAAATCTATTATGAAACGAGCTCACAGATTAAATATAGCTTTGCCTATCACAGATAATTCTGGAGAAGGTCCTACATTCATTTTGGAAAATATAGTAGAAGCTTTTAAAAGTGCTCGTTATTTAATTGACAAGTTATCATGCAAACCGTCAGAATTGCAAAATCAAGTTTTATGTTAAACGTGCCATGGGAAAATATTATGACTCAAATTCGATTAATATTCGCGCAAAGCGACGTTAAAATCATTATTTGTCACGGGTTAGTCAGACAACCCCCAGTGGAAAGACAAAATGAGATTATTGAAGAAATGCATTCATCAACCATAGGCGGACACAGAGGTGTCAGAAAAACATATAATCGAATTCGTCATTTGTATTATTGGAAACATTTAAAAACTGACGTCCAATTATATATTCAACGGTGTTTACAATGTCTATTAAAGAAATTAGTCCGCGTAAAAACTAAACAGCCTATGCTCATAACAGATACTCCAGCAATAGCTTTCGATAAAATTGCATTGGACATAGTAGGCCCTATGCCAAAAACTAAGCAAGAAAATGAATACATACTTACAATTCAAGATCAATTAACAAAATATTCAGTAGCAATCCCTTTACCTAATACAAAAGCAGTAACAATAACAGAAGCATTTGTCAAACGATTCATTTGTTATTTTGGCTCACCCAAAGCGGTACTTGATGACCAAGGTAGTAATTTTTTGAGTAATTTCTTAAAACAAATTGCGAAATTGTTTAAAATACGTAAAGTTAGAACTACAGCATTTCACCCTCAATCCAATGGATCATTGGAAAGATCGCATCATGCTCTTGGTGAATATCTTAAACAATTCACCACTAAACAAAATAATTGGGATGAATGGGTTGAAATGGCTATTTACAATTACAACACGAATGTACACGAAGGTACTAAGCATACTCCATGCGAAATGGTTTTTGGCAAGATAGCTCGTACCCCTTCTAGTATGCCCTCTGCCGAGATGGAAAAACTCGCCACGTACGACGAATATCTAACGCAACTGGTCACGCAAATCCATGAAATACAGGGTTTGGGACGACAAAATTTGGTAAAGGCTAAAAAAAATTTCAACATATATCAAGACAAAAAAATTAATCCTGTAGCATTTAAAGTAGGTGAACCAGTATTTTTGCTTTAAAGGACCAAAACCAGGAAAACTCGGTGACCACTACACCGGTCCGCACGAAATAAAGACTATATTAACGAACGGTAACGTACGTATTAAACTCTCAAACAGTTGTATTAACATTATTGTATATTCAAATCGATTGAAAAAATCGAGAATTGCATACTAAGATTTTCGAAATAATTTTTCCAGAAACATCTTTTGCATAAAAATATACGATGTTTACATGGTACGCACTCATGCGGCACTTTCTTTTTTAATATCATGTGATAATAAACATAGAATTTACATAATAAAATTGATATATACGAATGAAAAATCAGAAAATAAAAATAAAAACATATACGAGTATATATATATCATACGGGAGTAAACATAAAACTATAATAGGCTTTAATAACAATCCATATTTATTTTTATCAACGATTCTCCAATACTAGGAGACAATTTTGGCATGAACAGTGCCAAGTCGTCCACCAAATACCGTGGTATAACGTATTAATCAAATAACCCTCTATCAGATAAATAAACATATTAAGTATGAAAGGAAATAATACATACATATAATCATAGTAAAAATAATAATAGTAACAATAATAATGGTAATAATAGTAATAGCAATAATAATAATAACCATGATCAGTGTGTTCAAGTTTTAGTGAATAGAAATTTTTCTTAAAGGTTTCAAAGCCGGGCAAACAGAGTTATCAATACGCCAACGCAAACGAGATACCAGGAAACGCACTCAAAGACAAGGTATTAAATAAAACCTCTTGAAAAAAAATATATCTTAGTGCACCCCGATCAGTTTTAGACTTCAAAAGAGAGAGAGAGAGTACAACCAAATATAAAGAGAATGCCATAATAACCATATTAAGAACAGTAACATATACCAGTAAAACGAAACAAGCGTCCTAGCCCAGAGAAAACGTACCCCTAAGCCGATCGAAGTAAGCAATACCGAGTCCTCGAGCGACGAGGAACTCGAACGCGAAGCAACAAAAACTCGTGAGCTTCCCAAAGGAAGGATTATAGCCTCTAACATTAAACAATCACGCGATTTATTCCATACTCGTAGAGATAACCTGGTTTATTTTGTTTCTACCAAATGTGAACCTATTGATGGAGGAGCGATAGCATTCCGCGAAAATAACGATTTTTCACATTTAAAAAATTTAAAGTTGACAAAGCCTCAATCAATTGCAAAATGAAGTAATAGATTCACCATAGCCCTACCAATCACCGACGGTTCCGGTGAAGGACCCACATTAATATTAGGAAACATAGTAGAAACATTGAAAAATGCTCAACATTTAATCGACAAATTATCGCTCCCAACTATCGGTATCGCAAAATCAGATTTTATCTTGAATATATCTTGGGAAAATGTTATCACACAAATTCGATTAATTTTTACACAGAGTGAAGTAAAAGTTTTTATTTGTAACGGGCTAGTTAGACAACCCCTCGTAGAAGATCAGGTAAAAATTATTAAGGAGATGCACTCGCAAGAGGATCTACCTACAGAGTGCACAAACGGGACGGGTAGATGCGGCAGCGAGGGAAAGAGAAAGAACCATCCATGAATGGCAAAATAGATGGACAAACGAGACCGCAGGGACGTGGACAAGGCGACTGATACCGGAACTGAAGCTGTGGATCGAGAGGAGTAGCGGAGAGGTGAATTTCTACCTCACGCAGCTCCTGACGGGACACGGATACTTTAGACGATACTTACACAACATGGGGAGGGTAAGGACTGCGGACTGCAAATACTGCGGACATGACCGTGACGACGTGGAGCACACGTTCTTTACATGCGACCGATGGACAGAGACAAGACGAAGACTGGAAGCGACAATCGGAGAAATCAAGCCGGACAATATCATCGGCGTGATGATTCAAAACAGCGAAAAGTGGGCCCTTGTGTCTACCTTTATCGAAACTGTCCTTAGGGGTAAGAATGCGGATGGATGCTTGAGTGACTGAGATAATGAAAAGGGACGGCTCTTCAGCAGCCTAGACACGACGGGACGGGACGAAAACGAAAAGTTTGACGACAGGATTGGCCGACCGGAAGTAATGCTAACGCAGTTCACGACCGGGCAATAGACAGAAGTGGCTTCCCTCACCTGACTTAAAGGTATATGCCCGTTCTTTTGGCCAGGAGAGGGCGGGTTTAGCTGGTATGCATCTCGTGGAAACCCGGCGAGAGGGGCTATGTCCCCGCTCGTCGTTATGAAGCGGGATGAGAGTCCAGCACACGGACGTCGACGCCCCCCCTGGGAATAAGGGGCAACCCCTAACCCCGAGGGTGACGAAGGCGCCTAGGGTCTATAAAAGATTCTCCCTATTTTTGGCCACGATAAATAATAATAATAATAATAATAATAATAATAATAATAATAATAATAATAATAATAATAATAATAATAATAATAATAATAATAATAATAATAATAATAATAATAATAATAATAATAATAATAATAATAATAATAATAATAATAATAATAATAATAATAATAATAATAATAATAATAATAATAATAATAATAATAATAATAATAATAATAATAATAATAATAATAATAATAATAATAATAATAATAATAATAATAATAATAATAATAATAATAATAATAATCCCGTGTCGGGTTGCTGGTCCCGCATCGGGCGCCTCCCCAGGTCGCGGATAGGGGGACGCCTTCCAGATATGGAAGGTACTGAAAACTCTCGGGGTGGACGAAAATCAAGCATCCTGGCCGCTCATAGTCGTAAGCGATCGCCACGCACCCACTCACACACTTTACACTTACACTTCCGAGCGCCCCGGCGGAACCCCCGTGGTGGTATGTGTCAGGTGAATGAATGTAAGAATGAATGTGACGGAACCCCCTATAAACGGGGGATTTTCCAACCGGGCTGTGGATGAAGGGGGCCCTATAAACGGGTATCGCCCGCGAGTGAATGATCCCACGGGTGCCGCGCTGTCGGGTGGCAAGGAGACAACGCAGAACCCCCTGGCGGGGGAGGTCAAAGTAGCCAAGAGGGGGCCTTTTTCGGTCTCTCGGCGATTGGACGAGGCTCAGGACGGGACGCTGCCACCCCCATCTTAAGCCAGTGGAGACCTCTGACCACTTCACACTTACTACACATACGACGGGGAACGGGAGATAAACAAAAAAAATATGTATAGGCATGGACAAAACTTAATACCCCAGGTGGTAACCCCCAAACGCGGGGAATCCATCCTGAGTTCCGATCGGGTGCAAGCCCCGGTGGCTCAGCACAGCAGCACGGATTCTGGGGGCTGCAATATATGCTACGCGACAACGATGACGACGAACGATACTCACGAGGACAGGACGGACGCGGACATACACCTGCTGGAAGCCCAGACAAACACGACGAGACGGAACAGTGGATCAAGCTACGCGAGCGTCGCTAGTTCTGAAAGCCACACAGAAAACGGACAACCGACGGGGCAGACGACGAAAACACCGGTACTGCTGTTGATCGACGAGCTCAAGGACCAGCTTCGTACTATCCTGGTCAGGGCCAAGATCATACAGCAGAAGTCGGACGTCCAGAAGAACGTTAACAGAAAGACAAAGGACGGTATAAAAGTAATTACCGAGGCTGCCGAGGTAGCTCTCGATAAGTGCGAAAGGCTCGAACATCTGAGAAATGCGGAAGGCGGAAGTGGCGCGGACGGTCGACCGACGCCACAGACGAAACGCAAACGGGAGACCACGGGCTCTAGCCCGGACCTCACACCGGCCAAAGGCCGGCGGAAGGTACCAAGCTCACAACTAGGTGGGCAACGGTGGTCTCGAAAAAACAGAAGACGAAGACGCAGCACGCTCAACGACCACAGAATACGGTGACGAAAACGACAGTGTCAGCGACGCCGACCGCCAAAGGGGGCGGCGAGGGCCGGACAGCCCGGACATCCGGAGTTGGAGTGGTCCTCATCAAACCCACGGGTGGAAAGACGTACGCGGACGCATTGAGACGCATGAAAACCGTTGATCCGGGTGCCGATAAGGTACAAGTCAACGGGTACCGACAGACCAAGGACGGTGGCGTTTTGGTCCGCGTAAAAAGCGGGCCGAGCGAGCGACAGAGCTTCCAGGATAAGCTTCGGCAAGCCCTGAGAGCTGACGCACAAGTACGGGACATGACTGTCAACGTCCAAATTAACATACTGTACCTGGACTGCGTGACAGATAGAGAAGAAGTAACGGAGGCGCTTCGACAGGCGACGAACGAGACAACGGACCCGAACACCCACATCTTCGGCCCAAACAAACAAGGACTGTGTATGGCCGTGTGTGAACTTGAGGAGGGCGCCGCAAACGCCCTGCTCAAGAGAGGGCGACTGAAGATCGGATGGATGAATTGCCGCGTCAGACCTAGGACGAATGTACCAAGGTGCTATAGGTGCCTTGGATACGGGCACACTAGGAAAAACTGTACAGGAACGGACAGAGCACAGTAATGCTATATATGCGGCAAGGCGAACCACGTCGGCAAAGACTGCAAAGACAGACGGACGTGCTTCCTGTGCGCCGAGGTGAGGCACGGAAGTACCGCGCATGTCCCGGGTTCTGGGGCGTGTGCGGTCTTTAGGGCTGCGCTGGAGGAGTGCAGGAGAAAGACGAAGTCGTGACGGTCCTACAGGGGAACATGCACAGATGCGAGGAAGCACATTTGCTGCTACCTTAAATCGCGACAGAACACGACGCTGACGTACTCATACTTAGCAAACAGTACATGGACTTGACGACTCCGACGTGGTTTCAGAGCGGCGCGGGTACCTCGGCCATCTGGGTCAGGGGTTCCGGAATGCGCGTATTCGACAGTGGGTGGGGGACGATCATGTCTGGGTGAGGGTGGGCAGCCTGACCTATGTCAGCGTCTATCTGACCCCACAGTGCTCCGCTGGAGAATTCAAGGACAAGACGGACAGACTGGAGGACGCGCTGAGGGAGCTGGCTGGCGACTTAATAGTTGCGGGCGACCTCAACGCGAGAGCGATCGAGTGGGGCATGACCAGAACGAACAGATGCGGACACTTGCTGCTAGAGATGGCAGCAAGACTTAACTTGACGGTCGCAAATACGGGACACGTACCAACGTACGTAAGACCGGAGGTGGGCTTCTCGATACCGGACGTGACGCTGGTCTCGGACAGTATCGTGCCGCTGATGAGGAGGTGGGCGGTGATCGATGACTACACAGCCAGCGATCATCAGTACATCGTCTTTGAGGTGGCAGGAACCAACACAACGCGACGCAACGGATTGATGCGGGCACCACGGTGGAATATACATAAACTAGACACCGACAGGCTCTCGAGGGCGTTGCTGGAAGCAGCTGCACCCTCAGAGAGTGTGCCTGACGAACTAACTGGACGCACGAGGACAGAACGTCTCGTGGACGAAACACTGAAACTGACGAGACGGTTCTGCAAGGCGTTAATGCCACGCAAGAGCACCCGACACGACAGACGAGCGACGTACTGGTGGACAAAGGACATCGCCGAATTGCGGAGGCAGTGCATTCGCGCGAAACGTCGGATGTACCGAGCTCGCGAAAGGGACGGGCCGAACGCGGCCGCTCTTGCGTCGGAGTACAAGACCGCACGGAAGACACTGACGGACGAAATAAAACTCAGCAAAAAGCGCTGCTGGAGACAACTTTGCGAGGAGGTGGACCGAGATCCCTGGGGTCTGGGATACAAAATTGTGACCCAGAGGCTGGGGGTTCGAAGCCCGCCAGAACTCCAAGACGCAACGACTATGGGACAGATCGTCGATGGTCTCTTCCCGACTCATACGATGAGGGAGGAGCCGGCACACACCGATGACAGACTAGACGTCCCCGTCTTCACCGAGGAGAAGCTTATCAAAGCTACGACCTCTCTGAAGGCGAGTAAAGCACCGGGACCTGATGGCGTTCCGGGGAGGTCCTGCGGCTGATGGCCCGCCTGAGGCCTGGGATCCTCCTCGGGCTGTACGACGAATGCCTAAGGACAGAGACGTTCAGCACGCGCTGGAAGGCGGCTAAACTGGTTCTCCTCAACAAAGGAAAGGGCGAACCGCATATGCCGTCCTCCTACAGACCACTCAGTTTACTGGACACGACGGGTAAAGTTTTCGAACTTTTACTGAGACCAAGACTGACAGACGCAATAAGAGCGGCTGGGGGCCTGTCTGAAAACCAGCACGGCTTCCGCAAGGGACGCTCGACGATAGGGGCAATCCGCGAGGTTATCGACACCGTCAGGGGGACGGACGAGGCCTGCCACGCGGCAAGGCCCCTAGTACTACTGGTAACTTTGGACGTGAGAAACGCCTTCAACTCGGCTAGGTGGGTGGACATCTTGGGGGCGCTGGAAAGTGCCCTCCGGGTTCCTCCCTACCTTCTTCGGGTATTGAGGGATTATCTCAATGACAGACGGATAACGTACGAGACGCCGGACGAACCAGTGAGTAGGCGTATCACCGCGGGTGTAGCACAGGGATCAATCCTGGGACCGGACCTTTGGAACGTGACGTACGATAGCCTGCTGAGGCTGGAGATGCCGCAGACCGCATCGCTCGTCGCTTACGCCGACGCCGTGGCGGCGGTGATTGTGGAGCGCAGCGCGGATCTGGCCCATCTCACACTGAATCAAGTCATGAGGCGCGTAGACCGATGGATGACGGAGCACGGACTGACTCTAGCACTGGACAAGACGGCTCCTCATGCTCACGAGACGACGAATTCCGACTCTCATTCTGATGAAAGTCCGGAACAGAACGCACGGAAACCAGAGGGGAGGCCAAGTACCTGGGGGTGACTCTGGACACAAAGCTGACCTTCTGGCCACACATAAAACGGACGGCCGAGAAGGCGGCGAGGAAGGTCACATCGCTAAGCCGCCTCATGGCAAATACGCACGGACCAAAACCGTCAATACGGCGACTACTGATGACGACGGCCCACTCGATCCTCCTGTACGGCGCAGAGGTGTGGGCGGACGCTCTGAACATCAAAAAATACAGGACGACGATGACTTGCATACAAAGACGGGGGGCACTAAGAATAGCGAGCGCCTACAGGACCGTCTCGGCAGAGGCGGTCCTGGTGGTGGCGGGCGTGATTCCTATAGACCTACTGGCCGCAGAACGCAAGCGAATCTACGAACGGGACGAAGGGACCGAAAGGGCTGACGCGGCAAAGTATGAAAGGGAAAGAACAATGACAGACTGGCACGCACGATGGATAAACGAGACGGGTGGAAGGTGGACTAGACGGCTGATAACGGACTTAAGAACGTGGACCGAACGGGGCTTCGGAGAGGTAAATTTTTACCTCACCCAGCTTCTAACGGGACACGGGTATTTCCGAAGTTATCTACACAACATGAGACGAGTACGGACGCCTGACGGTAAGTACTGTGGACACATTTGAGACGACCCAGAACATACGTTTTTCGCGTGCGACAGATGGACGGCACGGAGACAAGAACTGGAACGAAAGACCGGACACATAACGCCTGATAATATAATCGGGCTGATGTTACGAGACGAGGACCATTGGACAGACATCGCCACTTTCGCCGAGGCAGTGCTTAGACGAAAGAATGAGGATGGATGTCTGGAGAATGACTGAGAGGACTGGACAGTCAACGGAGAACGTACAGACGGACAAACGGCATGGGACGGACGTTGGACAGGACCCGCGTGGGTGAGGTTATACTAACCTGTTGCCACCCCGCGGGTAGACAGTAGAGGGGGATTGTTTAGTCGGTATATCACCATTCCGACATACGAGAACACCGATTTGTGTGAGAGTCCGACATACGAGAGAGCCCCTTGGACTCTCTTATGGTGCGTAATTTGCATTTTAACCCCCTCCTAAAATAATAATAATAATAATAATAATAATAATAATAATAATAATAATAATAATAATAATAATAATAATAATAATAATAATAATAATAATAATAATAATAATAATAATAATAATAATAATAATAATAATAATAATAATAATAATAATAATAATAATAATAATAATAATAATAATAATAATAATAATAATAATAATAATAATAATAATAATAATAATAATAATAATAATAATAATAATAATAATAATAATAATAATAATAATAATAATAATAATAATAATAATAATAATAATAATAATAATAATAATAATAATAATAATAATAATAATAATAATAATAATAATAATAATCCCGTGTCAGGTTTGCTGGTCCCGCATCGGGCGCCTCCCCGGGTGGCGGATGGGGGAACGCTCTTCAGATATGAAGAGTACCGACTTGTTCGGGGTGGACCAAAACCAGTTAACACACACATGTACACGACTCACAAACAACTACTCAAACATATCCGAATGACATGCTGGGGATGCGAATGATCGGGAACTCTATGAACGGGTTACCACGAGAAAGCGAATGTTCAGGGTGCCCTATAAACGGGCACGCCTGAAAAAGCGAGTGAGTGGGTTCCCTATGAACGGGCTCTCCCAGAATGAATGGACCGGCAGAAATAGGATACTCACAACACGCACACTCAACACGGAGTAATGGCTGTAGAACCCGGACTGTCGCTCTCCACTGAGTGCGGTCTTGGCGCGGGGCATTAGAGGGTACCCCAAGTAAACCAGGCTCGATGCTCCTGGGCCGCTGGATAGTACAGGGGCCCGGGTCTCCTTCGCCAGGTGGACCTAGCTGCCCTATCAGCCAGTGTATAATCCCCATGCTGTTGTAGTGCCGGGTGGCGCCCGGATAGGGCCATGCAGCAGCAGCGGGGGGGCCTTGGTGAGGCCACTGGGGCCTCGCCGTGGGGCCGTCGGCGGCGGAAGCAGGGCGACGGAAGGGGAGATTGCAGTCTATTCTCAAACTACACATTTACACATACACATACAAAGGGAAGAACGGGAGAAAAGACAAACATGGAAACAAAACAAAAGGAACAAACGATAAACGCATCAAAAACAACGGGGCCCCCAACCCCAGCACGAAAAGACGAGACCAAGGACGGAAACACGAGACAAAAGTATGAACATCCATCGTCCGTTGCGGAATTGGCTGAATCAAAGATTCGGGCTCAGCTACAGCTGATCCGCGAATACCTCGTGAAAATGGAAGAGAAGACTCGCGTGCAGAGAAATATCAGCACGGTGGTCACAACCAATATGGCCAAGATAAGGGAAGCCGCGGACGAGGCATGGCATGAATGCGACAGGATGCATATGCTCGAGATGGCTGGACGAAGCGATGTGGACAGGGAGACTGGGACACCACAGACGAAACGCAAACGAGAGATGACGAGTCTGAGCCCGGAACTAACGCCGGCGAAAAGGCCTGCGGACGGGACCGGGCCCACCTCGTGGGTAACTGTCGCTCGAAAACAAAAGCGGACGACGACGACGGACGTACGGCAGCAGACGACAAATAAGCCAATGGCATCGACGTCGACAGACATTGCAACGACGCCCACAGGCACGGTGAAGACAGGCAAGAAGGGCCGCACAACCAGGAGACCCGGTGTTGGTGTGGTCTGGATCAAGTCAAAAGACGGACAAACGTACGCCGACACGCTACGACGAATGAAAGCCGTTGACCCAACCGCCGACAAGGTGCAGGTCAACGGCTATCGAATGACCAAGGACGGGGGTGTTTTGCTTCGCGTAAAAAGCGGAGCAGGGGATAGACAGGCCTTCGAGGACAAGCTCAGGCAAGTCCTCGGAGAAGGCGCTCAAGTACGAGACATGACAACGAACGTGCGACTGGACATACTTGATCTGGACTGCGTTACGGACAAAGACGAAGTGACGACGGCACTCCAACAGGAGATTGAGGACGAGAGGGACCCGAAAGTTCACATTTTCGGGCCCAACAGACACGGACAATGTATAGCGGTCTGTGAACTTGAGGAAGGCACCGCAAATGCCTTGCTCAAGAAAGGACGGATCAGGATAGGATGGGTAAACTGCCGTGTCAGACCGAGGACAACCGTGACCAGGTGCTACAAGTGCCTTGGATACGGTCATACAAGGACAGACTGCAAAGGACCGGACATACGACTATGTTGCTGGAAATGCGGCAAGACGAACCACGTCGGTAAAGACTGCCAACAGGACCCGACGTGTTACCTGTGCACCGAGGCGGGGCACAAAAACACCGCGCACATACCGGGCACCGGGTCGTGCGCGGTTTTCAGGGCCACACTGGAGGAGTGCAAAACCAAGACTGAGACGAGGGCACGATCGTCTTACAGGGCAACATGCACAGATGCGAGGAAGCACATCTCCTGCTTCCACAAATCGCGACTGAACACGACGTCGACATACTAATACTGAGCGAACAGTACAAGAACACGACGACCCCGACGTGGTTCGCAAATGACGCGGGCACGTCAGCCATTTGGGTCAAAAACACCGATGTCCGCGTTCTCGACAGTGGAGCGGGAGACGACTACGTCTAGGTGAGGGTGAACGATTTGACCTACGTCAGCGTTTACCTGACCCCGAACTGCTCCGCTGGAGCGTTCGAGGACCGGGTAAATAGACTCGAGGACGCCCTGCGGGAGCTACCAAGAGATCTGGTAGTCGCGGGCGACCTCAACTCCAGGGCGGTGGAGTAGGGCATGACACGGACTGACAAACGCGGACAGCTGCTATTGGAGATGGCAGCTCGAACTGGTCTAACGGTTGCAAACACGAAACGGAAACCAACGTACATCCGACCGGGGGTAGTCTCCTCGATACCGGACGTGACTATGATTTCGGATAGCATCTTGTCGCGGATGAGGCGATGGCGGGTGACCGATGATTACACGGCCAGCGATCACCAATACATCGTCTTTGAAGTGGCGAGACTTACACAGACGCGACGCGACGGACTTGAGCGGGCACCACGGTGGAACGTACGTAAACTGGGCAGAGACAGGTTCTCGAGGGAGCTGCTGGAAGCAGCAAACCCTGCAGAGGCTATACCTGACGAACTGACGGGACAGAGACGAACCGAACGACTCGTTGACGAGACAATGGGACTGATGGGACGTCTATGTAAGGCTTCAATGCCGCGCAAGATCCCTCGACACCCCAGACGAACGACGTACTGGTGGACGGACGAGATCGCCCAACTGCGGCGACTGTGCATTGCGGCAAAGAGAAGAATGTATCGAGCACGGGAAAAACACCAACCGTCCACGGCCGCTCTTACTGTACAGTACAAAACGGCACGGAAGACGTTGACTTACGCTATTAAGGACAGTAAGAAGCGCTCCTGGAGACAGTTATGCGAGGAAGTTGACCGGGACCCTTGGGGCTTGGGTTACAGGATTGTGACCCAAAGGCTCGGGGCCCACGGTCCGCCCGAACTCAAGGACGCGACGACAATAGGACAAATTGTTGACGAACTCTTCCCGACTCATCCGAGGAGGGAAGAAGTGATGGACGCAGACGAGGGACTCGACGTTCCTGTCTTCACTGAGGAGGAGCTTATTAAAGCTACGTCCTCTATGAAGATGGGAAAAGCACCGGGACCAGACGGCATGCCCGGGGAGGTCCTGCGACTGATAGCTTGCTCCAGGCCAGGCATACTCCTCGAGATGTACAACCAATGCCTTAAGACTGGGACATTCAGCATGCGCTGGAGGACGGCGAGATTGGTTCTTCTGAGCAAAGGCAAGGGAGATCCTGACGCGCCGTCTTCCTACAGACCACTGAGTCTGTTGGACACGACGGGAAAACTGTACGAACTGTTACTGCGACCACGACTAACGTACGCAATAGAGGCGGCCGGAGGTCTGTCTGATAAGCAGCACGGTTTCCGCAAAGGGCGATCGACCATAGGGGCAATCCGAGAGGTCCTTGAGACCTTTCGGAAGACGGACGAGGCTTGCCACGCAGCAAGACCCATCACGGTACTGGTGACTTTGGACGTGAGGAACGCCTTTAGCTCGGCGAGGTGGGGGGACATCCTGGGAGCGTTGCAGGACGATCTCCGGATCCCTTACTACCTTTTCCGGGTAATGGAGGACTACCTCAGCGACAGATACATAACGTACGAGACGCAGGAAGGACAGAGAACAAGAAGGATCACTGCGGGGGTCGCTCAGGGTTCTATACTGGGACCTGACCTATGGAACGTGACGTACGACAGCCTGCTGAGGCTGGAGATGCCGCGTAACGCATCACTGGTTGCCTACGCCGATGACGTGGCGGTAGTGATCGTGGAACGCACTGCAGACCTGGCCCAGCTCACGCTGAATGAGGTGATGAGACGGGTGGACAGATGGATGACGAAACACGGACTGAGCCTAGCACTGCACAAGACGGAAATTGTCATGCTGACTAGACGACGGACCCCAACGATCATACCGATGACAGTCGGAACGGAACAGATTGAGACCAGAGGGGAGGTGAAGTATTTAGGGGTGACCCTCGATACGAAGCTGACCTTCTGGGCTCATATCAAAGGGACGGCCGAGAAGGCGGTGGCGAAGGTAGCTTTGCTCAGCCGCCTGATGGCAAATACGCACGGACCAAGACCGTCAACACGCAGACTGCTCATGACGACAACCCACTCCATCCTCCTGTACGGGGCGGAGATATGGGCTGATGCGCTCGCAGTCAAAAAATACCGGAAGGCGATGACGGACGTACAAAGACGAGGAGCACTGAGGATAGCGTGCGCCTACAGAACCGTCTCAGCGGAGGCGGTACTCGTGGTGGCGGGCGTGATTCCCATCGACTTACTGGCGACTGAACGGAAACGGATTTACGAACGCGACGAAGGGACCGAGAGGGATGGCGCGGCAAGACGGGAGAGGGAAAAGACTTTGACGGACTGGCACGCACGATGGACGACGGAGACAACCGGACGCTGGACAAGACGCCTGATACTTGACCTGAAACTGTGGACTGAACGAGAGTTTGGGGAGGTAAATTTCTTCCTCACTCAATTCCTCACAGGCCATGGGTATTTCCGGCAATATCTACGTGACATGGGAAAAGTACGGACAGCGGACTGCAAATACTGCGGACATGCACAAGACGACGCTGAACACACGTTTTTCATGTGTGACAGATGGACGATACAGAGACGAGACTTAGAACGAACGACCGGGGACATTACACCGGACAACATTATCGGACTGATGTTACGGAACGAGGAACAGTGGACGCGTTTCGCAGTATTCGTCGAGGCCGTTCTGAGAGGTAAGAAAGAGGATGGATGTTTGGAGTATGAATGAGCATGGACTGAACGACAGACGGGTATAGACAGAGAACTTAGACTGAGACCTGAAACGAACGAGACGATGGACAGGTGCCGCGGAGGTGAAGTTATACTGACGTGTTTCCACCCCGCGGAGACGGGACAGAGGAGGTTTTTAGTCGGTAGGCCAACCAAGGAGAGTCCGACACACGGGGGAGTCCGTGTGACTCTCCTACGGTGCTTAACGCATTTTCCTCCTCTGTCATTAATATTATTATAATAATAATAATAATAATAATAATAATAATAATAATAATAATAATAATAATAATAATAATAATAATAATAATAATAATAATAATAATAATAATAATAATAATAATAATAATAATAATAATAATAATAATAATAATAATAATAATAATAATAATAATAATAATAATAATAATAATAATAATAATAATAATAATAATAATAATCCCTCCCAAGTGTGTCGCCTTGCCGCGGCGGGGGGGCTTGCGTTTCTGCAATGAACTTTGGAGCTCAGCCGGCGGGGGCTCTGGCCCCTGGCAGGTCTAACATTGCCGGACAGGTCCATGGGGAGCAGGCAGACTAAGAACACACAACATCAAAAGCTACGGTGGAAGGCATCGTGCCTACGGCTGCATGGCCGCAATGATGTAAACTAAAGCGGTCGCGAACGATCCCTGCAGGGCACCGGGTGGAACCCTGCAGTATTTACACCTTACGTAGACAAGGCGGCTCTGCCTAGGCAGACCTACATTCCGACCTACTCGTGGGATTAATATGGAGAAACTTTTAAAAGAAATAAAACCTAAGCAGAAGAAGGAGTTGGAAAAAACATCGACCGAGGAAGAACTCAAGACAATCGGAGAACTCGCGACGAACAATATCGAGGGAGAGTCGAACGATGATAGCTTGGCGAACGTGACTGAAAGTGTCAACCTGAGAAAGAGAAGTATACTTCAATCATGTTCGTCAACAGGCACGGAAGATCGATCTCTACATCAGAAGAAAAAGAAATTAAGATACAGAAAGAGAGAAACGACACCGCCACCCATGGAAGAGGGTAAAACGGTTCCACCTGTCGTCGGAAATATAAGGAAGCATCGAAAAAAACCTGGAACCTCCTCATTCGACGATTACAATAAGAACCAACCCGATTTGACAGAATTATTACAACTCATCCATGAGACCGCGACGAAAATGGAAAAGGCAGCGGCAATACAAAAAAATATGAATATGGCGGTAAAAACCGGCATTAAGACGATTCTTGAGGCCGCCGACGCTGCGCTAAACATGCAAAGCAGGACAGCCTCGAAGGGACAAATGATGGCAGACGACCTGACAGAGACAGAAACGGAGACAACGGAACCGGCGACGCGACCGACGAAACGGAAACGGGAGACGACGAAGACCCCACCAAAGGCCCGACAGAAGACACCCCCAAGAACGGAGGAGGCCGAAACCTGGACAACCGTGAGGAAACGAAAAAAGAAGAAAAAAAACGACGGAACCGAAAAACAAAACGGACGAGACGAACGTACCGACCCAGGCTGAAAAGCGCAGACCGACCCCCAAACATAGGGGAACGGCTGTACTGGTCAAGCCTGGGAAAGACAACACGTACTCGGACATCGTACGGAAGATAAGGACGACGGTCGACCCGACGAGCAGTCATGTACAGGTGATGGCTCTAAAGAAGACCAAGGACGGACGGTGTCTCATCAAGATACAGACAGACACGGACGGACGAGAACAGTTTGAGCGCGCACTACAGGACGCGGTTGGGGACACGGGCAGTGTAAGGACCGTGACTTCTAGGGTGCAACTGGAGATCATGGACCTGGACTGCGTTACCACCGCGGAGGATGTGATACGGGCGCTGAGACGAGAAACGGGACGAGACGGCGACTTTGGTGTCCACATCTTCGGCCCGAACCGGGCCGAGCAGTACATGGCGGTCTGCGACCTCGAGACGCGGGAAGCCGAGGTGCTGCTGGACCGGGGCCGGATCGGGATAGGATGGGTGCGATGCCGACTACGACAACGACTGACGGTGACCAAATGCTACAAATGCCTGGGCTACGGACATACAAGGACGAGCTGCACGAACGCGGATCGGACAAAGAACTGCAGGAAATGCGGCGAGACGGGACATTACGCGACGGACTGTAAAAACAGACCGGCTTGCCCACTGTGCTCTGAGGCGGGACACGGGGACGTAGCGCACCTTGCGGGAACCGGAAGGTGTGCGGTATTCCGGGCTGCGCTGGAGGAGTGCAGGAGGCAGGCCGGAAGACGGACAGAATAGTTCAGGGAAACCTGAACAGGAGTAGGACAGCAGACATGCTACTACCACAGATAGCTGACGAACATGACGCCGACATTCTGATCCTGTGCGAACCGTACAGGAGAAGAACGACACAAACGTACATTACGAACGAGACAGAGACCACAGCTATCTGGGTGAGGGGCGCTGCCCAATCTCGAATAATTAACTGCGGTGTCGGGGACGATTACGTCTGGGCAAGGGTCGGCGCTGTCACTTACGTCAGCGTTTACCTGACACCCAACTGCACCGCGGCGGATTTCGAGAGGAAAGTGGCGCTCCTTGAAGACGGAATCAGGAATCTGCCTGGAGACGTTATCATCGGGGGAGACCTCAACGCGCGGGCGATCGAGTGGGGAATGACAACAACGAACAAACGTGGACGGCTGCTGCTGGAGATGGCCGCAAGGCTAGACCTGGTAGTAGCAAATACGGGAAACGTACCGACATACAGACGACCAGGGTTTGGAAACTCTATCCCTGACGTCACAATGACATCGGACAGAATATCGCCACGGATAGGACAGTGGCGGGTTTTCGACGGCTATACGGCCAGCGATCACCAGTACATTGTCTTCGAAGTGGCAGGACAAACGGCGACGAGACGGACGAGGACCCAGTACCCCCCGAGGTGGAACCTCAACAAACTCGACTTACGAAAATTTTCGGAGGAGCTGGCGGCAACACCAGCACCAATGACGAAAGTCCCCCCTGAACTGACTGGCCGGCGAAGGGCGGAAAGACTCACGGATGAGACGGCCAAACTGACGGACCGGCTGTGCAACAGCACAATGCCGAAACGACGACATAGACCAAACAGGCAACCACAATACTGGTGGACGGACGAAATAGCCGAGCTGCGCAGGCTCTGCTTGGCGAACCGCCGACGAGTTACGAGGGCTGGGGGAAGACCCGAAAGGGAAAACCTCCAAGCCACTTACAAGACGTCACGAAAAACACTTACGAACGCCATAAGGGACAGCAAAACGCGATGCTGGAAGCAGCTCTGCGAGGAGGTGAACGAAGACCCCTGGGGAACCGGTTACAAAATTGTGACTGGCAAACTAGGGGCCCGAGTTCCACTTGAACTCAAAGATGCCGAAACCGCAGAACGGATTGTTGACGGACTGTTTCCGACCCACCCGATACGGACGAACGTGACAGACGACACGGAGGCCCCGGCGGCCCCCATATTTACCGCGGAGGAGCTCTTCAAAGCGACTGCCGCGATGAAGACTGGCAAGGCGCCGGGACCAGACGGAGTGCCGGCGGAGATATTTCTTGACCTGTACAATACGAGCTTGACGACGGGAACGTTCAGTGACCGGTGGAAGACGGCAAGGCTAGTTCTTATCCCTAAGGGTAAGGGCGACCCCAATACGCCGTCAGCCTACCGGCCGCTGAGTTTACTCGACACAACGGGTAAACTCTATGAACAACTACTAAAACCGAGACTGACGGACGCGATACAGACCAGCGGAGGCCTCTCAGACCGGCAGTTCGGCTTCAGGAGGGGACGATCAACGATTGGAGCGATTCAAAAAGTGGTCGATTCCTTCCTGGATTTGGAGAGACATTGCCATGCAGCGCGACCAATCGTTCTGCTGGCGACCTTGGACATCAGGAACGCCTTTAACTCGGCCAGGTGGGTTGACATCCTGGAGGCGCTTGAAGGCAACTTCGGGGTTCCGGCTTACCTGACTCGGGTGGTGGGCGACTACCTAAGAAACAGACGGATCACGTACGAGACGACTGAAGGACCGGTGACGAGACAAATCACCGCGGGGGTTGCACAGGGGTCCATACTGGGACCAGACTTTTGGAACGGACTCTACGACAGCTTACTCAGGCTGGAATTGCCGCTTGGCGTTTTCCTTGTCGCCTACGCTGACGACGTGGCGGCGGTGATCACCGAGCGGTCTCCAGACCTGGCACAGCAAAAACTGAACCAGACGATGCGGCGAGTGGGCCGTTGGATGACGGACCACGGACTACAACTCGCGACAGAAAAGACAGAACTGACTTTCCTTAGCAGAAGACGCATACAGACGAGACTACCCATGTGGGTCGGGACGGACGAAATCGAGGCCGGAGGTGAAGTCAAGTACTTGGGAGTGACCCTAGATACGAAGATGACCTTCTGGCCTCATATACAAAAAACATGCCAGAAGGCGGCTAAGAGGATAGCATCCTTAAGCCGCCTAATGGCCAACACAAACGGGCCAAGACCGGGAAAACGACGACTCCTAATGACGACAGCCCACTCGATCCTCCTGTACGGCGCGGAGATCTGGGCAGATGCCCTGAAGACAAAGAAGTACTGCCACGCCATGACAACGGTACAAAGACAGGGTGCGCTGAGGATCGCCTGCTCCTACCGAACTGTCTCTGCACAAGCAGTCTTGGTGGTTGCGGGCGTGATCCCCGTGGACCTCCTAGCTTTCGAGCGAAAGAGGATCTACGGGAGAAGCGCGGACATAAGACGGGAAGATGCGGCGGTCGCGGAACGCGACAAGACGATACAGACTTGGCACGAACAATGGACAGAAAGAGCGACAGGCAACTGGACAAGACGACTAATAAAGGACCTGAGACCGTGGATCGAAAGGGATTTTGGGGACGTAAATTTTTACATCACCCAGTTCCTGACGGGACACGGTTACTTTAGACGGTACCTTTATAACATGGACAGAGTACGGACGCCAGACTGTAAGTACTGTGGACACGAACGAGACGACGCGGAACACACATTTTTTGTGTGCGACCGCTGGACAGGACTCCGACTGGAACTGGAGACGATTGTTGGCAGCATCACCCCGGACAACATTGTTCAGGTGATGCTCCACTCGACAGAATGGTGGCAACTAGTTGCCACCTATACAGAGACGATACTGCGACGAAAAAACGTAGACGGCTGCCTCACCTAACCGAGCAGACAGACTGACGTGACGCGACAGGTTACAGACAGCAAGACGAACGGACGAACACGGACAGAACCCCCAGCCAGAAGTAATACCAAAATAGTTCCTGGTCTGGAGGAAGACAACAAGGAGAGGGCGGTTTAGTGGGTAGGCCTATTTTTTTGGGAGTCCCACATACCCCCCCAGTTCAAAAGACTGGAGGATATCCGTAAAAAGGATTCCGCAACTCCTTGTATAAATAATAATAATAATAATAATAATAATAATAATAATAATAATAATAATAATAATAATAATAATAATAATAATAATAATAATAATAATAATAATAATAATAATAATAATAATAATAATAATAATAATAATAATAATAATAATAATAATAATTTCGTCAACAGGCATGGAAGATCGATCTCTACATCAGAAGAAAAAGAAATTAAGATACAGAAAGAGAGAAACGACACCACCACCCATGCAAGAGGGTAAAACGGTTCCACTTGTCATCGGAAATGCACCTAGCGCTGTAAACCTCGACAGCTTCAAGAGCACTACCAACGAGGGCAACTGACAGACCCGACGAAGACAATAGAAAGTCTACAGCTGCAGACGCTTGAAGAACTCAGGGAGCAACTGAAAATCATCCTTGAGCGAGTCAAGCTGATGCAGCAAAAAACGGGCATACAGAAGAACGTGAACAAAGAAACGAAGGACGGTATTAAAATCACCATGGAGTCTGCTGAGGTCGCCCTGAGTAAGTGTGAAAGGCTCAGGGACCTAGGGACAGTCAGACAGACCGCAAATACAACAACGGACCCGACGCCAAAACGGAAACGCGACGCGACAAGCGCTAGCCATCCCCAACAGCCAGCAAAAGGACCTCCGGCCACAAACAGTACGCAACGGACAGAGGCACAACAGCCAGAGGGGAGCTGGCATACTCAGACAAAGCAGAAGAAACAAAATAAACGCCAAACGGAACTGACCGGACAGACTAACGAAGACAATGGACAGGTACGACAGGACAAACCACGCCCCACGCCCCGGGGAATAGCCGTCCTCGTCAAGCCCCAACAGGGAAAGACGTACGCCGACTTACTGCGACAGGTCAAGACAAAGGTAGACCCTGAGACGGACAACGTGACGATCAAGGGATGCCGCAAAACAAAAGACGGAGGACTGTTACTTCAAAGCGCTGTCGGACAGGAAGGGCACGTCAGGGCCCTGGTCCCCAGTTTAACGCTGGAGATCATGGACCTTGACTACGTCACGACTGCGGAGGAGGTCTCGGCTGTCCTCGAAAATGAAACGGGACAGAAAGGGGACCTGAAGGTACACATCTTTGGCCCAAACAAATCCGGACAATGCATGGCAGTGTGCGAACTGGAGGCGCACAGGGCCACGGACTTGATTACGAGAAAGAGACTGAAAATAGGGTGGGTTTCCTGCCGCATCAGACTTAGGACAATGGTACCCAGGTGCTACCGGTGCCTCGGTTATGGACACACGAGACGAAACTGCAACGGACCAGACAGGACAAGCTCTTGCTGGAAGTGCGGACGCGCGGGCCACGTCGGTAAGACGTTTGACAGTCAACCGACCTGCTTCCTCTGCACGGAGGCTGGGAAAAGCCTACTATTTATTGATCGACCCTCGTATATTTTACAATACATCGGCACCATTAGGATTCAGTTAACCACATCAAGTGCCTGAGAAGGAAAAATATTACATCAAGTAATTCAAAAATGTAATCGCACTACCACTAAAGGAAGTAAGTAAATTTCGGAAAGGACGTACAACACGAAAGTATCTTAGTAAGAAATAAGTAAGCAAATAAGAAATCTGAAACAGAATCAAATAGTCTAGTAATGGAAATAATCCATTAATTTAACATAAAAGGAACCTATTCCGGGAAATAGAACCCTACGAGTGTGTAACTAATCGGTAATTGTATTCAGGGCAAGATACGCCTATTAATATTAAGAAAAAAATTATATATATCTGTCATCTCTTTGCTTCAAGTAAATTCAATCAAATCTTTAAAGGAAACAACATAAGCTGTCACCAATCATAGATTCCAATTCAGTACATTGAATAACATAATAATATTTACTAATTGCAAAAACAAAAGAAAGTAATTGCATGTTCGTCATTTTGATCATTAGGTTTTTCCTAATAATCGTTTAAAGGGGGGGAGGTTTTACGTCCTGACGTAACCATGCTCCAATATCTATCTTTCTTTTAAAGAAGATCATAAATCTGCACTGTGGTTAGGTCCTGTAGCTACCAAAGATTATACAGGTATAATGACGGCGGGAGGGGTGAGGCCTGCAGCTAAGCCGAGCAGGGCAATGGAAACACATGGTGCGCGCCAGGAATAGACGGCCAGGTTCACCACTGTACATGACAACGTGAGCTGTAATCGGCAGTCGCAGGGGCTACCGCTCTAAGGAAGTAGCCAGCCGGTGCAGCCGAGCCACTGAGCCCAAACTACCTGGATATTTTCCGGGTGACCTGCTGGGACCGAGTAAAAGAACTGATGACTCCGCCTCCCCGTGGCCCCCGCTGGTAAAAAACCGAGAATGCGGAGAGGTGTCGATCCCTCCCCATCGCCGGTGCTGGCTAAGTGAGTCATCGCCTTCTAGGGGGCAGGTCGAACTTGTTCAATGATTCAGAAATGATGAGAGCAGGGTTTTTCCAAACCAACCGTGCAGTAACATCTGGTTATGGTAGCTCCTTCGGCCGTGGTATAGTCTGGATGGTGGGTCTAGTTTCAGTAATTATCCGTCGACCATCAGACGTGAGTTAATAGTGCTGGCTGGGGGAAACCCGAGGTACAGCCTTCCTGCAAAGGAATTAATGTAAAAACACACCTTGTACATGACAACGGTGCTGTAATCGGCAGTTGCAGGGGCTACCGCTCCAAGGAAGTAGCCAGCCGGTGCAGCCAAGCCACCGAGGCCAAACTACCTGGATATTTTCCGGGTGACCTGCTGGGACCGAGTATTGGTGACTCCGCCTCCCCGTGGCCCCCGCTGGAAACAGACCGCGGATGTGGAGGGGTTCCGACCTTTCCACATCATTGGTGTTGGCTAAGTGAGTCACCGCCCCCCAGGGGGCAGGTCCAACTTGTCCAATGAACCAGAAATAGTGAGGGCAAAGTTTTTCCAAGCCGACCGTGCAAAAACATCTGGACATGGCAGTCCTCTTGGCCGTGGTTGAGACTAGATGGTGGTTCTAGTTTACACAATTGTCCGTCGACCATCAGACGTGAGTTAACCGTGCTGGTAGGGGGAAACCCGAGGAACAGCCATCTCACAAGAAAGTTAACGTAAAATCACTCCTCCTTGTACCTAACAACGAGAAACCAAGAGTTGGTAGGCCACTGCCCCACTCTAAACGGCCAGCGTGGAGGGACCTGAATCTCGTATGAAGAGTTTTCCCTCTACGGCCTATGGATATCATTGACGGCGCGTGTCATCGAAATCTTTAATTGAATCGTGTCCGCGTGTTCTATTGATGACTGTCGGGTGGTCGCTTCCTTCCCCCTGTCATGTACCGTATCTGGCTCACGAAGAAAGACCGACTGCCGTGGCAACGTTTTCGTTGCTTTGGAAGTTCTTATATCCTACGACGAATGACTCAATGAACAAGAATATTACACGAAGACATATGTCTTATTAATGGTATTGATAGAAAATTGGAATTTGTTTTTGACTATAGAACACCAAAAGCCCAAAAGGCAGTTCTTCAGAATTTCTGATGGTCTAAATAAAAATTTAAACACAATCGTAGCAAAGATGTGGACTTTTTAGGGAGTAAATATTTAGACTACGGAATATATACATTCAATAAATAAATCAATAATTTAAAGGGAATAAACCATTTAAACGCGAGTTCGATATAAGAACTGAGCAATAATATCATACAGATAGCCAGAGTTAAAATAGGATAAAATAAGAAAAGATGACTTATATTAGTCATTGGATAGATGGCAAAGACGATTCGAAGCTACGGTAGCAGTTGTTGGCGTAGGAGCATGCTACTCAACGTTTTCAGGTCGCACCCGAGCCGATGTCGTCTTTCCCCTCTCTCTGTGTTAACACCCCAAGACGAGGAGTGTTCCCTCGAAACGATACGTATCTATAAAGTATATACTTTGCGACCCAATGTGAATCTAAGCAGCCATTTGATATAGAATCATTTGGACTTATGGACAATTTTAATCTAAAATTGTGATAGGAATTCAGAAAAGAAATGCTTACTTAAAAGGATACAAGAAATAATTGCAAATATAAAAATTAAACATTAATGAACATCGAAAAGCCAATACATTGTTTAACTAAACAGTTAGGATCGTGAGAGGATATAAAAACCATTGACATTTTGTTACTATAGTAGTAATATATGCCCATTAACGTTACACGCTATTAAGAATTAAAATAAGTTTAACATTATCGAAGAACTACATTCGGTATTAGTCATAAAAGGGACAGCGGAAGCGACTCGGATCTACAGCGCAGCGTGGCGCGAAACCCTCGACACCTCGCTTTTTGACCAAGGGACTTTTGGCTCTCTCTCTCTCTCTCTCTCTCTCTCTCTCTCTCTCTCTCTCTCTCTCTCTCTCTCTCTCTCTCTCTCTCTCTCGTTTACGATTAAACATTTCCAGTAGCACTATGCAACGAATTTCAGTAAAAGATCTGCATTTGCACGCGTACAAGGTTCAATTGGTGCAAGAAATCAAGCCAAGGGACTATGCGCAGCGCCGTGAATTTGCTGATTGGGTGTTGGAACATCATCAAATTAATGCGCATTGTTGACCACAATGCCGAATGGAAATTCCTGGATTCTCGGCCACAGATTCCGTTACTGTGGCTATATTTTCGAGTGACCGACAAGGACGACAACGAACAATAGATCTTCTTATCCATCAGCGTACATTTGGTCTCAAATTTTGTAATTAAACGCCTCACTAGCGATTGATTTGGTGCATTATTGCGATCAAAAGTTGACGTAATTGGCGAACTGTTTTCGCAAAATGTTCA
Source organism: Cylloceria caligata (assembly GCA_963942595.1). Classification (NCBI taxonomy): domain Eukaryota; kingdom Metazoa; phylum Arthropoda; class Insecta; order Hymenoptera; family Ichneumonidae; genus Cylloceria; species Cylloceria caligata. The sequence continues at coordinate 7,731,448 of OZ012711.1, read as the reverse complement.
CCATTTTTGTAATGTGTTTTTACAATAATTAAACGTTGTTGGTTTGAATACTTCTCCATATTCTTAAATCGCGTGGTCTGTACGTGACAAATGTAAAAAAAAAATCACCGTACAACTCGTATCAACAAAATGGCGGTAAATTTCAATCCGGCGCTCTTGCTGGGACACCCTTTATAATCGTGTCCTTCTTGAAGAAGATGTCACAGAAGTTGATTTTTTATTAAGAATTCTACGTAACTTTAAAGGAAATTGAGGTGGAATAATATTTATTAAGGAATAATAAGTTTTTCTGTTTGAAAATGCTTATGGTAAGCATTCTGCTACGCGTTGCTGGACTGCGCACTGCAGGCTAGCGTGGGCAACTGCTTGCTGTTGCTACTTAGCGGCTGGCACCTTTCAGGAGCAGTAAACTTGCACTAGCTCAGCGTGCCAAGCAACAGGTCGCTGCGCGCAGGTGCTCTACGACTGCTTGACGAGACAACGTCTGCTTTGTATAACGTAGCCATCTTGCGTTTTGCTCTTGCTCGGTTTTCATCGCCACCGTGATTCGTGCGTGCTGAACATAGTTCAGTGCATCTTAACAATTCGAATCGTTCCACTCTCCCGACCTACAGTCACTACAAAACTCATCCATCATATCAGCATTGATATATTGACGTCGGCCTACTAGTACATCAACATATTGGCTCATCGTGTCGTGCACCCGGCTTCAGCTTCACCGCGTGGCCCAATCGCGACAGCACATCTCATCACTTACACGGATTAATATAATCGTGTGTGGTAACAAGCTTACCTCAATTTATTAACTCTTTTTTTATGCTCATTTTGATATATTATTTTCGATATTTTCCTTGTTTTATTTGCATGTTTTCGTCCACGGTATTTGACAGGTGGAGCAATAAATACCACTGTAAACCACATCTGTGTACTGCGTATTAATTCAACTGCTACAATTTTTCAGTCCACTTCTCTCCAACAACTGAATACTCGAACATTTTCTATTATGAGAAGTAGTTACTGTCAAATCAGTTTTCGAAAAAATATTTTCCTTCGGAAGCCCTATGACACACCAATTCGAATCTAAATGAGAGTGACAATCAGATCGAGTTTGCCTGGAAATCCTCATAAGTATTTATATTACTACTGAGCAGTTAATGCAGAAAAAAGTCTGGAAAAAGCGACCGACACTTTTCGGCATTATTTAGCGAAGATTACATTGATCGACATATAGCTCGTTGGATCCGAAAAATTACCTTGTAAGTCATACTGGGATATCTTTGGGTAATCATTCCTGGAGCCAAGGGCGTTGCCCTTGCCTATGGTTTCAACAAATCCTGTCTGCTTTGGCCTGCACTCATCGTGGTAGTTGTTTTGGATATGTTTCTTGCCTCTCATACCCTGCAATTGAAAAAAAAAAGAAAAATGACAATCCATATCTGAAGGTTTCATAAATACGGTGACATAACTTTCGTGTATCCCAATGCATTCTTTTCGTTCCTACAATTTCTCTACTACTTCTTGCAAATATAAGATAAGAGCGTGCTATGTCAAAATCTCTATCACCTGCCTAACTTGTCTATTAAATTTTGTCATTCAAACTTCTGAACCACGGTCAAAGGAAGCGCTCCAGTTGTTATTCGAATCACGGCATGTAACAGCTAGATTTTCTACGAATCGAATCTTACCGTGAGAAGGTATAAGCTCCCTTCAATTATCTTTTCCGCGCTCTTTCGTGAATTGTTTTAGGAACACGTCAACGCCTCTCAAACAATAGCGTGTGTCTCACACGATTACCAGTTTATTTCTACCAACTAATGACTTAAATTACTCTTATGTCCCGCAACTCTTTGGATTACGCCCTTAAAAAGTGCTGCATTTTCTGGGACTATGCTCTTAAGGGACCAGCTTGAAGCGGTAAAATGAGGCAAACGGGGGTATGCAGCAGCACATTATCTGTACGGATGATTTACTCGGTAGTAACACTTAGAGTAGATAGTTGGTGCAAGAGATATCCATGGAACTGGACCACCGACTCTCTGCCATGTAAAGATCCAAAGAGCATTTTGAGGTGCTTTGTTTAGAGAGCAATCAATTCACGGCTACCGATTGGTCGCTACTCAGCTGTCATTATTTACGATATGCAAATCCTGACGACCTGCGACTGATCTCTCTGTTCTTTATTGAAATGTTGTTGTGAGAGTTGACTTATCATAAGTGCGGCGGACTGTTGTGAGTCGCGCCACACTGGATGATTAGTAACAGAGCTAAGGAGAAAATGTATGAACGAATTAATTTTCAGAAAAACTAGGGCTATTTAATCCAGGATTATTACCGTTGCTACTTATCGTTTTACTATTTTATTAGGAAAAAACCGAGATAGTGTATGCACGCAACTACACGGCAGATGTATTAGACGATAGGTAACTGGGGATGTCGAGAACTTTCCGATGGTGTGAACAGCCATGCAGCATAAGCCAAATATTGACTCCTGTTACGTCTGGGTAACAAAACACTGAGAGCAGCCCTGTTTTTGACCTTAACTACGGCTAATTGGTCAGTGATCCGGACTTAACGACTTGATTTTAGTTTTAAGGATGTTCATAAAATTAATTCATATACCACAGAAAGGAAATGAAAACGTAGAGTTCGCAGTGGGCCCCGTTATTCTTTATTTGGATGGAAGTAGTATCAGAGGAGATACCGAACTAGTTAGTGGTGGAATAGATAAAGGGTGAAACGTAAGGATAGCGAAAATCACCTGGGAAATGAGGTGAAAGAAGGATGACACAGGGAGAAGGAGGAAAAAAAATATGCAGGATGTGAGAAATAAGAAGAGAGAGAGAGGAAGGGAGGGAGAGAGAGAGAGAAAGAGAGAAAGAGAGAAAGAGAGATTGATTGATTGATTGATTTGTTTATTATGCCTTGGCAAGCCTTTGGCAAAATGATATATTCAAAAGTGATACAAAAAATGATACAAAAAAAGTAAATAAAGTAAATAAGACTAAAAGTAAGATTAAATATAAATAGAAATACTATAATTAGAATATAAAATATAAATGAAAATATAAACTAAGAATATGCAATTAAAAACAATCTACACTAACATCGTTAACCCTAGCATGTATCTACATAGTTAAATAAATAAGTATAGATTCGATTCTTAAAAACTTCTAAACTCGGCGACGTAGTAATATTAGATGGTAATGAGTTCCAGAAATAAATGCCAGATAGCGAAAACCCTTCATGGTAAGTCGCTAAGAGAGAGAGAGAGAGAGAGAGAGAGAGAGAGAGAGAGAGAAAGAGAGAGAGAGAGAGAGAGAGAGAGAGAGAGAGAGAGAGAGAGCTTGATAGTCGCTTATTAGCTTCAATAGCTTCATAATAAGTTTGCATATATATTACAAATAAATATCTGTTGTAAAATCAGTTGGCGCATGGCGATCGATATCCGCCGTGCGTCGACCTGTTGCTGCTGGGTAGTTTGCTGCGCTCGGCTATCGCGAAGATAGCCGAGGTAGTGCCTCGCAGGCATGCTGCTTCAAGCGAGAGGCTGTCTCTCTCGCTTGACTTCGGCATCGCACACCGGCGGCCTCGCTCGCTTGACTTCAGCGTCGCACAACGACGCTTTTGTAAAGCACAGCCATCTTGAGATTTTCTACACACTTCTGCGAAAACCCGCTTGAACAGCACATCCTTTTATACATACCTCGGACTTTTTCACCATCTCACCGGATCTTCTCATCATTTTCGTGCTCATCATGACTCAAAGAAATGGTAAGCGTACACTTTTATAATTTATCTGGATTCAATGTTGGTGAGGCGAGTATTTTTCATCGGTGCATCCTCATAAAGTCTCAACGCGTAGCGTGCTCTGCAGCACGTTTCACATAAAATCTTTCGCACTCAATTAATATAATTGCATGTGCTCTCACTTATTCACAGTACTTTCTCTCAAATAAACTTGCTGGGAATTTACTGAGGATATACCAGGTCTATAAATATGAAACCGGAATTTGCCCATAGATGGCCCTAGATGTCAATGTAGTTATCGTCAAACCGCGTGATTGGCGCCATTTCGTTGTTGACATCTCTGACAAAGATTTTCAACTCACAACAATACAAGTTTCATACAACAGCATAGTTTGTAATAGCGTTGAACATGTGGAATTTTGTGCCTGGAAACTACGATTTGCGGACAGTATTGATTTTCTGTTACAAATTGAAGAAAACTGCTGCAGAATCGCATCGAATGCTTGTCGAAGCTTACGGTGAGCATGCTCTTGGTAAATCACAGTGCTTTGAGTGGTTTAAAAAATTCGAAAGTGGCGATTTTGACGTGATAAGCGAAGAACGTGGAAGACCACCGAAAAAGTTTGAAGACAGCAAGCATTGTTAAATGAGGGTGACGCTCAAACGCAACAACACCTCGCGGATCAATTAAGTGTGACACAAGAAGCCATCTCCATACGTTTAAAAGCCATGGGAATGATCCAGAACATGGGAAAATGAGTTCCACATGAACTGAATGAAAAACAGCAGGAAAACCGCAAAACCACTTGCGAAATGTTGCTCGCCAGGTACAAAAGAAAATCATTTCTCCATCGAATTGTGACTGGCGATGAAAAGTGGATATATTTTGAGAATCCTAAGCGTAAAAGATCATGGGTAACTCTAGACGAACCATCGACATCGACTGCAAGGCCAAATCGCGATGGACGGAAGACAATGCTCTGTGTGTGGTGGGATCAGAAGGGTGTGATCTATTATGAGCTGCTAAAACCTGGCGAAACCGTTAATACGGAACGCTACCGACAACAAATGATCGATTTGAATCAAGCTTTGCGTGAAAAACGACCAGAATATCAAAAAAGGCAGCACAAAGTGATTTTGCTTCATGATAATGCACCATCACACACAGCAAAACTGGTCAAGGAAACGATTGAGGCGTTTAGTTGGGAAATACTTTTGCATGCGGCTTACTTACCAGACTTGGCTCCGTCCGATCGAGCAAGAACAAACACGTTTTCGAGAAAGGCTACATACCAAATTGGTCAACAGAAGATTTCACTGTGAGTCGAGTAATGAGGATGACACCCGCGACGTACAAGCTGAAGGACTACCAAGATGAACCCATCGCTGGCGGTTTTTATAATGAAGAATTACTGAAGGCCATTTATCCAGATGTCTATCTCGTGGAGAAGATTCTCAAGAAATGTGGAAATCGTGCTTATGTCAAATGGTTGGGATTTAACAATTCACATAATAGTTCAGTAAATAACGCAGAATTAACCTCAGGAGTGAAATAATGAGTCAGCATTTATGTGTAATAAAAAATGTCTTTTTATTCATTGTAAAATAAACACATTACAAAATAACCAATTCGATTTGGTTTTTCTTTTCTTTTTCAATATAATTTAGATGCAATGTACCATGTGTGACCGTTTCCATCATGCGGCTGAACAGAGCCTGATCTTTCTCAAATGCCGCAGAAACACGTTTACGCAGAAAGTTTTGGAATTCATTGTTGAGAGTGGCAACAGTTTTTTGTCCATATTTAGTCGTCACTTGGCGCAAATCGGTGACTTTATGCATTTTGTTGATCTGCAGATCGATGATTCTTTTCGTTGGGAGGTAATCGTCTTGACCAGCGAGTTTGTTGAGTGCTTCAATATCTATCGTGAATGTCTAATGAAGTTGATTGTAGAAGATGGACGCGAGCATGTGATAGTGGTGAGCAACAGGTTCCAATACTATTGGTGTAGATTTCTTTAGCCTGCTATAAGTTTGATATACGTTTCGTCTGACGGAGTTGACTGCAGAAGACGACGACGACGAATATGCGAGATTGATGAGCAACAGGTTCCAATGTGTTTGATGCGAGTTCCGTCTGATAGAGTTGATTATGAACTGCTTCCAATACAAGTCTGGTTCAGGTTCTGTAGTATCCTTTAGTATCCTTTATTATCCTTTAGTATCACCAAGGTATCAATGAATCAACGAGTAGATACTGTGAACAGTTGACGGCGAAGGTCTGATGGAATTAGCTGCAGTTACACTCTTCATATAGTGGTATCACCCACCACCGATCTACCATGGAGAAGGAGATTCGAGTCGCTGATTGATCAACGGGGTTGCATCCAAGTCTCTGATTGAGCTTCCGCAGCAGGCAGTCGCGGAAAAGGAAATTGAAGTCGTTGATTGGATGACTAGAGTGTGTATGTAAGAGTAGGGATGTATATGTAAGAGTGGGGTGTGTATGCAAGAGTAGGGAGCAGGCTGGTTACGACACGACCCAAGCCGGTTTCAACATGTCTTGGGGTATCCTGTAGTGTCCCCAAGGCAGCGTATCCGTGGTATCAGCAAGTAAATATCGTTTGTCATCATGCGGACTCAATGCGAGCTTTACTTGTTTCTCTGTATAGACAATGTGCATGCGTGACCTTATGACCCGTTGCTCCCGACACTGTGTTGTTCCCTCGAAAAGGCATTGATGGAAATCATTGAAGGTTATGGTTGCTTCCACTACGCCTGTTTTCACACCTTTTACCTTCTTTATATGATCATCGTCATTTACTCGAACGCTATACATGTTGCTGCGTAGACCAGCGAATTCTATCATAATCTGTGCACTGCACTCATCCTTCATCAATCCAACGATTTTTTTTATTTGCTTGAGGTAGTGCAAATTGATTCTCAGCTGGATAATCGGAGGTATCGAATTTCCGGATATCCCGGCTCATGACATCATATATGTCAGGGCACTGAATCTCATAGAGTAGACTGTCGGTGTCGGTATACAAGAGCTTGCAATGATCATCGGCAAATTGCGTTTTCATGTAATCATAGTGGAAGTCGTAGACCAACACTTTCGACAAGTCCAGCACACAGAGGCCTATGTAGATTGGTTTGTTGAGATATACCTCTGTCTTCAAAAGCTGTAGAGCAATGAGGTTCTCTTCAAGGATTTATCGGCTGTGGACTGTTGGTCTTGCAATAAGGGCCTCAGTACCATAGCGTCCACCCCAGCGTGTGACGCGTTTTACATCCACATGTTTACGAACATTTTCCATCGTCTTGCCAAACACTGCGTTGTTCATGAGCTTGAAGAGATTTTTCTCGAAATCATTCGTTGCTTGTTTCCGCATATCGCTATTTAAGTCAATGTAGGATTTTAACCACGGCCTCTGATTGAACTTCAACACTCGATGAATACGATTGAGCTGTAGACCATACTTGAGCGCCTGCTTTAGATTCCGATAGTGGATAACGCAGTTGCTCTTGAAGTCTAATGTTGTCATCAGTTTGATCTGCGTTGAACCTGGTGCACTTTTGTGTTCAGGACATAGTGGTAAGTCTCGGTGGGTATCATGAAGGCTTACGGGATAATCCAGATCGACTTCCAGGATGTATCCTTCTAATGCATCGTCCTCGATCGTTTGAAAATCGATATTTTCTGGATTTTACACCCATGTGAAGTCTCCATATGGTAGCGATTCCATCATCGCCCACCCGTCAAGATTGTTGACGTCAAAGTACATGAGATACTTGGTGGGCTCTTGAGGCTCATAATTGTGCATATACTTGTTGTTCGCTTTGGCATAACGGTTGTAGCACTGACTCACACCGCCCCTCACTTCTCACTCAACGAACAGATGCATCTCCAAGTCCGTGAAAAGTTCTAACTCAATCTGTGTGAACTTAAGCATAGCGCCCCACGTGAATACTGGTGTTGTGTAGTAGTGCGCAGGGTCCAGACCATACGCTCTGATGCGATTGTCACGAAAATTCTCAAATACATCGACTAAGAGAAGAACATCAGTTTTCAGACAGAGATACGAATATTCACCCAAGTCATGAATATTGAACTCTTGCCACACTCTCTTTGCGTGCTCGTAATCGTCGTCTGTGATGTCGCTGTCATTCAACGTTCTATGGAAATCTTCTTTAGTCGGAAGATTATGCTCATCCTGTTTCTGTACAGCATCAACGTATTCATATGTTAATACGCCTTTCCTCGATAGCAGCTCAATCTTATCATCAGGAAGTTGTGGAAATTCGCGCCTAACAATCTTCAATTCCGTAAGGTATGAAGCTAGTTTTTCTAACGATGAAGCCATAAAGCGGAACGAGTCGATGAATCGAAAACTCACATCGCTTCCATGAATGTGCTTTTAAAAGGTGATGTAACGTTCCTTCGTTTGTGGTAGTATATCCACACGACCATTGAAGCATGTTACGATTTCACGTATAACAAAATGTGAATCATATCCCGTGAGGTTGTGGAAGACCACGGGTATCACTCGTGAGACTTGATAAAGGAAGTTGCACTTGTTGTGTACCGGTCCTCTGTATCTAGGTGTACATAAATATGTATTATATTTTCAATCTTTATTATTATTTAAATAAAAAAGGGTTATCAAAATACATACTGTCCAGTCAAATGGCAGTGATCATGGACTCTATCGTTGGTGGATAAATTGCTGTTACAAATATGACACGAAGTTGCCATATGAAACTGTGTTCTCTGCTCGAATGATAGCTTCGACATAGGCTTAGGATTCATGTACAGCTCTTCGAGGTCCGTGGCCAATTGTTGCAGCTCCCTCACGAACCATTCCGCAGGCTTCACACCTCTGTAGCTGCAGTAGCTCGATTTCGAGGTATCGTAACTGCAGTTTAGGTAATACCCAACGCTGAACGCCGTGTGCTTTTGGTACGCGTTTTCATCTCGGATCGGTTTGAGTAAGCATTCAAAGTCCGCGTAGACAATAAAAGGTACTCTCTCTTTATTGCTATGATTTTTAAAGCGAAGAATTTTTTCCTTCACTGACGGCATCATAACCTTGCATTTGTTTATCTTCCTGCAATCCTCTTCGTATGCGGTAAGCTTGTCTTCGTTACGAAAGTAGTGCAGGCAACAATCACAAATATGATGCTTGTGAATACGTTTCGATAGCTGTATCGAGACTGAACGAGACAAGTGTTTGATCCACGCGTAATGGAATCTCGGTAGTTGGTATAATCTGTCAGCATCTTCTTTTTCTTGCTCTACGTCCTCATGCACGTAATGATGTTGCATGAGAAGAAGGTTAACGTGCAGAGTTTTTTTTGTAGACGTTACATGCAGTGGAGTGGTCACGAACTTTCTTATTTGTTTCTTCAGAATGTAGATATTGATTGATATGCCATTATTCTTCTCAAATTTGTTGAAATGATGCCGCATCACTGAAAAGTTCATACCAGTGAAGTTGAGGTCATGCGTATATCTCTCGTGTGTAGAAACTCGATTAGGATTATGTACTGCCGGATGTAATGCCGAGAGTACAACCCACTTGAAGCACATGTTGTCAGTATTTTCCACATTGACACATGCATGCTTATTTTGAATCTCGATTAGGAGATCCATATAGGAGCTACCTCGCACTGGATTCAACTTGTTGATGTTTACTGTGAGATTCATGATAGAATACAGCGTCCATCCAGAATCTTGTAGCTCAAATTCTTCAATTTCCCTCTGAATCGGTGCTTGGATGTTGACAGTATACCAATCTTTGATTGAAGTTGCTGGATAAATCGCTTCAGCCTTCGTGTTGAAGTGCTTCACTTCAACAATTTCTTCATCATTCTTCATTACCTTCAATTTTGCTGCTCGTACTGCTATAACTTGACCGCCGTCTTCTCGATCTTCAAGATATTTCTTATTTCTTCACAGAAAAGTGTCAAACAATCTTCGAAGAATAAATTCACATCGACGTGCTTTAAGTTGGTGATAACTCCAGTCTTGATGCGCTCATTGAAAGCTGATAGTGGGTTCGACCATCTCACTCGATCCACGATTCCTTTTTCATCAGTCCTCTGCAAGCCTGAAACTTGTTTTATCAAACGTTTTAGTTTGATTTCGATACCTTTCAGGAAACTAATCATGAACAGATACTTCTGACGTTCAGCAACTGTGGACCCCACCAATAATTTTTCTATGGATTTGATGGTTGCAGCAGCCTTGATCCATTTGATCCACTCTGCGATCTCATCTGATTTTTGAGTTTGAAGAAGCTCCAAGATATCCTTCCACGTCTTCATGACTGCATTGCGCTCCTGGAGATCCATTCTGATCCAAGTATTTCGAAATACTTTGCTTTCAAGAGAGTGACGTTGGAGTAAATTGAATGGTCGCTTCGAAATGAGTCTCTCTTGCGGAAGAACTTGTATTTATCCCCACGAAAAGTAGTGAGATGTATTGAACTCGTAGCTAATTGGTCGATATTCATGAATGCATTCATTGTTCATGTCTGCGTTAGAATCTAAAAAAGTGGTGGGGAGGCTACAAAGTCGTTGCTGATTGGTCGATATCCTCGAATGTATCCATCGTTCGTGACTGTACAATAGCTCACAGTAGAGGGGACAAACGGGTATACAAGAGCTGGAAGCGTGACTGTTGGCATCAGTTTATTCATCATGGAGTACATAGTAGACGTCCAAGGCTTCAAGCGACCTTTCAACAAATTCGTATTCAAAGAGATGGGTGTCATTCCTCTCGAAGATGATGCCTTACCATCAGTCTATCTGTTTGAACGGCCACACAAATGGAGTTTCCTGCCGGCCAAATACAAGAGCGAAAATCGGTGGCTGGAAGCAAATTACCATGGCATCCCCTGGGTCAACGGTGATATACCATATGATGAAATCAGCGAGACTCTTATCAGCCTTCGACGCGATGCGAGCAAGATTTATATCACGGGCTTACAGAAAAAACGTTGGCTGGATAGAATTCTTCCAAACGTTTGCAATATCGAAGACCAGGGATATCCCGCGTTGGCAGCATTATCAACTAATACTGACATCACATGTACGAATCATCCAATCATGAATTGGACTCCTCACTACGCAGCTCATAACGTGTGTATGATGAAAACGTGGCTTCTTGACTTACGCAAACAGATGGCATCGGTTGCGTCATCTAGTGGAATCATCGCAAACCCAACTGTCAACTGCATCATAAATGCTACAACTACTCTGAAAGGCTACTACGACGAGTGTGATTTCTCATTGTAAATACCTACTCATGAGCTCTGTACACTCAACAATAAAAAATTCTATGTTACTTTTATAAATTAAAAAATTGTTGTTGGATTACTGCTCCTCTTTCACCCTCCTTCTCTTCCGAACTCGAGCTGAAATTAAACAACTATGACAAAAAATCATTGTGAATTAACTACAGTCGCTGTTCTCAGGCTAACTGCTCTACTCTATAAGTTCGATTATCAGCAGTGCTTTCGATGAAGCTGATATTTAATATCGAGTCATGATAAATTCTCTGCAGTTATCGGTTAGATCACAAAACATCTCTGTCGGTATAGACGTGCTCGCAATAACCGCCTGTGGATTGTCAAGCATCTCTGTTGGTGCAGATGTTCTCTCCATATATATCCTTCTTCACATGTCAGTAAAGACGTTTGAAATAATCCCGTGTGGAACGCCACGGACCCAAAACATCAGCACATCCCTTCTCTAGGCCACAATGGAGAGAGGGCAGTTGACGGTCGACTTAGCTGGGAGGGTTGTAAAGATCACACGTGTGAAGCACTAGGCTCTTTGGCTCTAGGCTCTCTGGCTCGCAATTAAAAAAAAAATCTTCGAATTTCAAAAGGTTTATATTATTTTAAAATTAATATCTAATAATGCATGCGGAAATGAGAAAATCCGAGGAATAAAATTAAACTCTTCTTTTTATTACGCTAAAATATTAAAAACTAGATTACAAAATATAAATGTTAAATTTTCTTTATCAATAAAAAATTTGAAATTAATATTATATTTACATAAAAATAAAAATCGTCTTGTTCGATTTATAAACTTGTTTCACTTAGTGCTAAATCGGTCCTTTGGTGCGTAAGTCCGAGCACGGTTTCGCGCCAACGGGTCAGTTGGCCGCGGTTCTATAAACACCGTCGTACGATGATGCGGAGGGACGTTCTCATCAGATCCTTTGTTCGCTGCAGTCCTTCTTGCAGTCTGGTTGTGGTAGCGGTGGTAGGGGGATCGTCTCGACACTGTCTCGACGCTGTCTCGACGATGCTTCGATAACTGTAGCTGGCAGCAGCGGCGATGACAACGTCGGTTGACGGTTCAGCGATTGCAGTGGGCGACGAACCCTTGGGCAACAAAGCGTAGGCCTTGTGCGCTTGCGAACTGTTGCCTTTTCCACTTGAGCGTTTACTGCCGACACTTGACGGCGAGGAGGGACGTTAACATTTCTTCCTTCAGTCGCCGTTGGCTTCATCACCGCTGGCTTCGACACCATAGTTGAATGCTGCAACAAAGCACCATCTTAATCCTCGCTGGTAGGATATAGGTCGTCTTGCAGCAGCGGGAGTCCCAGCGAGGGTGCTGATGAAAGATGCAGGTTCGGCTTCGGCGATAATGATTGCTGCTGCTCAATCACCTCCAGATCGGTTATCGAGTTTGGTTCAGGAGACGACGGCAGTGACATCAGCATCACCAACGGGTCCATCTCGGGAGGTCGCGGTGGCTGCTGCATGATCTCGAGCGCAATCTCCAGCGGGGGCATCGTGGTTGGTGCAGGAGACGCCGGCGGTGGTGGTGTCGACTGCATCAGCACTCGCAGCAAGTCTAACGCGATTATTGAATTGAATATCATCCTCGGCTTATGTACTGCAGCTTGTTGCAGTAATTTACCGTCCTGATATTTTATTTCGAATAGTATCTGCAAAATAAGAAGTAGAGAATAATTAAAATTTAACAGTAATATTTTTCAATTGAAAATTCAATAGTAAATATTCACTTTTAATTGTTTCCTTGTCTCCTCGAATAGTGGTCGAAGCATGTCCAGAATCGGGCGGTGAGGGTCTCGCCAATTTTTGAGATGTTCATCCCAGCATTTCATTGAAATCGGAAAATTTAAAAAATTGGTATAGAAATCTATAAAATATATATGTTTGCACTATGTAGCGAAGCGATAGAATACTCACCCTTTGTTTATACATTTTGTCGAAAAGTTCACACTTGAATGATCCTCTTCGTTACAGCTTGGTTTATATAGGCTATCGATAGAAAAAGTGGGGACTAACTCAACCAATGAAAAAAATATTGGTCTAGCATTGGATCTGCTAATTGGGTGGAGTAAAAATAGTTATAGTTAAAAATGCAACTATGATCAATGATATAAGTTGATGCACTATTTATCTCGAATTCTTTCGAATCCTCCTGTGGTGCACTCTATCCGAAAGCGATGACAGTAGAGCAAAAGTCTGTCTTATCATGATAATGTCTGCCTTACTATGATAAGGTCTCCCTTACAATGGATATCGAGCGTGATCTATAGAATCCGACTGTGGTTTCATCGAAAAAACTTTATCAAGTATGCTCCATCAATTGTAATTGATTGTTCAAAACAGAATGAGGCATTAAAACAAGCGCCAGTAGATGTTCGTATAGAATTTGAGTCTAAGACAAATTTTCCGGCGGGAACCACGGCCTACTGTTTAATCTTACATGATCGAATGGTTGATTATAATGTAATAAGTGGTGATGTAATCAAACGTGTATAAAACATTTATACCCAATCGGCATCAATCTCATAGTTAGATATTTAAGAACTATAGTTAAGGATTTTTTAAGTTAAATTCATTACCTGTAAGATATATATATATATATTAATCTACCGTTAAGAGTTTTTATAAGATTAAATGCATTATCTGTAAGATTAAAAAATAAAAACAAGTTTTTATATGGCAAATGTATTTGTCTCGAATTCTTTCGAATCCTCCTGTGGCGCACTCTATCTGAAAGCGATGACAGCAGAGCGAAAGTCTGTCTTATCATGATAAAGTCTCCCTTACCATGAATATCGAGCGTGATCTATAGAATCCGACTGTGGCTCCATCTATAGCAGTACCGACGTCAGATAATTATCGACGTAAGATAATTTCTGACTGTTGGTAAAATATCAACAAAGGTATCGAATCTCCTAATATCCCGATATCAGGATATCCCAATCCCAAATACCCCGCGAGGTTTCACTGTGAGTTAGTCGGTCACTTATCTACAGTGATCGGTACAGTGTGCTCGTTGGTGCGGTAGATGCAGGCGCATTTATAAACCATGATCTGGTGAGTTACCGACTGTAGGGGAGGCTGGGTCAGTACACGACTACAGTAAGTCTACATAGAACCTCGCGCCATCTAACTGGATACCATGCATCCATTATAGAAATATCGATCTTGATCTATCCGACTGTAGCACCATCTAGCAGACAACAATTTCGACATAAGATAATTATCAACAGGCGGTCATTACCATCTGTGGGTAAAGTGGGTTTCTAGGATAATTACCGACCGAGCACAGGTAAATTTACACCTGCCCAGGTGGTGTGCTTGAACCGGCCTATCTTATCTACTGAAACTTGTCGTGTCTGTCGTTCAAAGTACCTTTGAATTTGATGAATGTACGAGGGTCGATCAATAAATAGTCGGCCTTGCGTCATCTGTTAGGCGAGGAAAGAAATCAATAGCGACGTTTAGTAGTGCCATCCTTCACATGACTGTTGTCAAAGTTTCAGTTCCCTGAGATGTTTAGTTTGCGTTTGACAGCGTCGAAAGACAAACAACTTTTCTGTTTTTACAAAAATAGAAAAAATAGAGTATCGTGCAGTGATTCGATTTTTGTTTTGAAAAAGAAAACGAACAATGAAATCAAAGCGGAGCTAGACGAAGTTTATATGGACCTTGCACCTTCGTTATCAACCATTAAATATTGGACAGCTGAATTTAAACGCAACCGTACGAGCATTGTTGCCGATCAACGTCTAGGTCGTCCAAATGAGGTCGTCATACCAGAAACAATTGAAAAAGTCCACGATATGGTGTCAAATGATCGGAGACTAAAATTGCGTGAGATTGCTGAGGCCACAGGCATATCATATGGCTCAGTGATTTCAATCCTGAGTGATCAGTTGGGTATGAAAAAGTTATCCGCAAGACGGGTGCCGCGTTTGCTCACTATCGACCATAAAAGAGAACGTGTAGCTGATGGTCAAAATTCATGAATTGAAATACGAATTGCTTTCGCATCCACCGTATTCTCCAGATTTGGTCCCCTCCGACTACTTTCTGTTTCCAAACCTGAAAAAATGGCTTGGCGGAAAGAGATTAGGTTTCAGAGATGACCTCATCGCCGAAACAGAGAACTATTTTGAGGACCTTCTGAAATCGTATTATTCGGAGGGCATCAAAAAATTGGAAAATCGTTGGAATAAGTGTGTCGAGCTAAAAGGAGATTATGTTGAGAATTAAAAAGATTTTTGTCCAAAAAAACGCGATTTTCTTTACCAAGCCGACTATTTATTGATCGACCGTCGTGTATCCGAGCGTTTTGTTCGTCTTTTTTCCGGTTTTGAAGGTAATCGGCTTTTTGATGATATTTTTTGCTTTCACAAGGTGCTCCTTAACAATGTTAATAGATGCTCCTGTGTCTATAACAGTTGTTAAATTTTTAAATGTTGTTTCGTCGAAGTGGAATTTTGCCGCGAATAGATGTCCTTTATCTGTTGTTGAGATGCACTCTCGTCGCAAACGCTCTCGCTGTCGCTTGTGTTTTCTCGTTCTTCGTTCGTCACATTCACTTTCTGTTAAGGAGGTCTCTTTTGATCCTGAGTCTTCTGGAAATTTTGATTCTCCTTCTGAAACTTCTTCTTTTTCTGTCCGTGCTTTTTGTTGAATGGGCTTGGCATACCTGTATCTTTCTTCTAGTTAGGTCCAGCAGCAAAAAATTCGCATCTCACGAGCGTTCTCTGGTACGACGATACCCCTGGAAAAAAAGATGATATAACATCGGAAAATACGGGTCTTGTGAAGAGAAGACAATCTTTAAATGTCGAAGAAACTGTGGACTTGCTCGGTCATCTGCATTGCGATATATTCAATCAGGAGCGGTTCCTATTAAACGGCGTCGAGATGCGACTACGGTTGGTGCGGTCTAGAGATGAATTTTGTCTTGTGGGGGATACAAAGAATGGACAATGCGGCCTAAAGATTCTCGAGGCAACGCTTCTCGTTCGTAGAACAAAAATAGCTCCTGGTGTGCTGCTCTCGCATGCTAGAACTCTGGCAAAATCTACGGCTAAATATCCTCTTACGAGACTCGAGGTAAAAGCCGTCTCAATACACTCTGGCGTTCATGGAGAGACTATCGATAATATCGTGTAAGGTCAATTGCCGAAGCGTATAATTATCGGTTTTGTCGATAACAAAGCGTTTAACGGCGACTTCAGTATAAATCCATTCAATTTCCAAAATTACAAGTTAAATTATCTCTCGTTGTATGTAGATGGTGCTCAAATACCTTCGAAACCGTTACAACCTGATTTCACGAAAAATCATCTATATGTGGATGCTTTTCAAACGTTGTTTTCGGGAACTGGAATACATTTCTTGAACGACAGTAATTCGATCGATCGCGATAATTATCACGATGGATACTGTCTGTTTGCTTCTGATTTGACACCCGATCTTTCGGCGAACAGCAATACACATTGGAATTTAATAAAGCACGGTAGTGTGAGAATAGAGGTACGATTTGAGGATGCGCTTGCTTCGACGATAAATTGTGTAGTCTACGCGGAATATGATAATATCCTTGAAATTGATGCCTCTCGGTAAGTAATGGTGGATTTTACCGGATAAGCGAAAAATGTGCTGATGTCGGCATCAAATTATTTCGTGTTAAGAGACGTAGAAGCGTGTCTGTGAGTAACGAATCAGTCGAACTCGAGCATCTGTACGGATTAGACGTGAAAATGGATATCGTCGTGGATATACAGGGAATGCGTGGTAAAGACTCGGAATTTATTCCGAAAGAAATTGCCGTGGTAGCAGTGGATAGACCGTACTCTGCTCATTGGATCGTCGCACCGCCGTGTCACTTTGCCGAATTACCACAGCATTCGAGAAGCCAGAATAATTTTCTCTCGAAATATTTTCACGGTCTGGAATGGTACGAGGGCGATGTGAGCTGTAAACAGGCATACGCTAACTTGCGTGAAATTTCGCGAAAATCAAGACGTATCTATACTCGCGGTCACGAGAAGGCTATACTTCTTTGCGATATCACGAGTCGTGAAATTTCCAACCTGGAGGATAAGGAGGGCGCCCCATCGTACACATTTATGCCGAAATCTTTGCGAAAATGCTTCAGACACGCTATGATAAACGATACAGCGTCTTTGCATTGTGCAATGCGCCAGGCTTTCCAAGTAAAAAATTGGCTTGGCGAGTACCCGTTTAAGGGAGAATCATACATGGATGTTTGGTCAGCAGACGAAGAGGAAGAGAATAAGAAAGAGGAGAAATCTTCATCATGTATTCGTGACACGATCGACGATGCTGTGAAATAAATTCTGCATATATATATACGTCTTTCAAAGCGTATCGGTCATCATTTTATCATTGACTATGTGTTCAGCATGAACACTAGACAAATCTACGAGAGTCTGTAGTATCTACGACTTTCAAATGTTGGCGTATACCCGGTTGACAGAATTCCTTGTGTATGGTCGTTACCTGCCGGACTCGTAGTCAACACGGATAACCACGACGGACCTGGAGAGCATTGGATCGCCATGTACGTTAACCATCATGGAAAAGGAATGTACTTTGATAGCTACGGGCTACCACCGGTTATACCGCAACATCTCGCACGACTACGAAGAAACTGCAAGTTCTATCGGTACGGCCTCAAGCAGCTACAGAGTAATACGTCGGATGTGTGCGGACAATTTTGCATCGTATTCCTACATCTTATGTCGTGCGGCTTCACCATGTCGCGATTTAATAATCTCTTTAGCGATAATGTAATGAAAAACGACAGATTAGTGCGTGAATATTACAATACTTTTGCCTCTCGACGATCAGACAGTGATAAAAATAAATTTAACGGCGGAGGAGTCTCCGAGCGAAGATTATCGTGTTTGCAGGGATGTTGCATACGACGGTAAATACAGGGTGCGCCATCTCAATCTGGTCGATGGAAGTATTGAATAACTCTGACAGATTTTAACCGACCAGCGTCGTACAACACGTTTCGTATAGGTTATTTCAGTACAATTTCAACCATGTATCGCTATACGCCGAAAGAACGCTTGGCTTACGCTAATAACGTTAGTCGAATGAAGGAAGCTGAGCCGGATTTTTGGGAGCGAATTCTGATGACCGACGAGGCTCATTTCACCCTCTCTGGCGCTGTCAACAAACAAAACTGTCGCATGTGGGGCACCGATAATCCTCATATTATTCACGAAACTCCATTGCACGATGAGAAAGTGACAGTTTGGGCCGGTGTTTGCTCAAAAACCACCATTGGACTATTTTTCTTCAGAGCTGGTGAAACTTTCAATGGGGATCGATATCGGTGGATGTTGGCACACTTTGTTTTACCACAAATGCGTGAAAAAGGTCTTAAGGAATTTTGGTTCCAACAAGATGGTGCGACATGTCACACTGCGCGCCCAACAATGGACTATTTGCGTCGGAAGTTCCCAGGACGTGTGATATCAAAGAAAGGTGATATTGACTGGCCACCAAGATCGCCGGATTTGACTGCACCGGACTTCTTCTTGTGGGGATTTTTGAAAAGTAAAGTCTATGCCAACAAGCCGAAGACCATAGAGGAGCTAAAAAAAAACATTCGAGCCGAAATCGCAGCGATATCGCCCGAGACGCTGGCAAATACAATGGAAAATGCCGAAAAAAGAGCTCATTTTTGTCTCAGTAATAAAGGCGGACATTTGATCGATGTGGTTTTTGGAAACTAATCAAAATAAATTGTAATGAATGAAATTTAATAAAAAAATCCGACTTTGTGAAATCTGTTGAAAATTCTCTAAGTTATTCAATACTTCCATCGACCAGATTGAGATGGCGCACCCTGTATGTGTAAAGTGATTTAAACAAAATATTGATCAATTAAAAACAACTACATCGTTTTACTGTGCCTCTTATTTTATAGTTATATATAAATTATAATCGAGGTCCCTCGCGGTACGGTATCATATTTTGCGCCTTTTACTGCAGAGCAAGCGCTTCGCGAGGAGCACAGCGCAGAGCAGTACGCACGTGCAAAACCGCTGTCGCTGCATTCAGAGCGCTGGACACCTTAGTTATGATTCAGAGGGCGGTTCGCTATGTTCAAACCCCGTGATACCAACCAGCAGCATCCTGAGCATTCAGTCTATCTTCAACTTCGTGATCGCGCAGTCAAAAACGCATTTTTCGCAATGTATCCTCATTACGAGGCTAGCGGGTTTTCGGAGTCCTCAGTGCCGAAATAGACATCGGGTACGATGGCGGCGACGTGGACGAGGGCTTCGAGAACCCCGAGCTTCCTGAAGCAGACGATGCTCGGTTATGAAAGTGTCGACGCGCGCGCGAGCGTGTGTGTGTGTGTGTGTTTGTGTGAGTGAGATAGTGAGAGACAGGAGTCTAAAATCGCCGTCGAAGGAAGGTGGACGTCAACAACAACAGAGGTAAGTACCTAATTTTTTTCCTTTTTTCAAGTATGTGTACACCTTTGCTCCATCCTGCTCTTATCTCTAGTCTTTCTTGTTCACGAGAGTACCCACACCACCTCACTTTACCATCTCCACGTTACCGACACTGGTTAAGCAGAGTGGGTAGTGCGACGGTGGAAAAGTGGGGTGTTGAGGGTAGCCGCGTGGTGGGGAAGGAGTGGGGATAGGAGTGGGATGGAGCAAAGGTGTACACATACTACTTACCGGATTTCAGAGGGCCAGGACCGAGGGTGGTCGACGAGGAAGAAGAGAAGCAGGTGGCGTGTTTGACGTTTATGGAAAATCCACGGGAGTATTTATACGAAGAGGTGGAGAGGAGCCCGAGTAAGTGGTACGACGAGATGCATCCGAGGTGTCCGGAGATACCAGTGGGGATTGCGGGAATCTCGGAGCTGAGTCTCATCGATAGTGGAAGTGAAGTATCGTGTGTCTCAGGGGAGTTTTTCCGGAAGAATGAGGGTATTTTAAAAAATTGCCCGGTACTGCCGGTGACGTCCACGCAGGTGGTCGGAGCATTTGGTGGGGAAACCAAACGCATCAAGAAACAGATTATGGTCGAGGCAGAGACATATGGATCGACAGGAGCTTTGCAAATGTTGGTAGTGCCGAAATTGGTTAGGCCTGTATTGATTGGTATCGACGGGATGTTGGCATTGAAGATCTCAATTGACTCACAAAATAAGATTCTAGCGGTTGACAATAAAGTGGTTGCGGAATTAAGGGGTGGAATTTGGCGACACGTAGACCCGAAGAATGTGCATTCGATTGAAACAAGTAAGATGTGTACTGCAGAGGACGTGATCGACAACCTCGAGGGTGAAATAGAGGTTAGCCTGACAGAGGAGGAGTTTGAAAAGAAAATGGAGGAATGTCGGGATCTGGATCCGGAAGTCAAGGAAAAATTCAAAAGAATTGTTGAAGAGAAGAGAGAGATATTCGATAGGCTACCGGGAAGGATGACAGAATATGAGCACCGTTTGTTATTAAAGGATCCGAAGCCCTATTTTTACCGCTCGTATCCGGTCTCGCTGGCGCAACGGAGGACAGTGCTGAGAGAGATCGAGAGAATGCTGAGGATGGGAATCATACAGAAATCGGAGAGTATCTATATAAATTCTCTCATGCCTGTCACGAAGAGTGATAATTCGGTCCGTTTGTGTCTGGATGCTCGGGAATTGAATATTTATTTAATCAATGATTATAATAATGCACCACTACTTGAGGAGATTTTTCAACGATTTGGGGGAAATACAGTGATGTCTACGTTAGATTTAACTAGCAGTTTCTGGCAGATACCCTTCCGGCATCTCGAAAATACACGGCATTCCAGCACAACGGGAAGTGCGAAGAATTTACCCGAAGAAGTTACATCGTTCGGGCTGAAGACCAGTACAGCAAGTTTGATACGAGCCCTTGATGTCGTCCTAAAAGGTTTGGATTTTGTAATTAATTTCGTCGATGATTTATTGGTCATGTCAAGATCACATGAAGAACACTTAAGTCATTTACAACAACTATTTGAGAGAATTCATCAGCATGGAGTGACTTTGAAATTCTGTAAATCGCATTTTTTCCGGAAAGAAGTGATTTTCCTCGGACATATCCTTACGACGGAAGGACTAAAACCGGACCCCGAGAAAATAAGAGCGATACATGAATACCCATGACCTCGGTTGATAAAACAATTAAGAAGATTTCTGGGACTCATAAATTTTTACACGAAGCTTACAAATCGCCATGCCCATGAGACTGCACCACTGTTAAATCTTTTCAGAAAAGGAATACAATGGAAGTGGGATGAGGCGATGGACAAAATGTTTATAAAAATAAAAAATCTTTTCTGTGATGAGGTAGTGCTTGGATACCCTGATACCAAGAAACCCTATACGCTTATAACGGATGCGAGTGCGTATGCGCTCGGAGCTATACTTGCACAGGAAGATGTAAATGGGGAAATGAAAGTGGTAACGTTTGCGAACAAGACGCTTAAAGGGGCTGAGATAGGGTACATGACCACTGAGAAGGAATTGTTAGCAATTGTGTGGGCCTTACAAAAATTCAGGACGTATCTGAAAGGTACCCAGGTACATATAAAAATAGACCACAAAGCTTTAATTTTTTAAAAGACGTATAGGTTTACGGCTGGAAGACTGATGTGGTGGGCACTAGCCATACAGGACTACCACACACAAGTAGAGCATGTCTCAGGAAAAACGAATGTGTTGGCAGATGCCCTGAGCCGAGTGAGAGATAACGAGGATGCACCATCGACCGAGAAGGATGGAATTGTGGTGGTTGCCGGAGTGTTGGCCGAAAAAATTCCGCGTGAATTAGCGAGAAAATTAAAAAGCATAAAAGGGGTACAGGGAGAGCAAGAACATGTACGAATTATTATGGATTTTCTGGGTGAAGAGAAGGAAGGAGGGGAGGAACAGAAATTTCGTTTAGAGAAAGGAATATTACAGAAGAAATCGAAGACCGGAATTTGGCGGGTTATAAAACCAAAAGGTATGATTCAAGATATGATAAAGACGTGCCACACCATGTATGGGCATCTGGGTGCAAGGAAGTGTCTGCGGATATTAGGGGAGGATTTTACGTATCCACATATGGCAAAAATAGTTCGGAGTATCCTAGCTACTTGCGACACGTGCCAGAGAAATGAAATCGCAGTACAGACCAGCTACGCGGCGATGCAGAATATAATACCGGAAGGACCGGGAGTAGTATATGTACACCTTTGCTCCATTACACTCCTATCCCCACTCCTTCCCCCACCACGCGGCTACCCCCACCACCGCACTTTTCCACCGCCGCGCTACCCACTCTGCTTGACCAGTGTCGGTAACGTGGAGATGGTAAAGTGAGGTGGTGTGGGTACCTTGGTGAACGAGGAAAAGTAGAGATAAGAACAGGATGAAGCAAAGGTGTACACACACTTGGAAAAATGAATAAAATTATGTACTCACCGCCGCAGCTGTTGTAGACATCTACCCTCTTGCCAAAGCGATTTCAAACACCTGTCTCTCGAATGTACTCTCTCACACACGCGCACACACACACACATACATACACACGCACAGCGTCGTGTCTTTAATTCATTACTATGTCCTCGTCAAAGCCCTCGTCCACGGAATGATATCGTAGCCGATATCTATCTCATCACCGAGGGCTTCTATAATAACCGCCGCCACGTCCGCGCGTTCACCGTTCGATAATCGAACCCGCGGAACGCTATCGCCGGCAAGAGGTCTTATCACGACAGCGATCAAGTCATCTCTACCGCACGCTTCTTCGACGAGCTGCTCGATACCTGCAACATCCACGCGTTCGAGTCCGTATATGGAAAACTCCATGACAAGAACCGGCACCATACTTGCAAGAAGCTCCGGATGAAATAGGTAAGACCAGTCGATGTAAATAGTTTCGCCGAAACCGACTAGCAACACCTCGCAGTGCCCATCAAAGTCCGGGTAAATCACTTCGCCGCAGACAACGCTATTGAAACGAGGCACAATACAGGACATGCCGATATACAGCTGCCCAAGTTCAATGGGTCTTCCACGACGTTCCACTAAATACACGCTACGTAGGAGCTCTTCCAGATCGTCGTATGCATCGCACATTTCCTATGTACGCAGTAACACGCTCATCACACTCTCGACAAACATTAATCAACACAAAAACGCGTCGCTTAAAATCTCCTTGCCGTATCGTGTATACATATTGCTTTTTATTGTTTGCAAGTAGGATGCCAAAGACAGCCTAAATGCTCGAGTTGATGCTAGAGAGTATCACGGCCATAAAGATAACAGCCTCCTATGAATCATAACTAGGTATCCATCACTTTGAATGCAACGAAAGTGGTTTCCGAGCATGCACAGCCCTGCGCTATGCTCCTCGCAAAGCGTTCGCTCTGCAGTAAAAGATATAGAATATGATACCTCAAAGAGAGAGAGAGAGAAAGACTTCAATTATAATTGTCTAATTATTATGCTATAAAAATAAGAGACACAGTAAGATCAGATATTTTTAAATTAACCAATATTTTATGGAAAGCACTTTATACATTTACCGTCGTATGCAACAGCCCTGCAAACATGGTCATCCACGCTCGGAGATTCCTTTACCGTAAATTTTATTTTTATCGCTATATGGAATTAATTTGTATTATCACTCGTAATATTGCTTTTAAATTATTTTTCGCTGTGGACGTTGTCATCATAGTGTACTTCTGAAAAAAGAACGAAAGAACTATTTAATTGAGCGCACTGATCAATAAAAAACATCGTGTACAGAATAATCGATATTGTCTTACCTGATATGCCACGCCTCATTATATTTACAAAGTTGGCAGCGTTGATGATCTTCTGCCACCGACGACAACTGTGGATGAGGATGTCGGGTGGCACTTTTCTTTCCCGAAGTTAGCTCTATCTGTACAGTATATGTATCTTCCTCTCGGTCTTCATGACACGAATAACGAACCCTCAGTGTCGACTCATATGCATGGGCTGCTCGCTCTGCAAAACATTATTTTTTTAATTAAAAAAAAATATCACATAATTTTAAATTATTTTATATTTTTTACTTACCAAGCTCTGTTGCTTTGCTGCTAATCGACATTGGCACGTATTCCATGATCTGCTGTGTTAATGAAACAGAGACGAGCGATCCGTCTTCTTTCTAGCGCAGACCTTTGCTGATGCTTCGGTTTTACGACTGTCTCTCTCTCTCTTTCTCTCTCTCTCACTGTGACTGACATCGGTGTATACTTTATAATATTTTGAGCGAAATGTACACTATATACAATTATTTACAACAGTTTCTTTATCACAAATAGCTGCACATACGTAGAATTATTGCGTTCGAAACGCAACACCCGATGCATGATCCGCGATATGACCACGAAACAGCACAATTATTTCGGACAAAATAATTTTCATAAACTCCGTATCCTCTGGCGTTAGCAAGATCGCGATGTGTTCCAGCGCTTCTTCAAAGAAGTCCTTGGAACCGTGATCTCATACGCTACTGCACGAGGCATTTCACTGGCAACTATCTTTTCACGGACATATGATACCACCTCGTTCATACACCTCTGAATCGTTTCACTTTTGCTCTCTAGAGCCTGCATATGAATATCAATTCTTCTACTTATTTCGACGAGCATATCAAATATAGGCCGCTGAAGAACAATGTTTGGAGAGTATTTTCGGAAGCGTTTCCGTTTCGATTCTCCAGATTCCTCTTGATTCTCGTATTCCTCATCAGCGCTACCACTTATTTCACCAAATGACGCAGCTCTGTGCTAGTAACACGAGGTTAAAAGTGTGTAAAGCGTTGTGTGCTCTATGCGAGTCTTACATATTTTCTCGGCATCAGGCCCATGAGCTTTGAAATATTGTTGTACGCGAGAAAAATCACTTTTAAACACTCGCCACTCGTCCGCACCGAGTGTAATTCCGGTAAAAGTATTTGACTATATTTTCACCACTGGTGTAAGAGTACACGTAGATTCCGACTCGAGCCCGGCTACCATTATTTTACAAAATGATTTATTTAAACCGTACATAACGGGGTTCGCTATATATGGTGATATCGCGTGAGACGTAGCACCGTTATTTGCCATTTTTATTGCTTTCGCGTAGACTGTAACTTTTCGAATGAATCGTCGGTGGTGTTCATACTCCGTTTTATACAGATTTCCCCCACCATCCAGCTGCATCGCCTCTTCTTTTGATACTGCAAATCATACGACTGAAAATTGCTAGCCAATATCTTTTGATATTTGTCGCATTCTCCTCAATAGCCTAGTAACAGCAGCAGCAGCAAATATATCCCAAAACTCTTGCATACGCTCGCACACTTATGTGCATATGCACACCTCGACATACAGATAATATGTGTCATGAAAACTAAATAATATTCGTCGACGAAATTTGATGATTTTCCTCATGGCCAAGTGCCTTGAAATTAGATGAAAACAATATGACTTTCATCAGCGAAACTCGATAACTAAGTACATCACCATCGCAAAATATTTCCCTAGGTCCTGCTTTTGTAAAGTGATCGCGTGCGGCCATCTTCTTGGTTAGTCGTATTAATTACATCGCTGCAGTATATGCAGAGAGAGAGAGAGAGAGAGAGAGAGAGAGAGAGAGAGAGAGAGAGAGAGAGAGAGAGAGAGAGAGAGGAAGAGAGAAAGAGCTTGTTAAAGGAATACATATAAAAGTGAGCCGCTTTGAAAATTCTCTAGTTAATTGTCTGATTTACTGTGGTTACTACTACTACTACTACTCTAACAGCACAATCATGGTCAGAGTGTCAAAGCGCCCATTGATAAGAAATTTGATAGAGTTTATATTGAAGCGTAGACAGTCGTTGCGTTCGCGGTGGGGGAGAAGAAATTTGCAGATCAGCCTATGGGAACTTCCGACACAGGCGGTTGTTCGTAAAATTCGCGGTATGCTGTCGGAGTGTCATCAGCGCGATTTTGTTGACGCGTATAATGTTGGATTGTTTAATAATCAAATAATTATTGATCCGGTGGTGCGTGTTATTCGTCGACGCAGTTGGCTGAGTGAGCCTGCTCTGCAACCCATACTCAATGAAAGACATAAGTAATATACAGCGCTAATTACTTTTATTTTATTTCCTTTATTTCATAAGATTTTTATATAGTTCGATGGTATGAAGACGAAGGAATGGGATCCGACACCTATGATTTCGATGAGGAGGGTAGAACCGATTCAGATGATCATAGCAGGAACAACGATGGCGACAGCTCCGCAGAGAATCGTTGGATAAATTTTACCCAACCATTCTGCGGCTATAAACCTACAAACGGTCTTTTCATGGAAGGCCCCTCGAGAGAACCAGATGAAGCGGCGCAGGCCCATCGCGACAATACAGTTCAAACGATGATACCATCGGCAATACAGACAACGAGGAAGAAGAAGGAGAAGAAGAAGAAGAAGAAGAAGAAGAAGAAGAAGAGGAGGAGGAGGAGGAGGAGGAAGAGGAGGAGGACCCTGTAGATTCAGGTAAGCTTTTAATAATACAACTACGCTGACAAAAAAAAAATTACGAGGATAATAATAGTAAAATGAAAAAACAGAGTACGAGACGGACTCAAACGTTTTTCGCTTTGCACGATTCACTGTGCCGAAACCGCCGACAATCGAGTTGGTTTACGAAATGCGTCGGCGGTTCCCGGGTGCAGTCGACGGATTCGAGTACTAGAAGCAAATATAAGTTTGTAATTCTCACGTTACACGAATTATATACATGGTATATAGCTTGCGACAAACTAAAATTTTAATTAAATGAAATAAAAATTCTAATAAATGCTTTAATTATGCTTGCAGTTGGACAGACTGGCGATGGAAGGACTGCTGCACCGGGTGGTGATATTTTGCCTCCTGGTGAACGTTTCGGTATCGACAATGAGCAGAGATGCTATTTTCCACGCTTTAGGATGCAGGATCGAGAGACAGATTTTTATTTTCGTCAGCCACCGGACGGTATGGATCATCTGACATGGTTCGAGGGAGGTGTGCGAGATGTTCTTACACGCCTTACAGAATCGTGCGAAGGACATGATTATGTGGGTATGACTCTGAGCGTACCGTCTTTCGCGCAAGGACATGTATGGTTATCATTTCAACGAGCTCGTGACATCGTTCCCGACGATATATGGCGACTAATTAATACTGTAGCTCAGAGCGCGCGCTAATTTTGAATAGACGCTGGTACATGTAGAATGACGACATGTATAGTACGAGGCGTCGAAGAAGCTGGTGTGGGCACTAGGCTTACACACGAGTCTATAGCAAAAAAGTCAATTTTACGCATAAGTAATCGCCATAATTTGTGTCTACAACGATCCCTTGTCACTGCCCGAGCGCACGCCGAACGCGGTCAAATACGTGCGGGCGAGCTACACAGACGATGGTGTCAAATTTGGAACGGGCTTCGAGGTGCGCAATATACAGCAGCGATAGAGCTCACGCGTAATGCAGGGGTAACGACACCGTCTAGGGGGTGTGCTGCGCGCGAAATTCAGCGCTTTCAGGAGTACTTGGTTCACGAGGGTATAGCGATTGTTGTTTATGAATTTCTCACCTTCGGAAAACGCGTTCCGGCTCTGTACGATGGGCGAAAATACGTACTCACCGCAACAGTTAAAATTAATCATACACTTTTTATTCTCTATTACGAGCGTTCTCATCACTATCAACCGATATTAAATCTCGCCGGTGGGCTAGGTAGTCGAGGGTTCTGCACACAAAGTATATTCGAGTACTCGAGCATCGATGTAGCTATCAATGTGCTCGATGTAAATCCACTTATTGCAACGGCAAAAGAGACTCGCAGCCTGAGTATTGCGCCGACTGTAATCGTTCGTTCTTTGGTGCTTTTTGTCTCGCTCATCACAAGAGTGAGGGCTCCGCGGGTGTCACGTCTCGTAAATATAGACGGTACAGCGTCTGTAACGCATTGAAAATCTGTAGAGGCTGCTCGTGTATGATTAAATCCACAAATAAAAATATGCATGTACAGTAGCGGACAAAAGTTTAAGACGATGAATTACAATTTGTTTCATAGATCTGTCATACAAGTACTAACGTTTCTTTCGGCTTGTTGTTTTTTTACAATGCATGTGTACGTTTGACCTTCATAATGTAGAAGTCTCGGTCGTCAAATGTAAACAATATAGATTATACAATTTTTTTTTCTTCCAACCATCTGTAAACAGCGGACATTAGTTTAAGACGATCTGTCGAACAAGATACCCGTAGTAGATCCACGCAATAATTTGATATATTAATACTGTAAATAGTTTGTGGTGTATCATCCAGTGTCTTAAGTTTAATTACGTACGAAAAGAGTATGGGTAAAGCCCGTAATTTGTCATCAACTGAACGAAAACTAATCGTGTCTCTGCGGAAGCAAAATGAGACATTTTCTTCAATTGCAACTCAAATGAATCGATCAGAAACTTCTTGTAAGCAAGCGTGGT
The DNA here is from genome assembly GCA_963942595.1 of Cylloceria caligata. Lineage (NCBI taxonomy): Eukaryota > Metazoa > Arthropoda > Insecta > Hymenoptera > Ichneumonidae > Cylloceria > Cylloceria caligata. Next base: position 7,702,844 of record OZ012711.1, on the reverse strand, counting down.
ACAAAATTGTGAAGACTGGGGACTATTTTGATCGACCAAAAAACGGTAGACCGCGGAAAACCACGCCAACGCTGGATCGTCGGATTCATCGATTAAGCGAGAGAGATCGTTTTCGTTCAGCAGTCGATATCAGAGCTGAAATATCCAGTAATAATAATGCACAAATTAGTGTAAGAACTGTCCGAAGACGATTAGATAAATTCAATTTGAAAGCACGAAAGCCACGGAAGAAGCTGATGCTCAGTAAAAAGAATAAAAAATTACGACTGCAATTTGCTAAGGCTCATCGGCATTAGACAAGTGAGGATTGGCAAAATGTGCTATTTTCGGACGAATCCAAATTCAACCGAATTTGTTCTGAAGGGATACTGTATGTAAGACGTCGAATTGGCGAAGATTTAAATCCTCGATGTGTTTTACCGACAGTTAAGCATAGAGGTGGAAACGTAATGGTGTGGGCATGTTTTTCTCGCAATGGTCCTGGACCAATACGCCGAATTAATGGAATCATGGAGCGTTTTCAATACTTGGATATATTGAAAAATACTCTGTTACCGTATGCCTACGAAAATATGGGTGATAATTTTATTCATCAACAAGATAATGACCCAAAGCATACGGCTCGGGTAGTGAAAAGTTTTTTTCAAGATGAAAAAATCACTTTATTACCGTGGCCGTCGCAGTCGCCGGATTTAAATCCAATTGAAAACTTATGGTGTACCATAAAAAGAAGGGTTCAAAGAAATAAACCAAAAAATTTTGACGATTTGTACTCTTTGGTTGAAAAAACGTGGAATGAAACAACTGTGGACGACTGCAAAAAATTAATTGATTCAATGCCTCAAAGATGTGCTGATGTGATAAAAAATAATGGACTGTGGACAAAGTATTGAAGGGAGGAAAATATCTGTATATTTTCAACCAAAAAATATTTTTTTACGTATAGTCTTGAACTTTTGTCCCCGAAGATATCAAACAAATTTATATTTTCTTTGTTTACTGTATCTTATGTTGTTACGCGCAAAATTGAATTTATGTAATAAATATATGAATTAATGATTAATTAGCTAATACAAAAAAAATCCACTGAGTCAATTCTTTTCATAAAAAAATCAACGATTACTTTTTTTTTCCTCTCCGTCTTAAACTTTTGTCCGCTACTGTATGTGGTATATCGTTTTGTATTACATGCAAACAAATGCGACCGACTACGCATGCGTGTTTCATAGCACCTCTTAAGAAACCAGAGGCGCAAAAGGAGAAGAAAAAAGACAAGACGTAACAACACGAGCAATTGCATTATGATAAATCGACACGGGTTCACGAGCCGAATTTATGTGTTGCACAATGCGTATGTATAGCATGTCTGGATATCACAGATATAGAGACCGATTGTGCTAACTGTGGTAAACGTGGATTCGTGTTTATCGATGATCCTGTTGGGGAGCTCGTGAAATTGGCATTATCGCAAAAATTTAAAAAGACCATCTGCATCGCCCATAATGCCAGAAGTTTCGACGCATAATTTATTCTACGGTATTTTTTCGAGGTGCAAAAAACACAGCTGCCCTCTCTGATTGTGAATGGTACGAAGATTGTCTCGATGAAAATTGGCGATGTCGTTTTTCTCGATCGTCTAAACTATTTACCCATGGCTCTTAGCGCTTTACCTAAGGCCTTTGGTTTCGCTGATGAGGTGGCAAAAGGTACATTTCCCCATTTATTCAACACACCGGAATATCAGAATTAATCAGGTCTTCTGCCGGCTTTGCATTTTTACTCACCCGATACCATGATCTCAGCGGATCGCGAGCGCTTTTTAAAATGGAATGAGGAAGAATCGAGTCGCGCAGATTATAAATTTGATTTTGCGACGCAATTTGTGCAATATTGTCGTACAGATGTTACGGTTTTGAGACGAGCGTGTTTAGCTTTTCGAGAGTTACTTATAGGTTGTGGGAGCGTGTGCCCATTTACAGAAGCATGCACGATAGCATCATCATGTATGAGAGTATTTCGAAAGAATTTTCTACAGAATGATCGCATTTCGATGTTACCACCAGGTAACGCGCATGCTGGACGCACGAGAGAGTATCGCTCTCCGACCGGTCTACCGGCTGTCGACGGATACTACGTGGATGCGGGGGTCCATCACGTTCTTCAATTTCACGGCTGCTTTTGGCATGGTTGTCCGCGATGTTATCGCGTGAATAGAGATACTCGAACTAAATTCGGCGATACAATGGATGAGCGATAGGAGCGTACCGTTCTTATTTCCGGGCCAATCAGATCGAAAGGGTACACTCTAACCGAAATATGGGAATGCGATTTTGACAGTTTACTCGAGAATAACGAGGAATTTCAGAGGCCGGAAAACAACAGGCCGGCGGGACCGGAGTTGCCGAGACAGGAGCAGCAGCCGAATAGTCAAATGCACAATATAAATCGTGGTATACAGGGTCCATTCGTGGCACACACGATCCCACGAGAACCAGTACCAGAGTGTTCTAGAGCAGTTAACACGAATCCGGGAAACGCATAAGCGTTGCGCCCGAGAAAAAAAGAAAAATAAACAACGACCTAGAGGAACGGAGCGCAACGTTTAAAAATGAAGAAAGGAAGAGTATCAGACAGAAGATGAACGCGAGGAAGAGAGAGAAGAAGAGAGTGAGGAATCAGCGGAGAAAAGACGAAGAGTGCAGGCGTAGCGGACAAGAAGTGGAGGAAGATAAAGGAGTGACCACCGGACGGCGAGGGCAGGCTGAGTACGTGGAAAGCAGAGTTCTGGAAGTCGGTAAAAGCACACGTGAAGAGAAAGGAAACGTGTGTCCTGAAAACGATGCTAGAATTCTGAAGAGACCGGATATCAGAGGGCCAGCACCGAGGGTGGTCGACGAGGAGGAAGTAAGGCAGGTGACGTGTTCCACACTCATGGAAAATCCACGGGAAATTTTGTGCGAGGAGGCGGAAGGTGTCTCGAGTAAATGGTACGACGAGGAGCATCCGAGATGTCCAGAGATACCGATCACAGTTGCGGGGATATCGAAGATGAGTTTAATAGATAGCGGTAGCGAGGTATCCTGTATCTCAGAATTGTTTTTAAAAGAAAATGGAGAATTATTTGAAAAATGTCCGATGCTACCTGTGACGTCGACGCAGGTGGTTGGTGCGTTTGGTGGGGAGACTGCCCGAATTAAGAAACAGATCATGGTGAATATGCAGACGTATGGGTCGAGTGGTGATCTGCAGGTACTGGTTGTGCCGAAATTGGTGAGACCAGTGTTGATCGGGATCGATGGGATGTTAGTTTTGAAAATATCGATTGACGCTCAACAGAGGATTCTGGCAGTAAAGGACCGAGTCGTTGCCGAATTGAAGGAGGGAAGATGGCGACATATAGATCCGGGAATTTTGCATGCAGGTACACCAAGTGAGATATGTGCCGGCGTGGAGAGAGAGGCTAACCCTGAAGAGGAAGAGACCATCAGCTTGACAGAGGAAGAGTTTAAAAAAAAAATGAAAGAGTGTCGGGATCTGGATCCGCAAGTCAAGGAAAACTTCAAAAGAATCGTCGAAGAGAGAAGAGAGATTTTTGATAAGATCCCTGGAAGGATGACGGAATATGAGCACCGACTGGTGTTGAAAGACACGAAACCGTATTTCCACCGTGCGTATCCGGTCGCGATGGCCCAAAGGGAGAGAGTACAGAGGGAGATCGAAAGAATGCTCAAGATGGGAGTTATCCAAAAGTCCGAGAGTGTTTATATAAATCCTCTAATGCCGGTCACGAAGAGCGATAATTCCGTCCGCCTCTGTTTAGATGCTCGAGAGTTGAATAATTATTTAATAAATGATCATAATAATGCGCCCCCGATCGAAGAGATTTTTCAACAATGTGGTGGAAAGAAGATCATGTCTACACTAGATTTAACCAGTAGTTTCTGGCAAATTCCTCTCCATCCGGAATCGCGAAAATATACAGCTTTCCAGAACAACGGGAAGTGTTATGAATTCACAGTGACACCATTTGGTTTGAAGACCAGCACAGCGAGTTTGGTAAGGGCCCTCGATATTGTCCTTAAGGGTCTCGATTTCGTTATTAATTTTGTCGATGACTTATTGGTCATGTCGACATCACATGAGGAGCACATCAACCATTTAAGAGAATTATTTGAGAGATTTCATCGACATGGAATGACTCTGAAATTCAGTAAGTCGCATTTTTTTCGAAAGGAAGTAATATTCCTCGGACATATCCTGACAACGGAAGGACTGAAACCGGACCCCGAGAAAATAAAAGCGATACGGGAATATCCGCGACCTCGAACAATAAAACAATTAAGAGGATTTTTGGGACTTATAAATTTTTATACGAAATTCACCAATCGCCATGCCCACGAGACGGCGCCGTTATTAAATCTTTTGAGAAAAGGTATACGGTGGGAGTGGGATGAGGCCATGGAGAACACATTTAAAGAAGTAAAAGATTTATTTTGTGAAGAAGTGGTACTCAGGTTCCCGGATACACGGAAACCATATACTCTCACTACGGATGCGAGTGGGTACGCGCTGGGGGCGATTCTGTCACAAGAGGATGAGGACGGAGAAGTAAAAGTCGTAACTTTCGCAAGCAGAACATTAAAAGGAGCAGAGATCGCGTATATGACTACTGAGAAAGAACTGCTGTCAATTGTGTGGGCATTACAAAAATTCCGAACGTATCTGAAGGGTGTCCAAGTACGTATAAAGACGGATCACAAAGCGTTGATTTTCTTAAAGACGTGTAGATTCTCGTCTGAAAGGCTGATGCGGTGGGCACTATCGATACAAGACTACGATATACAGATAGAGCATGTCTCGGGGAAAACGAATGTAGTGGCGGATGCACTGAGCCGAATGAAAAACGACGAGGAGGCACCGTTGGCCGAGAAGGAGGGAATCGTGGTGGTGGCTGGAATGTTGGCAGAGAAAATTCCCCGTGATTTAGCAAGGAAATTGAAGAACATGGGGGCGGTACAGAGGGAGCAAGAGGATTTACGAATCATTATGGATTTCGTGGCGGAAGGGAAGAAGGAAGAAGAGGATAAAAAATTTCGTCTACAAAGAGGAATTTTGCAGAAGAAATCGAAAACCGAAATTTGGCGGGTTGTAATACCAAAGGTCATGATCAAAGATATGATAAAAACGTGCCATACCATGTATGGGCATCTGGGGGTACGGAAATGTCTGCGATTGTTAGAGGAAGATTTTACATATCCACACATGGCAAAAATAACTCGAAACATTTTGGCCACCTGTGACACGTGCCAAAGAAATAAAATCGCGGTACAGACTAGCTACGCAGCGATGCAAAATATCATACCGGAAGGACCGGGGGATTTAGTTTCTATAGATTTCTATGGGCCTTTGCCTGCATCGGTGGGTGGAGTAAAACATATCCTGGTGACACTAGATGCATTTAGTAAATTCGTCAGACTATACCCCATGAAGAAAGCAAACACGTCGACGGTGATTAAACGAATATTCGACGACTACATTCCAAAATACGGGAAACCACGGAGAATTCAGTTCGATCATGGGACGCAATTCACAGCTAAGAACTGGATACAGAAGCTCAAGGACGAGGGTATTATGGCCGTATTTTCATCGAACCGGCACCCCCAAGGAAATATCGTCGAGCGAGTGAATCGAGAACTCGGAAGGTTTTTTCGAGTTTTCCTAACAAATAATCATGCAGGATGGTTCAAGTGGATAAAAATAATTGAAAATTGTATTAACGAGAGTCATCACGACACGACTGAATTCACGCCGGTGGAACTACAGTGCAAGAGAAGGCCGGTACGAGAATGGAATAAACAGATGGGTTTAGAAAAAGAAGAGGATGATAGAATAACGTATGAAATGAAAATTAAGATTGTACGCGAAAGGATGGAAAGGAAAGGCCTGCTTCGGGCAGAGAAATTCGATGCATCCCATAGGTTAACGAGTTATGAGGTGGGCGATTTAGTTTTAATTAAGGCATTAAATGTATCAGACCCGTTGAAACAGCTAACATCGAAATTCATGCCATTATATGAGGGACCGTATAGAATTGATAAATGTGTAGGAATAGCTACCTATTTAGTCGTAGATCTAGAGAATAAGAAAGAGCGCGGTAGATTTCACGCGAGCATGTTTAAGAGGTACCAGACTGAGACAGAGAGTACAGAAGCGAAAGGAGAGAGCGCGAAGGACACAGTGACGAGCGAGCGAGGAGAGACAACGATAGGAGAGTGACAAAATCAAAACAACTGGACGAACGCGAGCCGGTATAGGAGTAACACCGATTTATCCATTGGAAGTCGTGGAACATAAAGAGGAACCCCGACACCGATGAGTTCTGACGTCACGGCTAACGGCGATTCCGAAAAGAATGCCTCAAATTCCGAGGAAGGAAGACTAGTCAGAAAAGGGGAAGCGATAAATAGAGCATCCAATTGGCTGTAATGGAAGAACAGAGGAGAACTAGGCGAAAAGTGGAAGAACATGAGATATAGATCCTCGAGAACGCCGAAGGGAATATAAAAGGAGCGAGACGGGCCCATGACCAGACAAAACGAATTAAAACGCGAACACGAGATAAGGCGAAATAAAAACAAGATTTACAAGTGAAAAGTTTGTTCAGCAGATAAATTTTTTTTAATTTTTTTTTATTTCTTTCAAAATCTAAATTTACGATGCAGCGATTTGTGGAGAATGCGGTGGAGTTTTTCCGTCCGGGAGAACCATACGAGGTGGAAATTATCGGCATCGATAATCCAAGCCGGATTTACGTGTGGGCGAAGAAGGAGGAGGCAAGGAGGGAGAACCTGCTCAAGACGGTAGCAGCAACGCCGATGGACCACCCGCAACTCCACCGTTTGCTGGAGGAAGAAGTGTACGCGGGAAGGGCGGTATTGTTTCTGATGCCGGAGGGAGAGGAGGACGGAGAAAATATTTTTTTACGTGCAACGATTATGAAGAAGAGGAGTGATGGTCGAATTGCACTATGGCTAGGAGACCTAGCGAAGAAGGTGTACGTCGGGCTGGAGACGTTATATACTTCGCCTAGAATTTATCTGGGCGAGCCATATTTCGCGGTCACCTGCGCCCTAGACTGTCTGGGACCGGCGGGGACCGTGTGGACGGCCGAGGCAACCAATCTCGTCGCAGAATTGATGGCGAACCAGCTATGCGATATGTATGTTAGTGAATTGGACCCGACGGTCGAAGTGGTGTGGGTAGACTTGCATGCAACAAAGAAAAACATGCAAGGATGCGATGTGGGGGAAGAATTAGTGGAAAAGAAACTGGCCAAGAGGATACGGCAAAATCCGGTCTATGATTATGGTCGGGATGGCGGACGGCTCGGAAAACATTTCCGCCAGGAAAGACGCGAGGAGAGGAGGCGTCCTCGCGAGGCGGCACCGCAATTGACGGAACGAGCGGAGTCGGAGGACGGATCGATATTCGAGGAGTCGTGGGAGGATATATCGAGCGAGGGAGAGCGGGAGGACCCAGAGGTGATGGAGTGGCTGGCGACTCCTGAACCAGATCTAGAAACGGCGGAGATGGTGGTGCATTGGGGTGTAATACCGCCAACCCAGACAGACGAGACGGACGGCGACGATGACAGGGACAACGACAGTGACGGCCAATGATAAATAAATAAAAATATAGAAAAAGAAACATGCTCGCGTTGCGATTTATTTGTGTTTTGATTTTAGAATAAGTAAGCGTAGCGCCCCTTTATATTCATAAGCGATAGTTATAGTTAGTAGATAAGTCGGACCAAATGAAGAAAACTGAGGAGGATCGGAAAGCTGAAATTAACCGAATTACAGGAGTGGTAGGTATACTAGCCACGCTATATATAAAAAAAAAAATAATAATAATAATAATAATAAAGAAACATATATGAGGCTTAATAAAACGAAGGAAGACCGAATGCGTTAGCTGGTAGGAGATTCGGAAGGAAGTTGCAAAGAGCAGCTTCCTTAGGAATCTCGGGGGATAATGTAACATAGTTACACGAACCAGCACAGGTGGGTATGCAATAGTCAGAAAGGCGAGCATAGGATTTCGCATCGTTCGGTAGTTCGAGCGGAGCGAAGAGGCTAAACAGAGTCGGAATATGAAGAAAAACACCTGTGCGGAAGGCTCGGTACAAGAGTACCGAGGCTTTGCGGGCAATAGGCCATCGCCCCTTACAGAAAAACAGGAGCCGTTGCCGCTCCGAAATTCCCTCGCTGACCAAAACAGCAGGTCAGCGACCCACCGGCCTTGCCGGGAGGCGAGGGGAAGGCGGTAAGCGCGGCAACGGCGAACCGCTGAAATAAGGAAATGCGTCGAGATTTGAACTAAAACTGATATGATGACGTAGGGCTAGGCGGAGCGAGGGGAAGCCTATAAAAGGCCGGTGCGGGGACGGGGAAGCTCTTCATTCTTTTGTCCTCTTGCCAGAATAGCATAAATAGTGGAGGATCGAAAAATTCGATAACGAAAAATTCAAATTACCAGTGAAAATTCAGGAGTTATGTATAAAGTACAGATTTTTGAGTCAATGTGAGAACGAGAAAAAAGAAAACAAGTGGGTGACACCCAGGAGCCCATGAGAAAGAAAAAGACAGGCAAGAAATAACTAGATAATTAACAATAACAAGTGATAAAAATTAAGTTAGTGTATAAGGTGAATAGAGATAGGAATAGGAAATTAAGTGCATCAACTGCGAGCAGTATTTAATGAAATAGTGATAAGAGGACAGCGTTAAGTATATAGTATAAGTGCATTATATTCAGGGAAAAGATTCCGGGAAAGAAGTCAATCGGATCTTTAAACCAGCGAAAGTTTCTGCAAGACGAAAAATCACATCGGTAGAACGGAGACGGAGTGCAAGTAAGACGAGAAAGAAAGAGAAAGAATTATAAATAGAGTTTCGACACTCTATACAAGTAGTGCGGTGTGAGTGTGTGTGTGAGGCGACAATACCGAGGTGTTGTCCGGTGGCCATAGCTCGAGCTCTGAACTACCGGGAATTGGCGCCCGATTAAGCCGAAATAATCATAACTAAAATCGAGGGAATTCCCTGATTTTCGAGTCCAAGAAGATAGAATTAAGTAACGTAGTGGATAGGCTAATTTTAATTAAATCTAGGATAAGTAGCATTAAACATAGAACCGCTAAGATGAGTGAGTGAGTGGGAGAAGCGTGAAAGATAAAGAATTGTACATAGAGTTCATACACTCTATCTAAAGAGTGAATGCGAAACGTCACAACGACGAGTGTGAATATCGGTGCGCCGAGCGCACCAGAATACGAAGGGGCACGAACAATAATAAGCCTATGAGAGGCCTGAGAGAGGTAAACAGAAAATAATTCATAATCATCGAAATAATTGCGGAAATCACGGATTTAGATGGATATTATGTAAAATTTGAGTGACCGTAATTAAAAGTGACGTTTTTGCAAAATTGTTTTTCCTGGAATAAAAGCCTATTGTCAACCACTAAGAAGTCTAAATTAATTAGTCCTGTGATCGAGCCCGAATTCCCACGAAAAATAAAAATATATGCTAACGTGAAAAATTACCGTTACAATATATATATATGATAAAATGAAATGTTAAGATTATTTTACAGCTAAATACTAAAAGTAAAACGAATCGAGAAAGAGAGAAAACGGTAACGCGTTTCAATAGAGCTTCCTCTGCAGGAAAGCGAGGCTGGGGCGACTCTCTGCGCCACGACGAACGCCTTATCGCTAGGGCTGAACGGCGATCTAGCCGACTTGCGTACGAACAAAATGTACGAGTAACCAAGTTAGACGAGTCGTTCTCAAGTAAAATCTCTATCTCTCTCTCTCTCGCTCTCGTTCCCACAGTACGAGAATAATCGTCTAACTAGCAAATCATTTAAGAAAACTTATTAACTATAAGAAATCTAACGTCTAACTAACAAATTATTTAAGAAAACTCATTAGCTATAACTAGAGTAACCACTAATTTAACGAATAACCAATGATGTTTGGAATAAACCATAACTCAACGAAACCATTTATACTAATAAGAGATTAACGTAGAAATCAGGTTGCATACGTCAAAGTTAACTACAGAAGTTGTAACAAAATTATTATTAGTGGTTTCGTATGAAGGATTTATTTAAGTTCCGTAAAAATGCTGAAAAACTAAGCCATTACGATAGACACATTTACAGAGAAGCGGGGTGGTAAAAATCGCCTCATTTTCAGGGGAAAAAAACGCTTCGAACGCATTCCCTCACTTAATCGCGTGGTCCTCTGTGTAGCACATCGCGCGGACAAATCAGAGCGCGCCATACCGATGCACTTGCTAGATCTATGGCTCTGCATGTCGAGAAGCTACTCTGCGAAGTAAGGGGAATGAATACGTGTATGGTCGAGATAGACCACGGGGAAATTCTTATAATCAGGATAGGGTTTTATCCCTTCTCTTCTTTTACGCGCTTGACGACAAGAATTTTCGACGCCCAGGAGCCCTATAAAGGCCGCGAAAATCGGCCGTCGACACAGTTTCACGGGGAGTCAACTTCGACACAGTTTCACGGGGAGTCAACTTCGACACAGTTTCACGGGGAGTCAACTTCGACACAGTTTCACGGGGAGTCAACTTCGACACAGTTTCACGGGGAGTCAACTTCGACACAGTTTCACGGGGGGTCAAGTAGAGGACTAATCACTAGCCTGGCAGTCAATAAGTCGCCGGCAGTGAATTAGAATTTTTCCAAGGCAACAAGTAGTACTGTTTGCCGGGAAATAAAGCAGTCCAGCACGATAATTTTTCACCACGGCTTAATTTTCACAAAGTATAGTTTCAAGTAGTACAGAGTAAGAGTACAGTACTTATAATTATTAACCCTTGTAAAATCGGGGATATTGAACGTGCAACATTCAACTACTCATGTAGTTTATTTCAATAAATAATTATTAATACGCACCAACTCCTACGTTCGATTTTTAGTCTGTCTGACTACACTAATCTACGCCCAACCAACGTTCAACAGTAAAAACCACAGCAACAAACAACCGTAGGTATAATTTTCAATTACCAATTAAAGTGAAATCTTGCTCCGCGTGAAATTGTCATTCAAGTCCCTCCCCAGTATTCGTGAAGTGATTATCCCCAACCAAGAACAAAACGCACTCCAGCCCTATCCCGAGTAATTTTCCGCGAGGTTAGACTCAAAAACGGGCTTGCGTCTTCGGTATTTTCTCGTCGGGTGTGGTAAAGGGAGAATTTATTCTCCTCGACCAGAGCACGGAAAAGATACACCGAAACGTGAAATCTATGTTAAATTCGTGGGTTCGTAAGCTAGGCCGCGATTTTGACGTAACATAACTGACACCCATCATGGTGAAAGGACTTCGTCAGGAACCGAATTTCAGCAAGTCAAGAACTAACTCCAAACAGCGTATGGAGATTCATTCCTGACCAAGACAATCCATCCGATTGTGCTTCAAGCGGCATCAGCATCTTCCAGCTCCAGAAGCACCTCCTGTGGTGGACAGGACCACAAGGGAGTGATTTTACGTTAACTCTCTTGTGAGAAGGCGTCCTCGGGTCTCCCCCTGCCAGCACTGTTAACTCACGTCTAATGGTCGACGGACAATTTTGTAAACTAGACCCACCATCCAGTCTTAACCGTGTCCAAAAGGACTGCCATGACCAGATGTTTTTGCACGGTTGACTTGGAAAAACCCTGCCCTCACCATTTCTGGCTCATTGGACAAGTTGGACCTGCCCCCTGGGGGGCAGAGACTCACTTAGCCAGCACCGATGATGTGGAAGGGTCGGAACCCCTCCACATCCACGGTCTGTTTCCAGCGGGGGCCACGAGGAGGCGGAGTCACCAGTTCTCTTACTCAGTCCCAGCAGGTCACCCGGAAAATATCCAGGTAGTTCGGCCTCAGTGGCTCGGCTGCACCAGCTGGCTATTTCCTTAGATCGGTAGCCCCTGCAACTGCCGATTACAGCCTATCCTCATACACATGCGCATACCTTCAATCAAAACTATTCCACACGTTCAGTCTCATGCATACTTTGCACCCGTTGTACCACATAACCCATTCCTGGAGGACACGTTAGTATTCCTTCCTCACTCGTTTGTCGTTTGGTGTCCCTTTATCACAATTTATACTCACATTCATCTCGCACTTTCACTTGTTGTTTGTTAGTCGGGCTACATTGTTCCATGTCTGTAATAATTACCATTTGAACTGCCTGGCAATTCGGTCAATTACGGCGCGTTCTGCGCTTCCTTAGCCTCCAAGATGTTTCTTGCCAGTTCGGCAAACTTGACGAAGTTTGGCTTTGTTAAGAGTGTCTCCAGGCGCGGTGGCCAGTTGCTTCCAGACTGCATTATGTGATTCCTGAGTTAATCTCTCCTTCCCTGGTAAATGCTACAGTGGAACAGCTGATGTTCAGGGGTCTCAGTTTGCGCGCACTCGCACAGATCATACTCCGAAAGACCGAACTGTCTAAGCTTGCTCTTGAAGTCGCCGTGTCCGGTAATAAACTGAGTTACGTAGTGATCTAGCACAATCCACTTCATCCTCAGTCTATTAGTTACATTCGGTAGATACTCAAAGGTCGTCCTTCCTTGCGTGCTGTTATTCCATCTTGCTTGCCATGTGCGCAAGAGCGAAAGTTGGACTTCCCTCTTTATCGTGTCATTGTTAATTCCTGGTTCGTATACAGCCCCTTCCAGCTGGAAGGGGATGTTCCTTCTTATCCTGTTGCCGCAGCTCCGTTTTTTGGCCTCTAGGTCGATTGGGATCGCTCCCACAACGACCGTCAAGGCGTCTCCAGAATTTGTTCCATGCGCCTTGGCAACTCTTAGGAGTGCCTGTCTTTGGGCTCTCAATAGAATCGTCGTGGTTTGCTTGTTCAGCAGGTCGACCCACCCTTCTGCCGCATATGTCGCTATAGGGACGAATAGGCCTTTGTACAAGGTGTTTAGGCACCTATGCCCGAGGCCCCATCTTGCTTTAGCGATCTTGGCTAGAGCATTGAAGGCGGAGCCACACCTGTCGCCTATGCTTTTGTCGCGTTCCGTTATTAAGAGCCTCTCTCCGTAGGTGGTCCCCAGGTAGCGTACTACTTTCTTCATTGGAATCTGCTTCCGGTTGAACTTCATTCCTGAGGGACGTCTGATGTTTAGACGGCGCCTTAAGAGAATCATTTCGCTCTTTTTCTCGGAAAGTTGTAATTCGTGTTTCCCACACCAGTTTTCTACCTCCGTGGCAACAATCTGTCCCTGGCACCCCAGACCGTCACGGGTATCGCCCTACAGCATTATGGACAGGACCACAGTAGCTCACAGGCGATCAATATTTATAGCCACCTCAACACTATCAACAAGACTCACAGACTCATCAGGAAGAGCGACCGGGGCTCGCACTCACTGTGGCAACAACTTAAGCCGTATATCATTGGGAGATGATATACAGATACACTTCTCTCACTCGACTACTCAGAGTAACCGCAATATGCTTTCGAGTAAATCAACTCATCAAGAAATTGCCAAACTCAACACTCTTTAACCCTCTCTCGCCACACGATATTGAAAAAGGAAGAGTATTTTGGATCAAAGCAACTCAAGCAGCATATTTCTCATCGGAACTCAAATTGATCACCATAGCTCAACTACCAACAGCTCATTCCTTCAATCGCCTGACTGCCTATATCGACACTCAAGGCATCATTCGGGTTGGAGGAAGATTGACCAACTCACAACTGGAATTTGAGGCAATTCACCCAGCAATACTCCCACGATATTCTCACTTCACCACACTCATCATAGCAGATGCACATCACAAAACAATGCATGGAGGCACTCAACTCACCCTGAACTACACAAGGCAATCGTACTGGATTATCGGTGGTAGAGAGTATGCCTGTGAGCTGTACCACATGACGCGAGGCATCATATAGTTGCGAGTGTAGTCCGTGCATGAGTTGAGTGTGTGCGTGATAGGTGCGAAAACTGAACATTCCGCCCGCCATCAGCAACGGTGTTGATGATTAAGTGTGATCTGCTCTTCATTCACTTTGATCGGACGAGTGTTCTTGTTGCCGTTTTGAGTGATACTACTCTGGCCAGTCCATCCTTTCCTGGATGAAGTTGAGTGACTCTGGCAGGAGATCGATTCGATGGTGGGGACCTCTCGTCAGTGATCAGTACTAATGAACCGACCTAGATGGTGTTCGATGGATGATGCAATTTTCGCATATGTTCCGCACCTTAGTAGGACTCTCATTCCCTGGTTTTGCACATTTTGTAGATGCTGCACCTTAGTTATACTTGCCCATATTAACACCGATTCGCAGTATTCAAATATTGATGTTATGATCGATTTATACACGATATCTCATTGACAGGTATATTCCTATCCTTTTCATCACACCTAACTTTGCCCCCATTTTTTATTCATGCATTCCACGTGTGCAGTAACATTCGTATTTTTGTCTATTATGATCCCTGAATATTTAATTTCACTTACTATTTCCAGCGTTTCATTTCGCATTTTTACTCTCATATTGCTCTCCATTAGTTTTTTGCTCACACTTCTCACCAACATAACTTTTGTTTTCTTCACATTCACTTGTAGGCTATTCTCTCTCTACCATTGATCCACTCTTCCCATTTGTTCATTCAATGTTTTCTTAATTTTTCACTAGATTTCCGATACAATATATAATCGCATCATCCATAAATAGTCTTATCGTACATTAATCTATGATTCTATGTTGTAACGGTATGAATCGTTAACATTACCCTGAAAGGGTTTTGTTCGGACTCGAGCAGGGAGGAAAGTAATTTAAGCTTCAGTAATAGGTAAAAGTAGGGTTTATTCAAGAAACGAAGTGTAAATTATGCGATACATTAAATAAAAGAAATAAATATGAAATTTGATTTACGATCTTAATCCCGTTTTTCTGGTATTTTGGCTACCACGCGCCTTACAATAAGTTTTTCCCGGGCTGTTGAATGCCTTTATAATTGTGTACGCTGGAGAATAATCTGATTTGCCTCATAATAAAAAGATAAACGTTCAATAATGTAATTTATAATGGAAATATAGAAGACATCACCACTTAAAATGCACTACCTTATATATAAAATATGTTAATACTTATAAACTATCATTATATACTTTCCTGTCAAGCTGGACTTCGAGAACAGTCTGACGGAACACCTGGACGACGAGGAACACTGTCCGGCCAAGCTAACAAAGTCAGCACCGTGATGACCTGGTCAGTAAAGTCGCAGATCATCCCGGTTTAAACCCTACGCGAAACCGGCGACGTTATCATCACCGGTGCAAAGCTCTCGAGCTAGCTAAAAATGATTATTTATTTATTTATTTAGGGCCCCCACCGGTCACTCCCAATTAATGTTTTATAAGCTACGATCCCGTCAGAACGTTATATATATGGTTTTTCGCTATCAGCGTCCTCCTACGGCGTACTGAACATTCATTCCTTCCTGTCGGTCAAAAGTAATTCGAGAGTTTGAGACTTCGAGACTTTGATAGTCACCCAGATACTTTAGCACGCGTGCCGTCGGTAAGTGGCCGGCAAATGCTCGTAGCATCCGGACTGGCCTCGGATTTCCACAGAGTAGATCGATATTTTTCTACGTCGCAGGACCGTTGGTGGGAGTAGAACTCCCGCCTGGTACCCTGTGGAGGTCTACGTACTCGTCCACCTGACCGCCGCTGCGATCCGGCGTCAGTGGGATGCACTTTGGGTGCATCTGCAGCTATTCGGCATATCAGGACCGTACCCTGTTAAGTTATCGCCTTTAATTTTTTCCCTGAGATATTCTGATTTTTATTTAAATTATTTCCCTATCTTATTCTCTACGCTATCGTGATTTATAGGTCTTTAATATCGTGATATTTTATGTCAGGTATTTCAATACTTGGGGATTATTAATTTTGTTCTTAAGAGAATAGCTTATTGTATCGTGCTGTCCTCGGCTGCCAAAGAGAGAGAGAGATTCCCCTTTGTTGATGTTTTGACCCACGGTGCGTCGAGCTCGAGGGCAGCACAGGCTCAGCTGCTACCCATCAAGTGTGTGTCTGGTGCTACAGCTGGGCTTTGCGTGTATCAGTGCGGCTGCAGCTAGCAAGGGCTCGTTCGGTCTTCCTTCCTGGTAGCTGGACTTCTGCGTTGGCGGCACCTGTGAACAAAACTGTTCCCCGAATGCCGAATTTCTCGTCTTTTTATATCAGTATCTCCTCTGTCCGTCCCATGCTGCTGATATTACTATAGCTGGTGGCGGTCCTGTAGCGCATCTCCTGTAGCCCATCGACAGCCTTGGTCCTTTTTGAAATACGTCGTTGGTTTTTAATTCTACTGGTACTTTTTTAACCGAGTAACGGGACTTGGTTTCCGACGTGCCGGCCTACATGGTGTAAGTGACGCGCGGTAGCGGCGCTTCGTTGTGTATTGTAACGGAACGCCATCACGGCGCTCCGCTACCATAATAAAACCGTAATTACCACCCACACATCAAGCCTACGCAAGACAAAAAGAACGCCAGTGGGACTAGGACAACATAACATAAGAATAGGTACACACCGCCAAGCGAAAGTACCCACCCTAAATCAGCATGGCGTCCTATACAGGCCCCACCTAGACACAAAAACTATTATCAAAACAAACAGAGCTCGCAAGAAGCTCGCACAAGAATAAGAGGGGCCGGCCAGATCAGCACGCTACAGACCAAACCTCAAGCGTAGTACACCCCGCCCAGTAGGAAGCAGGCGGAACGACACATAACAACAAACGCCTTACCCAGCTAGGAAGACATAGCCCGCTTCACCCGTTCAAGCCAACCACACCACACCTACACGATGCGCGGAGAACGCCACGATACGGCGAGATTACAAAAGAATTTGTGGAACTCTAGAGATTCCACAAACTTTCAAGAGTAAAACGACAAGGGGATTTCACATTAAACCTCACCACATGCCCCCACTCAATGATCAAACATTAATAACAAAATAAAGGAACAAAACGAACCTAAACAGTACAACAAACAATTAACAAATCAATACTAGGGCAAGCCCTAACCGGATAGAATACTCTATAACAAAATAACACAAAAACCAGGAAAAGACAGCTAGAAAACACCTGGTAAAACACCAAACTCACAATTATTAAACAAATCTAGCGCAAACCAAATCAGAACGTAAACCAGGAAATACATACGAAGCATCAGCAAAACCACACATAAAAATAAGTAGTTAAAACATGCATTAAACAATAAAAAGCTCTCAGGAAAAGTTTGAACCTCCTATGGGTAGCAATTTAACACAGGCCAACAAATTCAACCTCGCTAGAACCGCGGTTCAAACCCAGAGAAGACAAAGCCCGGCTAAATATAGAAATAACGGTATACCAATACACCACCCCGCACCTCCTTCACCTAGTGATTGAAGGGGGACAAACATCACGTGACATACCCAAAAACACCCCCTCGGGGCCCATCCACTAAACTATATAAACCACGACCGGACAAGCCTCGAGGCTCTTGTTGAAAATCTGTTCTTCAAGACGAAGCGCTGCCCGACAGCCACAATAAATTCATTTTAAACTCAGAATGTAACACTAAAAGCAGGCTTTCGATCAAACGATTCCCCTACATCGCGCCTTGGCCATCGTTTGACCGAACGCAGCTATCTCGATAAAGACTAACAGTTTGAGAAAAATCTTGTCAGAAAAAGTATTCATTCTCTCAATCGATTCCCTGGCATCGCGTCCTGGTCGTCGGTTGAGTGAACGAATTATATAGGATACACTGCGAGGAAAGGGCTCCCCTGCATTGCGCCTTGGCCGCCCCCAATCGCAGCGTTAGGGCACTCTGCATTAACGTGTCCCCACGCATAGCGCCATGGCTACTCGTCTTCTGCAGAGTGGAGAAGCACGTGTGTCTCCAGGTTTAGGGAGTGGCATCCCGGATTGTTGCACCGCGCACCACCGATTCGTAGGGTGTACCTGCGTGGGTGGCACCACGACAGGGCCAGCACCAACTACCTCCTGTGACGAACGAATACCCAAGCCAATTGCACCAATTAAAAAACCTAATTGTAAAGCCCCTAAGGCGCAATAAGGTGGCTTAATTGAGAGCAACTAAAGGCTCCAGTATCCGGGGTATAGGAAGAGCTAGTTGGTCAAGCTGCGAACCCGGTATCGGTTGCGAACAGCGAGCTATAGAGAGGGACCCAAAACAATAACAAAGACGAGTAGAGATAGGTAGTTGAATTCACACTCCTTCCCCCCTCGCACTACACTCGAGTCCTTACTATACACTCACTGCGTAACCATCAGAAAGGCGTAGCCTTACACGGCAGATCACGCATACGGGCGTCTACCAAACAATAACACCCTCTAGCACGACAACTAGCTAGATGTCCAATGATTAAAAACAAGGCCGACCAGTACTTCTAACGAAGGTACAAAGGAACGCCCCGTATGAGGACTAAGCCGGCAACAAATAAAGATACCCCACACACCATACGCCTCACACAGAGACACGCGAAGCCCTGATTCGATCAATCATATCCTAGAACTTCAAAATTCAAAAACACAAATTCTTTAGATAAATTGAGTGTAAAGCTCCGTGCAAGTGATATCTAATCACTTCACGAATGGTAGAATCGAAACCGAATTGAGACTGGAAATCATTCCATTTACGTAGTTTTAGAACAATGCGTTTAAGCAAACGCGACAACCCATATAGGAAAATAAATTGAGTGTTAAGCTCCGTGCAAGTGGTGTCTAATCACTTCACGAATGGTAGAATCGAACCCGAATTGAGACTGGAAATCATTCCATTTACGTAGTTTTAGAACAATGCGTTTAAGCAAACGCGACAACCCATGTAGGAAAATAAATTGAGTGTTAAGCTCCGTGCAAGTGGTGTCTAATCACTTCACGAATAGTAGAATCAAACCCGAATTGAGACTGGAAATCATTCCATTTACGTAATTTAAGAAAAGTGCGTTTAAGCAAACGCGACAACCCATTTAGAAAAATAAATTCAGTGTTAAGCTCCGTGCAAGTGATCTCTAATCACTTCACGAATGGTAGAATTAAAACCCGAATCGAGACTGGAAACTATTCCATTTATTTTACGAATTATAGAGTCAAAAAACCCAGACACACCGGAAGCAATTCCACATGCGTAGCCTGTAGGAAAAATTCTGTAAGCGAACGTGAATATCGTACAACCAACAAGATCATCCCACCAACATCCTTCCTACCCTGTCTGAACTAACCAACAATCAAAGTATCAAATAATTCCGTGCCCTCAGCACCATAAACGAAAGAAAGAATTACCCAATCAGTCAAAGGACCAATGATGAGAGGGTAACAAAATCGCCGGTCTCACGAGGACTAATGCGATACGATAAAAACCTAAACTGAGGTCCCACAAATAACAACAATAAAAAACAATAACCAAATAGATTGATCGCATATCCATAAAAACACAGACATTTCTCACTCCATCCAGCCCAGAGCACGAACCGGTTTCGAGCTAACTCCCTCTTCCACACGATCTCGAAAGAAACCGCTCGAAACAAAAGTAAAAACTACGCGATTTAAACGCCACCTCATGATAAGACGCGTTCAACAACCTAAGCTGAAAAGTGTGTAGCAATCGCGAAACGTTTCAGTATGTACCGCGCGTCTTGAGTTGCCAGGTATAGGCTGGCCTTACATGTGTGTAACGCGCGGTAGCGGTGACTTGGTGTGTGCGCCGCGCGTTTGTTAGACAACCAGTACGTCACAATGTATAATATTGTTAAGAAATGAGTAAATTGAGCTTAGTCATATAAATGCGTGGGTATATGACTGAGTGAGAGCACACAGGTATGGGCGTGATAGGTGGGGGGCACCGCGCACCCGATACGTACTATGAGGATAATTTAGTGTGTACAAGGTTCTCTTACGAGGGACACGTAGATAATAGCTCCGGCGTATGAATTATACTGTACATTTATGATATACATTTAAACCAATAAAAGTTATAACGTCTCAATAAGTGATCTTCTCCCAAAACTTACCACTCCTCGCACTTTAAATCAACAAATATCATTAATATATAACAGAAACAACAATGGTCCTAGCACTGATCCCTGTGGCACCCTCACCTTTACTTTTACCGAGTCTAATAGTAACCCATTTATTTTTACTTTTTATGTTCTATTTTCTAAGTAACTTTTAAACCACTTTAATACCTTTCCCTTTATTCCAAACCCCTTAATTTTCTTTATGAGAATATTCCTATTCACAAGTTCAAATGTTTTTTTTAGACCCAAGAACACTACCCCTATCATTTCTCCTTTCCCTATCATACTTTTCCAGTCCGAAATTATCCATTGCAACGCTGTTTCACATGAATGTTTATCCCTAAATCCAGATTGACACTTATTTATTAGCCCCTTATCCTCCAGATATTTCACTATTTGTTTCTGCGCTGCGATCTCTATTAACTTTTCGTACACTGGTAGTTTGTTTATTGGCCTAAATTCTTCTATTTTTATTGTTCCCCTCACTTTGGGGATCGGCACCCCTATTGATTCTTTCCATTCAACTGGGAATTTCTCTTCCTCAAATAATTTATTTATTAAGTAACACATCTCATCCTCTTTTTCTTCAACAATAATTTGAAAGATTCCAACTGTTATACCCACTTCCGTACCTGCTTTATTATCCCATTGTCTCATTATCTTGGTTATCTGTTCTCTCGTTACTTTTTTAAACTCTTCCAATACCCCTCCAGGGTGCATCTTAATTCTTGCTATAACTTGTTCCCTCGGTTCCGGGTCACACATGTCGCTTATAGTCTTTACTATGCAAATATTAAAAGTATTTGGTATTTTCTCTGCCCCTCTAATTAGTTTATCCCCATCTTGTATCTCTTTATATTCCCTATCTACTACCTTTCCTTTCAACATTTCTTTCAATACTTGCCATATTCTCTTAGGATCCTTTTTGTTACTATCTAATTTATTTTCTAAATGCCTTCGTTTTGCTTTCCTGCATACATCAACTATTCTATTTCTTATTTTTTTAAACACTTCCCAATCTTCCTCATTCGTATTCATTCGCGCTAACCTATATGCTTCGTCCCTTTGTTTAATCTCTTGCGAGAACCACTGTTTCCATTTCTTTCCATTTCTCTTTTATTCTTACTTCTTTTTACGGTGCTACTTTCTCCAAACACGCAATTACATTATCCACTATTTCATTCACCATATAACCGATGTTCTCACTTTCATTAAAATTCACTTTTTCTTTTATTAAGTTCCTAAAAAATATGGCAAGACGACAAATTCGTCTTATAATTAATTATACCGCCAGAATAACTAGCCTGAACTAGACCTACACATACAAACACAGGGATCCACACTATACAATACGCACACTTATGAAGACCAACGATAAACTACCGTTATTTATGCTATAGTAATACTACCAAGCAG
The DNA here is from genome assembly GCA_963942595.1 of Cylloceria caligata. Taxonomy (NCBI): domain Eukaryota; kingdom Metazoa; phylum Arthropoda; class Insecta; order Hymenoptera; family Ichneumonidae; genus Cylloceria; species Cylloceria caligata. The sequence goes on along the minus strand of OZ012711.1, from coordinate 7,681,291 downwards.
TAAGATTATAGTCTCAAGAGAGGTGTGAAAAACAATCCACAAGAAATACGTTAATCACGATAATCGAAGAGAAGAAATTTACGGGTCAAATGGGCTACAGGAGATGGGCTACAGGACGACTATCAGATATAGTAATACCCTGCTGTACCAGCAGAGCTCGGAAGAAGAGCGGGGAAGTCAGTATGAAAGGACACGACATACTACAATCGGAGAGCATTCTGTTCACAGACTTTCGCCAACATCCGAAATCTACCAAAGGAGGACCAGCTAACCTACCAAAGGAGGACTAGCCAACCAGCTAAAAGGAAGACCACCTTGCCAACCGAAGGAGAAGCATCTTTAACCGCACCACTCCAAGGACCAGGCCTGCTACCTCTTAGCCAGCTAAGACGGACATCTCCCAAGGCCAACTACTGAGCCACCAGCCGTTCAAGCAGCCCAGCATCCAAGCCGACAAGATCTCCCATCGAAAATAATTGAAGTAGTATGAATAAAAAATATATTAAATCCATAGGGACTTAAAAAACACCGTAAAAACTAGCTAGAGACGCTCCTGTCGCATTTCCGATGCGCCGATGCTCCAAGGATGCACCGCGCTGATGCCTCCACCGGAACAGCGGCGGGGCCAGCGAGTAGATCGCGTAGCCAGGAGAGCTCGAGCGAGAGCTCCGTCCCCACTACAGTTCACTCAATATAGGGATAGAATAGGCTACCTCCGAAAGCGAGGAATAATAACAGAGCCGATATACTACTGTGTTAAAAAAGTAAGGTGAATTTTTAATTTAAACTTCCCGCGTTAACCGAATCGGACAAATGAATTTTTTTTCCAAGTTGGTAGGACTGTTAGTGACATCTGTGACAAATTACATGTCAATATCATCATTAGTTTTTAGTTTACGCTTGGTTTTGTGAACAAAGAAAAGTGAATTTAGCGATTTTTACGATGTCAAATTTTGTTGAGCAAAGAAGTGCTATTAAATTTTGCTTGCGGAATGAAATTTCCGCCGCTGAAACGTATCGAATGTTACAAAAGGCCTTCGGTGATGAGACTATGTCACAAAAAAATGTTTACAAGTGGTACAAAGACTTCAAAGAAGGCAGAGAACGTGTTGATGATTTGGAACGCTCTGGATGACCATCGACGTCAATTGATGAGCAACACATCAAGAAAATTAAGGAATTGGTGCTCGAAAATCGTCAATTAACAATTCGAGACCTTGCCGACATGCTTGCAATATCAATTGGATCAGTGCAAGCAATTTTGAAGGATCATTTGTGCCTCAGAAGAGTCAAATCGCGTTTGGTGCCAAAATTTCTCAATTTTTTCGAAAAAGAGCGTCGCGTTCAAGTATGTGAATCAATGATTTCTGACTATCAGGACGTCTACAAACAAATTATTACGGGCGATGAGACTTGGATTTATGCCTTTGATCCTGTTGAGACTCCGTCCGGATGACACTTGACCGATCTGTGAATGTATTGAAACGGGATGAACACTCACTCAAGACAAGAGGAAAATAAAACCAGACACAAAAGATGTTATGTTGAGAAAGTGGTTTATTCCACCTTCCATTATTAGGTATACAAAATATTATTTAAATTTAGAAACAATAAAAATGATATAAAAATAGATACACCAAAAAATCAGAGAATTGACAAATGTATAAATAAATCAAGTGAATTGAATTTTGAATCTAAATGTGAGCAGCACACAATTATTTAATTGTGTGCTGAATTTAAACTTGAGACAGCGGTGCGTGCAACGTAGCGAGAGCTACGCAGCACGACACGCTGATACCATTGAGTGCGAAAATGTTTGTGTGTAATTCACTGCAACCACTCGGCAGTGTATTGCACAGTGGTTGCAGTGAATTAATGAGAGCATTTGCAATAACCTTGCTTGAGTGCTAAGCCTGTGTGTGAAACCAGCTACGCAGTCAGCACTGCGTAGCACAATACAACATAGAATGAGGATGCACGATTGAGCAGAAAGTATTCGCTGTACTTTCCCAGCAGATTTACTGGGGGAAAATACGGCGAATATAAAGCACATGCTTAATTATATTAATTAAGCTAGCAACATACAGTGAAGAGAACGTGGTGCAGCATGTGCTGCATCGCACGCCACAGAGTGAGACAAAATGTGGATGTACCGCTATTTTCTACTCCTCACCGACATTGAATTGCACTGAATTGTGACGGTGTACTCTTACCGTGTATTTGAGTCCTGTTGAGCTTGAAAGTTGAGCGAATCCGGTGAATTGCGACAGAGAAAAAGGTCCGAGAGTCCGAGAGTCCTGTTGTGTGTGCTGTTCAATGGATGTGTGTCGCAAAAAGTGCCAAATCCTCAAGATGGCTGCGAGTATGAACTTTACGTTGAGCGCTGGAGTCAGTTGAGCGAGATAGCCGGTGAGCGAAACCGAAGTCAAGCGAGAGAGACATCCTCTCGCTCGACGCGGCGTGCCAACGAGGCACATCCTCGGCTTCGCGAAGCCCATGCCTCGGCTATCTTCGACTCAACCGAACAACGCGTGCTAGAGCAGCGCAACAGGTAGGCGCACGACGATTATCGATCGCCGTGCGCCAGCTGATTTTCCTACAGATCCGGAAACAACCGATCAATCGAGCGAATATCGTGCCAAAGGTGAACCGAGACCGAAAAATCCATGCCAAAGTCGCTCAAAAATCAAGGTCCTGTTGACAGTTTTCTCCGATTATAGTGGTGTGGTGCATTACGAATTCCTTCCCACTGTCCAAACTGTTAACAAGGAATATTATTCAAGTGTTATGCGTCGTTTGCGTGAAGCTATTCGCAAGAAAAGGCCAGAATTATGGAAAGACAACACTTGGATTTTGCACCACGATAATGCACCGTCGCACACAGCACTGGTTCTTCGTGAGTTTTTCGCCAAAAACTCCACTCATGTCGCTCCACAACCCCCGTATTCGCCTGATTTAGCACCGTGTGACTTCTGGCTGTTCCCAAAGCTCAAGAGACCACTCGGGGAAATCGTTTTGAGTCGATTGAAGAGATCAAACGTGAATCGCTACGCGCATTGAAGGCTATACCTGAGGACGACTTTTTAGCATGCTTCAAAGATTAGAAAAAACGTTGGCATAAGTGTATCGTAGCTAGGGGGGATTATTTTGAGGGGGACGAAATCGATTTGAAAGAATAAATAAAAAAAATTTATTTTAAAACAAAATTCATCTTACTTTTTGAACACAGTAGTAGATATATTAACGATGGCAAGCCCAGCAGGCTCTTTCCGTGTGTAGAAACTATGCTACCATATAGCTAAACAAAATATTTCAATAATTCAATATAAAAAAATTTCTACTTCGTGCGGACACGATTATAACGGCATGCGTAAGCCCGGGTCAAGTTTTTTTTTTTTGTAAGATGCATAATCACCAAAACTAAGTAAAAAGAAGTATATTTAATTATCATACAAATTATTTAAGTTTATCTGTCTAATGTGTCTAATAAACCATACTTTTACCTAATACTGAAGCCTATATTAATTTCCTCCCTGCTCCAGTTCGAACTAAAACCCTTTAAGGGTGATGATAACGTAAAATACCGTTACAATGGATACACGGATTTTTGTAGTCCCATAAATTACAATTCTACCACTTTTTTTCCTTCTCCTACCTCCGCATTCCATTTAACAACTACCGCCCAGTGATCCGTTATTTTGGGTTCATGCCAAACTGATACTTCAATATCCATATTCGAAAACATTTAGTCAATTATTGTTTCTGAATTCCCTACTATTTTCGTTGGTTCTCCGACTCGCTGTTGTAGCCCCGCTTCATTCATCACTCTCGTTACTCTCTTTTGTATATAATTGTTAAATTTCATATCAATATTGAAATTCCCCATAATTATTACGTTATCACTTAATACATCCTCATTGCATATTTCTTCTAGATATCAACGAAAATTTGCATCACTATTGTTTGGCGAATGGTAGATAACTATAATGATCCCTTTAAAGTAAAATTTTTTTTTCTTAATTTTTATTGCCGCTACCCACCAGTTTGTATCGTAGGATTCACTGAATAATACTTCGAATTTAGCCTTCTTATCTATATACGTTAATATCCCCCTGTTCTATTACTTTCTGAGTTTTCTCTTATACATACGTACCCATCAACGCAGAGCTCATGATCTTCTACATCAATCGTTACATGTTTTTCTGTAAGCCCCAGTACCATTGGATTGTATTTATTTACTAACAACAATTCTATTTCATCCTTATGTCTTAAAAAACCGTGTGCATTCAGACAAATTATACTATTTCTCTTCTTAATTTTATGTTGATACATTAGGTTATTTATCTTATTTCTATTTTTTGGTTGCTATATACTGCATGAAATTTTACTTTTTTGTATCTCAATTTCTCGTTTATAACATTCAAAATTTTTATCTATCGAGAGAGAGAGAGAGAGAGAGAGAGAGAGAGAGAGAGATTGATTGATTGATTGTCAGTTTATTTATGCCTTGGTAAACCTTTGGCAACATGAGTATAATGTCAATGAAATTATAATAAAATATAATTGATATATGATATTAATTATAATAAAATTAGGAAATAACAAAATAATAAATCAAACATAATTAAGAAATAACAAAATATCAAAATTCAAATTATAATCAAAGTAACAGAATATTAAAATCAAAATAAAATAACAAAATATAAGAAATATAAGAAATCTTAACGTAGTCGAGAAATAACAAAATATTACTAATCAAAATATACCATTTAAATATAATAAATCAAAATTTTAGCATTAGCAATGTAACAGAAAATATTAGACCAAATCTACATGGTCAAACAGATGAGCATATAGACGTGCCTTAAAAATATCTAAATTAGACGACGAAGTAACAAGTATCGGTAAAGAATTCTACAGCGCGATTCCTGAAATGGAATACGCTTGTTGATAAGTCGTTGTACGTTACACAGGTATGATAAATACGGACTGTGGTCTCCTCTCAGAGCGCTGAGACGTTCCACCCTGACTTTGGAACAACTCGAGAATATAGGCTGGTGCTTTTTTACCGATAACGTTGTACATAGAAAATACCGAGAAAATGGAGGCGTCGCGATTTAACAGTAAGCCAGCCTATAAGGTGTAGTATGCGTGTCAAGTCGGAGGTAAAAAATAAAGCGAATGCAAGTATTTATGAGCCGTTCGAGCGTCATGTTCAGTTCTTCAGTTAGGCCGTGATAGACTAGACAACAATAATCCAAAAGAGGGAACACAAACGAAGTAATCAGCAGTGTCCTTAATTTAATCTGTAGATGGTAAAGTAAACTTTTTGTGAGACATTCTTGACTTGAGCTCTCCACGATACGTTGCAATGTAGCATCACCCCTAAGTTTCGCACATCATCAACAAAAGGAATAGTCGTATCATTTAAAGAGATGGGCGATACTGCGCTGAAGTCAAATTGCCGAGAATAGGAATTGCTACCTAGAACAATAGCTTTCGATTTGGCTATATTAAGTTTCAAACCGCTACTAGCTGCGAAGTCAGCAATGGCATATACATCTTCGGATATTAATTTCAGGCCTTCGGCTAGTTGGGATGGCAGGCAGCTGAGGTAAATCTGCGTATCATCAGCGAAAATTATATGTTAAGAATGTTGAATAACACAATCTATATCGTTGATGAAAAGCGAGAATAGTAGCGGACCAAGGACCGAACCTTGAGGGATTCCCGAGGTAGTAGATAGCCAGGAAAAGCAACATCCATGCTCATCTACCACCGCTTGTGTCCTCCCTGTCAAATAAAAAAAATCCAGTTAAGTACTGGTCCCGCAGACCCTATTTTCTTGAGTTTCAAAAGAAGTGACGAATGGGGGACATTGTCAAACGCCTTACTAAAATCAAATAGGATTAATATGGTAAGATGCCTTTTATCTATATTTCGCCTGATAAGTTCACATATGCGCAGTAGCGTAGATTGTGAACTATGACCGCTTCGATACCCTGTTTGACGAGGGTCGAATATTTTATTCACCTCAATCCAATCCATAATCTGCCTGTACACTAGTCGCTCATATACTTTCGACAGGTCACTAACAAGGAAAGGTACTTTGGTGTCCCCCTCCGATTTTAATGCAACTCACGTATGTTGTAGAGCATCGAAAACTAAAAGACACGTATTTTTTTTTATCGGCGGAAAAACATTTTTAAGGGGTGAAATCGCCCTTCAAAAATAGCATGTCGAGGGGTGATTTTGCAGTTTCACCCAGAAGGCGTCAACCGATTTTAATAAAACAAAAACCAAAATACTCCTCATTGAAGACAATCAAAATTCCACGCTAAGTTGAAGAAAAAAATTCATTTGCAGGGGTGAACAACCCCCTGATTTTTCAATTTTCCACCCTACACAAAAAACTAATCAACCAAATTAAACAGAACATGTACCATTTGGAAGGGCAAGTTAAAATAAAGCTGACGTATTTTTGCACATTCACAGGAAAATGAGTTTACGGGGTAAACTACCCCTTATCCATTAGTACGTATATTTGTGCATACATTTTTGTTTCTCGTTATTTAAATGTCCGAATTGATTCAAAACATTCCTGTTAGCCGAAGTCAAGGGGGGGAACTTCGCATGATGCTTTATTTATTATTAAGGGGGTGACCGGCTGGTACTTACAAGAAGGTCAGTTTGGTGTCCCCCTCCGATTTTGATGAAACTCACGTATGTTTTAGAGCATCGAAAACTAAAAGACACGTATTTTTTTTTTTAGGCGGAAAAACATTTTTAAGGGGTGAAATCGCCCTTCAAAAATAGCATGTCGAGGGGTGATTTTGCAGTTTCACCCAGAAGGCGTCAACCGATTTTAATAAAACAAAAACCAAAATACTCCTCATTGAAGACAATCAAATTTCCTCGCTAAGTTGAAGAAAAAAATTCATTTGCAGGGGTGAACAACCCCCTGATTTTTCAAATTTCAACCCTACACAAAAAACTAATCAACCAAATTAAACAGAACATGTACCATTTGGAAGGGCAAGTTAAAATAAAGTTGACGTATTTTTGCACATTCACAGGAAAATGAGTTTACGGGGGTAAACTACCCCTTATCCATTAGTACGTATATTTGTGCGTATATTCTTGTTTCTCGTTATTTACATGTTAAAGAGCTGCTTGCGTTCACTCTTTGTGCTGATTTTGTGCTTATTAATAATTTATCGTGATATGTTATCGACCTTTCGAATAGATTGTATTTCGATTCGGCGCAAATTTCGGAATAACTTTGTCAGTTATTCTAACGAAATAAATATGATCTTATTTTTTTGAGTAATCTAATCATACGCCAATATGATAAAAATACTTTCGACGCAGTAAGAGGTGTTTTCTACATAGGCGGCTATCTGGGACTGCGTATTATCTGCTGATATCGCATGTGGTTCAACAACAAGTCCTTCAAATATAAAAGCCGCGATACATACAGCGATCTTCAGTTGCTCATTTGAACGGAGTGCCAGTGCGTCAGTTATAATTTCTGACAAAAAAAAATCAATAGACCATGAAAGTGAATCCAATCAACGTCATTAAACTTCTTTTCGCTACATTTCAAGCCATGAATATTCCCGAAACTCCGATTAACAATGCAGAAATCGAGGTAAAGCAGAATTTCGAAAAAGTTCTGGTCGACTGCATGGACGATTATAACGGAGTTGAAATTATCGAGGAACAATCGCTAGATTTTCAAGAGCTATTCAAGCAATATGATGTTAACCCTGTCGAGGACACTCTTTGGCAACATGATGAAGGTCCAGTGGATTCTGATACTTGTTCTAAAAACGAAGAAGACATAAGCTACGATTACAAACGCAAAGCAATCGAATACTGGAGATCCGGTAAGAAGAAAAATTACAGTGTCGATACCGTGAGTCAGAAATTCAAAAAAGTCAAATCTGTACGACAATTAAAACGCTTGGCAAATCAAATGAACAAAGGTGGGACCTACAAGGAGAAATTAGCTCAAATCTCTGAATATACTTTGAAAAACATACAAGCCGCAATAGATGCTTGTTTCATTGTTCATGATATCGACCTTCAAAAGTGATAGGTCACGAAGACATTCGTTTTAAAGCTTCTCATAATTGGCTTCGGAAGTTCAAGAAATCACATCGTATTGTGTCCAGGAAAATTAATAAATGCGTAACACGAAAGACTTTAGAAGACAAACCAGTTTTAAGGATGAATGCAGAAAACTTCGTAAATGAAATTAAACCATATATTCAAACATATGGACCGGAAAACATATATAATTCAGATCAGAGCGGTTTTCAACTGGAAATCCACTGTGGCAGGACTCTGACGACTGAAGGAACTAAACAAGTGCAATGTGTAGTACAATCCGTATCATCTACAACTCACAGCTACACTATCCAGCCAACCATAAATGCAGATGGAAAATTATTGTCACCCCTTTTTATCGTTCTAAAAGAGGGAAAGGGTGAGTTCGGCCCAATCGTGGAAAAAAATTTATTCAGGCAAAAAACGTATTTTTAACAGCAACGAAATCCGGAAAAATGACTTCAGGTATGGACAAAAATGATTGCCAGAAAATATTGAACATATGATGAATTATACTATATCGATAACCAATATCATCCTATGTATAGAGCACTTCAAAATTTGGTTGGAAAAAGTATTCTTCCCCAACACCGGCCGTGACAGCGTATTGTTGATAGACTCGTGGAGTGGACACTGCCCAGAAGTTGTTCTAAATGCAACACCTCGGGGCAAAAAAATAATCACAAAGATAATACCTAAAGGCACCACAGGGAAAATCCAACCACTCGACGTTTTTGGTTTCCGAATAAGGAAAAATTTTGTACGACATTTTTCCGACAGTGTATTATTACTTAATTCTGATATTAATTTGCACTTGAGAAACAACATAATCAAACTGCAATCTCTCGCACACAATCTTTTCAAATATGCATGGTTCAAAAGTAATTATATAACCGATAAGCCAAACGAATTCGACAATCCAGTGAGTTTTGGTTTCGGTCAATCGTCTCAAGCACACTGTGAAGTACTAGGTTGTAATAATGTGGCCATCATCAGATGCTCATGGTGCAAGAAGTCTTTATGCTTGCAACATTTTTTTGAAGAGTATAATTTCTGCACGACTTACGAACCATGATTGCTGCAAATTATGACGTGCACATTGCACGGTGATGAATTGTAAAAGGAATGATACATTATAATATATACTGTGGTGTATGTAGATGCGCAAGGCGGTAAGAATAAATGTGAGAGAATGGAGAGTGGGGAGAGCGTTAACATGGGACGTGAAAAGGACGACAGTCGAATAAATGCGCATGCCGAAACCGGGTATTTGTTGCTTCTCGCGTATGTCCTCAGCTGATTGCCGCTGTTTCGAAATACAACCATACATATATGCCATACAACCACTCAACCCCAGCAACATTCCCCAGTATTCTGTATTTGAACAAGTTATTTTTTTCAGTACATAACGCGAAACTCGTGAATGGACCATTCTACTTGTAAGTACCAGCCGGTCACCCCCTTAATAATAAATAAAGCATCATGCGAAGTTCCCCCCCTTGACTTCGGCTAACAGGAATGTTTTGAATCAATTCGGACATTTAAATAACGAGAAACAAGAATATACGCACAAATCTACGTACTAATGGATAAGGGGTAGTTTACCCCGTAAACTCATTTTCCTGTGAATGTGCAAAAATACGTCAACTTTATTTTAACTTGCCCTTCCAAATGGTACATGTTCTGTTTAATTTGGTTGATTAGTTTTTTGTGTAGGGTGGAAATTTGAAAAATCAGGGGGTTGTTCACCCCTGCAAATGAATTTTTTTCTTCAACTTAGCGTGGAATTTTGATTGTCTTCAATGAGGAGTATTTTGGTTTTTGTTTTATTAAAATCGGTTGACGCCTTCTGGGTGAAACTGCAAAATCACCCCTCGACATGCTATTTTTGAAGGGCGATTTCACCCCTTAAAAATGTTTTTCCGCCGATAAAAAAAAATACGTGTCTTTTAGTTTTCGATGCTCTACAACATACGTGAGTTGCATTAAAATCGGAGGGGGACACCAAAGTACCTTTCCTTGTAAGATTCGCTATCGGTCGCGTATCAGACGGAGAGAGGGTTGTTTTAATTTTAGATAATGGGCGAAGATAAGCTTTCTTCCAGCACTTCGGAAACTCGGACAATTGTAGTGACATATTAAAGATGTTCATTAGTAATGGGCATGAAACCTGGATTGATTTGATTACTGAGAATAGCAAAATTGTATCAGGACCAAACGTATGTTATGCCAGTACCGAGTAATTGGATTATTCGGTAGTCGGTATAATATTAAAAGTTATTATTTTTTGGGATCGTTTGCCGATAAGGAGATGGATCTCGAGTAAAAGATGGAAACGCGAATTTATATAAAAGGATGTATTTATTATAAGCAACGGTAACTTTCCGTTGCCTATTTATATATCAAAGTAAGAAGTACAATAATGCGTTGTTTCGAGTATTAAACGAGGAACCAACCGTTCTCTTTTCAATCTAATTTAATACTGTCTTTTCGTAAAGCAGTTGCTAACTGTCTTCACGAAAATCCCTTAATTCGCAATTTTAGCGTTAGCCTATCGTCGAACGCCAAGCGAGTCGCTCATGCTGCGTCGGCGTTCTTGGGGTTGTTCATACGATCGGGCATTGGACTTCGTTTCTTGTCTTGAACGAATTCCAATGTTTTTTTACTATGGAATATTCTCGAATATACTAAATACGGAGTGGAATATTCCGCGGCACAACATCCCTCCCCCCTTAAAAGGAAAAATTTTTTCTTTAAAAAATTTTTTCTCCGATTGGTTTCTCGTTTGAAGTTATATAACAATACAATGAAATTTTTTATTTTTTCATTTGTAACGATGAAGTTTTTTTCTTTTGCTTCTTATCGTCTTTCGTGCCGAGCGAGTCGTTCTCGGTTGGGGGGACGGGTGCATAACCTGGCCAGCTCGGATCGCGGTTGCTCTTCTGGCTGTTGTCATCCGATCAGCTCGAGGTTGATGTTTACCTCGGCTGTTGCCGGGGTCGTTGCCTCGCTTGTCCTTGTTGGTGTTCGGTTTCGTTGATACCTATAACATTTAAACAGAACATAGCCAACCAAGGCTATTGGTGCTACTGCACCCAGTGAGTAGAAACTCATATTGTAAATGTGTTGCATCCCGTCTCCGGCACTATTGAGGTTGTCCATGATTTGGTCGGCTCGAGCTCCGAGCTTTTGAAGCTCTTCCGGGTCTCGCAGCACGCTCTGCAGTGGAATTGTCTTCTCGGTCTGCGTAGGGGGCGCCTGGGCTTCAATTTTCGTTAGCATTAAATTGAACGATGGGAGATAGTTTTCCCGGATAATCTGTGAGGTCCGCCCGATGGTTTTTATGCTAAAATCTTGGGCGGTTACTATACATACGCCTACCAAAGCCAGTATGCCTGAATTTTTCTAAATTACCATTACTATGTATGACATGTTTTCCTTCGTGCTTTTTCAATTAAACAAGTTTTCATTTTACCTTGTTTCTCTTATTGGAGTTCCTTACCTTGCGCTTTGTGGAGCTCCCTACCCGCCTTTATTCAGCTTTTATTTCATTTTAGTGCTCTATAAAGAGCTTCAGGCGGTTTGCATGCACTGCCTGAGTTTTTCGTCCCTTTCGGATAACGTAATTGACGGGGGGCCTCTTTTCTACCATTTCGTGAGGTCCCGTCCACTTCGGGGTCAGCTTGGCTGACCGCCCCCTGCGCACCGTCTCGTCGCGGAGGAGTACGCGTTCGCCAACGCGGTACTCCTGCACCTGTGCGCCTTGGTCGTATGTAGTCTTCGACCGTCTTTTCGCGCCTTCCAGGTTGTCTCGTGCTACAGTCCATGCGGCGCGTAGTCGTTTGCGTAACTCTTGGACGTAGTCGTCGTACGCATAGGTGCGGCGGGTCTCCTGCTTCACGGCAGTCGGTAACTCCGCTTCGCGTCGGTATACCAATTCATGGGGTGACAATCCGGTCCCCGTATGTGGAGTAGTGTTGTACGTGAACATCGCGTATGGCAGCCACTCGTCCCAATTACCTTGATCCTCATTTATGAAAAATTTCAGGTATTCAGCGAGGGTGTGATGCGATCTTTCTAGCGCGCCATTTGATTCCGGATGGTAGGCCGTCGTTTGTATCTTCTTGATTCGGAGCAGTCGACATATCTCTTTGAAGGTCGAGCTGAGGAAGTTCGTGCCTTGATCCGATAATATTATTTCCGAACACATCTTCGTATTCCCTCGTAATCTCTTCGAGCGCTTTGCGTTCTTCCGTATTGAGATTTCTCGTGTCTAGCTCTTGAGCTAGTCGTGCGAGGCGGTCTGCCCCTCGCTCTGCGCTGACGGTGCATACTTTGGTCGTCGCGGCTTCGAGACCGTGACCCACTGCCGTTATCTCTAGTGGCTCAAGTTCCACCACGGGGCGTTGCACCTCGACTGTCTGCTCGCTGGTGTTTATAAGACTTACTGCACAGCTACTACCGTGCGGCGGCGTGATGCAGGCTCCCATTATCACTCCGTTTCCGAGTTCCCTTTTTGCGAGTAGCCCAACGAATTTGCTCGTTGTTGCGGCATACGTGACTGTCTCACTGCGTGGCGGCAGGGATACTCTCATCGTGCCGTCTAGCAGCGGCATGCAATGCCCGTACAGTTTCAGCGTTTCTCCGTGCAGGATGTCGGCCTTGTGATATTTGATGAAGTCCATGCCCAGCAGTCCATTGACCCCTAGCGGCACGTTATTCGGGACTATGTAGAACCAATGTTCCACGTTTAGCGCCGGTGTCTCCAACACAATTTTTGCTATGCCAAGAGGGGTGAATTTTTCACCTGCAACACCCTGCAGTTCCACGGAGCACCTGCTCACCATGGTTTCGGCCTTGAGACAGCCTTCCTTTATTATGCTGCACTGCGCTCCGGTGTCCGCCTTGAGGGTGAGTACCCCGGTTGTGGCCAACGGTGCAATTATGTGAAAGTCGCTGGCCGTTGCGCTGGACGCCGGCAGCGTTACTTGCAGTAACTGCAGCGTGGTTCTCCTTTTTCTGCACGCAGGTTTCTGCTGGGCCGTTAGCGTATTCAATCTCAGTGCGCCCAGCGCGTTCACGCCTGCAGTGGCTGGATCTGGCCCCGCAGTTACCGTATTTTTTGCGTCTTTGTAGCCTGCGTTTCTGGGCTATTAGGGCGGCTGCGTTGGCTCGCTTTTATTCTGCGACAGTCTCTTCCGGCAGTCCTTCCACATGTGGCCTTTCTTCTGGCAGTAATTGCAGCATATTTCCACATTGTGGATTGACTTGTTTTTACTGGGTACTGGTAGGCTTACTCGTTCCGATCTGCGGGTGCAGATGCAATTTTCGCTCTGCCGGGATGATGCGCGTTGGGACCTTCTGGGGTGGCTTAATACTCCACCTACCCCTCCCTTTGGCTGCACCATATTCGTGATCTCGATGGCTCCTGTAACGGACTCATGGAGGGTGGCGTAATTACGAGATCTGACCAGAATTTGGACCTGCTCATGCAGTCCATTTTCGAAGTTGGCCTGGGCGCTCTTCCGTGTTATTTTTTCGACGATGCGCATCTCCAACATCGAGGTGGCTTCCTCGCAGAGTTTTTCTATTATATCGATGGTGATACGCTCAGTCCTGGCGGCGTATACCGCGATGTCCTCACCCTGGCCCTGCCGGAGGGAGTTGAACTCTACTTGTAACGCAGGCAACGACTTCCGCTTTCCGTACAGGGCCTCCAGCTCGGTTTTAAGCTGCACTACCGAGAGGATGACTTTATGCTTCATCTCTCTGGACGCCCTTCCCTCGAGCTTGCTGCTGAGCACCAGTTCCAACAGGATGTCTTGATCCTGAGGCGCTACTCTCTTGAAAACAGTCTCGCACGATCGCAAGAAGGCATCTAGTTCGTCAGCGTTGCTGCCGTCGAAGCGCTTTATATTTTTCAAGGCCAGCCCCAGGTCGAGTGTCCGACTCGGTGTTTCCGACACCCTCCGTTGTTCCCTTTGGAACACAGGATCCGCAGGGGGATAATCCGATTCCTCAAATCGGGTTTGCCTCGACCGCGGACGTGGTACCGGACGTTCTTCCAACCCTGTATTTCCCAGCCTCCGCGATAGTTCGGCGTTTTGCTTTCGTAGGGACCGGATGAGTTCGTACTCGTCCGCACCTACCTCGTCGAGCGTGTCCGCTAAGTTCCGTCTCGCCGACGGTGTTTCGGCCTCCCTAAGTTCGCGATCGAGTTCGCGTTAGCCTCTATCGTGCTCGCGCTGCAGCCTTTCGTACTGGCGTCGCGCTCTTTCCAGTTCGCGTTGGCTTCGGTCGACCGCTTCCAACCGATCGCGTACTCTCGCTGGTACCGACCGGGCTGTCGTACCGGTAGCTGCTGAAAAACCTACACGATCTATGGTTCGCATGTTTTCTATTTCCCGCTCAACCATTTCCTCGGTGATGTGCTCGGGAGTTCGCTCGCCAGTAGCCATATTAAACACGTCGTCGCTACCGTCGCTGTCGAAATCCCCGAACGACGCACCCCTATGTGGGTTTACGCCGAACTGGGCCGTCAGTCGGTCTGCAAGGGCCTCTTTTCTCGTCGGAGGGATTCGCCCCGACGCGACGGCGAGAGCTCGAATAGCGCCCTGCGCGCTTCATAAACGATGTCTCCTACTGCCGCAGCTAAACCGGCTGTAGGGGCTACCCCTGCGCCAGGCAACGTTGTCTCTAGCGAGTCGCCTCTATGCCTTGATCGAGCTCCTCTCGATTCTGACATGTTTTCTAATTTCTCGGCGAACTCTACTTTAAAATATTCCCACAAATTCTCAAGAGAAATATATATCTAGTGGAATATTTTCCCAAATATCGGTTCTACGCTGGCTTTGGCAAAATTATTAATTTTGTTTTCAAAAATTTCAAAATATTTTTCCCTATCTGGCTTCAGTTTATCGGCTATATGTATAAGTATAATGTAACCGCCACTTACAGATAGATGATCTGGAAGATTGTCCTTTCCATACTGTTGCCGAGTTGTTGTCCTGTATCTCTGTTCGGTCGATGCTCCTTGTCGTCCTTCCTGACGCTGTTGACCCGTTTCTTCGTTGGTTCCTGGGTTCGTCCTTGGTGCATCGCCAATGGTTGCACGACGGCTTCTTCTCGAGTAGCTGCTTTGCGTACTCGGCTGCACACTTTGTGCGGTTTTCCGCGACTTAACGTGACACCGTCAATCGGGACTTTAAACAGTTGACCGATACGTCACCCCGCACCGACGTTCTCTTTACGGCTTCGCGTTAGATTAGTCGGGTTTTCACGAACTACACTGGTGTCCTTGCACGCGCTGTAGTCGTCACTTCAGAGTTTTCTTAACTTTGTCCAAAACACTTTTGTCCTAATAAATCACGAATCACTTAACTTCGGCAGATCCCACCGCTGCCACCAAATGTTATGCCGGTACCGAGTAATTGGATTATTCGGTAGTTGGTATAATATTAAAAGTTATTGTTTTTTGGGATCGTTTGCCGATAAGGAGATGGATCTCGAATAAAAGATGGAAACGCGAATTTATATAAAAGGAAGTATTTATTATAAGCAACGGTAACTTTTCGTTGCCTATTTATATATCAAAGTAAGAAGTACAATAATGCGTTGTTTCGAGTATTAAACGAGGAACCAACCGTTCTCTTTTCAATCTAATTTAACACTGTCTTTTCGTAAAGCAGTTGCTAACTGTCTTCACGAAAATCCCTTAATTCGCAATTTTAGCGTTAGCCTATCGTCGAACGCCAAGCGAGTCGCTTATGCTGCGTCGGCGTTCTTGGGGTCGTTCATACGATCGGGTATTGGACTTCGTTTCTTGTCTTGAACGAATTCCAATGTTTTTTTACTATGGAATATTCCCGAATATACTAAATACGGAGTGGAATATTCCGCGGCACAACACGTAAAAGACTTAGAACTAAAGCAAGATGTAATAACGGAGTGAACTTGGTCTGTAGTAATTTCAGCAAAATGGAATACACTTTGTGGTGACTGAACAACTGAACACAGAGTACTAAACTCACTATAGGAACATGGCGGTAGTCGACTGGACACCATTGAATAAAAAGCATTAAGTTCATCCGGTTCAAAGAAGTTGAGCGGAGATGGACGTAAAGACTTAGCTAGACCCAGTGTTGCTAGCGTCTTCCATAACTTATTCGGCTTAGTAATATCAGTCAATTTCTAAATATAATACTCATTTTTAGCTTATTGTAGATCATCCTTAAGTTGGTCTCTATGCTCTCTGAATATAGGTAGATCTAGAAGGTTGCTTGATCTTCGTGCTCGAGTATATAATCTATTTTTTAAAGATATGCGATCTCTCAAGTTTAGTGAGAGCCAAGGCGCAGGCAGTTGACATACACGAAGAGTTTATAATGATACATAATTATCTAAAGATCTTAAAAACATCTCAGAGAACGTATTAATAATGATATCAATACTGTTTGGTAATGTATGTTCTCTTGAATTATCAATAAAATTAAAGTTTGGATAGCAGTCTCGTGACTGCAATCCAAAGAATAAGAATAAGGATAAGAATGGTGTTGGATAATCAGCTGGCGCACGGCGATGGATATTCGCCGTGCGTCGACCTGTTGCTGTGCTCGAGCACGCAGCGTTCAGTTGGGCGGAGATAGCCGAGACAGGGCTTCGCGGAGCCAAGGTTGTGCCTCGTAGGCATGCCGCGTCGAGCGAGAGGATGTCTCTCTCGCTTGACTTCAGCGCCCAACGACGCTTTTATATTCCGCAGCCATATTGGATATTTGGATACTTACGTGAAAACCCGCGCGGAACAGCGCACGCATTTGGAAGGCTCGGACAATTTTCACATCTCTCAACCGGATTATCTCAACCTTCGTTTGCTCACCAGGACTCAAAACTCAGGTAAGAGTACACCGTTACAATTTAACGTAATTCACTGACGGTGAGGAGATTTAAATATCGGTACATCAACATAAAAGGTCTCACCCATCGACGTGTGCTGCAGTACGGGCTGCACCACGTTCTCACTGAATTATTTGCATACTAGATGAATATAATTGCGTGTGTTTTACCAATTCACAGTACTTTCCCCCAATCAAACTTGCTGGAAAAGTATTGTGAATTCAGTCTAATCATTTTGCGCATCCTCAAGCTCACATTGCTATGCTCTGAAGCGTAGACTGCTTCATAACCTGTCACACTAGAATTAGGAACAGTGGCCAGATTTTCATGTGCTAGCACTCACTTGCTGCAAATTCTAATTCATTTTCTCATTGCGTATTTGGTGACAGGCATTGAATTTCTCTACGCACTCATCTATCTCATTGCGTGGCATGCTCCGCAGCACTGGCTGCAGCATGCACACTGCTCTCAGCGAGCGCACTGCTCTCAGCGCATACAGCACAATTAATATAATTGTGGGCTGCAATATCTCAAAATCAAATTCAGTTTATTTAAGTAAATTCAGTTTTCAACTCTCAGATGTTTAGTGCATTTATTTATATTATCTTGTATTCTTCTAAATTTAGTTTATTTTCGTATTTATTTTCACTTTTATAACTTTCTAACATACATCATTTTTGTGTAATTGACATGCGGAAGGCATAATAAACCGCTTTCTCAAAATTACCATTTACAAGTCTGGTTTATTTTCACCCTGTCTTGAGTGAAGCTTCGTTAGTTTAAATATATTCACAGGTCTGTCAAACACCATCGGACGGAATACAAACAAATGGGAATATTAAAACCATTTGACAATGAGTCGCAAAAACCTGTAACATCTAGATCTTTATAAGCACGGCTTGTGATCGTGCGATTGACTATTTTGTATCAAACTTGTAATGGAGTTCCAACAGCTCGTGGCCCGCTATATACGGTGATTTTGGCTCAACAAACAATTGTATCTTATCTTCACAATCGATAATGAACACATCAATCCACGAGTCTGAGGTCGCCGTATGGTGAGTCGGTAGCGAATCAACAATGTTAAGTGACTGAGAAAGTTAAATGACGTAGATATCTCAACTCATAATTATTATTAGTTAGATCACGTGTGAGATCGCCAGCAATAATAATATTATTATAAGCATGAGAAAAATAAGATAAATATTACATGAAATCTCCAAGCATTTAACCTTTCGGTCTAAACACAGATGCGAACAACAGTTTCTTAGAATTAGACCCAGTAATTTCAATGATGAAATTGTTGTGTCGCGGAATATTCCTCTAACGTATTCTCAGGAATATTCCTTAGCGGACACAGTTAGAGATGGAATTCTGAAAGATAGCTGTCATACAAGACGGGATGCGAAGTAGACGCCG
Organism: Cylloceria caligata; assembly: GCA_963942595.1. Lineage (NCBI taxonomy): Eukaryota > Metazoa > Arthropoda > Insecta > Hymenoptera > Ichneumonidae > Cylloceria > Cylloceria caligata. The sequence continues at coordinate 7,662,868 of OZ012711.1, read as the reverse complement.
ACGCAGCATGAAGCGACTCGCGAGGCGATCTACGATAGGCTAAAGCTAAAGCTGCCAACTAAGGGATTTTAGCAAACGCAGTTGCTAACTGCTTCAGTAAAAGCAGAATTAATTTAGACTCAAGAGAGAACGGTTGGTTCCTCGTGAAATTTTCGAAACAACGCATTATTGTACTTTCTTACTTTAACTATTAAATAGACAACGGAAAGTTACCGTTGCCTATAATAAATACTTCCTTTTACATAAATTCGTGTTTTCATCGATAACTCGAGATCCATCTCCTTATCGGCAAACGATCCCGAAAAATAACAACTTTTTAATATTATACCGAATACCGAATAATCTAATTACCCGGTACGGGCATAACATTTGGTGGCAGCGGTGGGATCTGCCGAAGTTAAGTGATTCGCGATTTATTAGGACAAAAGTGTTACGGACAAAGTTAAGAGCGACACTAATGTGACGACTACAACGCGTGCAAGGACACCAGTGTAGTTCGTGAAAACCCGACTAATCTAACGCGAAGCCGTAAAGAGAACGTCGGTGCGGGGTGACGTATCGGTCAACCGTGTAAAGTCCCGATTGACGGTGTCACGTCAAGTCGCGGAGAACCGCACAAAGTGTGCAACCGAGTACGCACAGCAGCTACTCGAAAAGAAGCCGTCGCGCAACCATTGACGACGCACTAAGGACGAACCCAGGAACCAACGAAGAAACGGGTCAACAGCGTCAAGGAAGGAGTCAAGGACCATCAACAGAGAGGAGCTGCAGGACATCAAGTCGGCAACACCCTAGAACAACACCATGGAAAGGACCGTCTACCAGATCATCTTTCTGTAAGTGGCGGTTACTTTATACTTATACATAGCCAATAAACTGAAGCCAGACAGGAAAAATATTTTGGAAAATTTGGAGAAAATATCTCTTGAAATTTTGTGGGCATATTTTAGAGTTTTGTTCGCCGCGAAATTAGCAACATGCCGATATTTCGGGGAGCGAAACCGAAACGTAGAGTCAATTCATTCGGAACTGCGACTCCCGGCGAAGGGGCAGACTCCACAGCTGGATTAGCTGCCGCCGTAGGGGAAATAGTATACGAAGCGCGCAGGGCGTTAACAGAGCTCTTGCCGTCGGGACGAATCCCTACCGATAGGCAAGAGGCCGTCGCAGGCCGACTGGACGCCGAGTTCGGCGTAAACCCACTCAGGGGCACGGCATTTCGCGATAACAATAGTATAGGTAGCGACGACGTGTTCAATATGGCTACTGGCGAACGAACGCCTGAACACCTTGATGAGGACATAGATGATCGGGAACTCGGAAGCTTGCAAACAATAGATCGCGTAGGTTTCCCGACAGCTACCGGTACAACAGCACGATCGGTGACTTCGAGAGTACAAGATCGGTTAGAGGCGATCGACCGGAGCCACCGTGATTTGGTAAGAGCTCGACGGCAGTGCGAAAGGCTGCAGCGCGAGCACGAGCAAAGTCAACGCGAACTCGATCGCGAACTTCAGGGGGTTGAAACACCGTCAGCAAGACGAAACTTGGCGGGTACGCTCAACGAGGTAGGTGCGGACGAGTTCGAACTCATCCGGTCCCTACGAGAGCAAAACGCCGAACTACTGCGGAGGCTGGAAAATACGGGGTTGGAAGAACGTCCGACATCACGTCCGCGATCGAGGCAAACCCGATTTGAGGAATCGAGTAACCCCCCTGCGGATCCCGTGTTCCAAAGGGAACAACAGTGGGGGTCGGAAACATCGAGTAGGATACTCGATCTTAGTCTAGCGCTAAAGAACATCAAGCGTTTCGACGGAAGCAACGCCGACGAACTCGACGCCTTCTTACGATCCTGCGAGACTGTTTTCAAGCGAGTAGCGCCCCAGGACCAAGACATCCTGTTAGAGCTAGTGCTCAGCAGCAAGCTCGAGGGTAGAGCGTCCAGAGAAATGAAGCACAAACTAATCCACTCGGTAGCACAGCTTAAAACCGAGCTGGAGGCCCTGTACGGGAAGTGGAAGTCGTTGCCTGCGTTACAAGTAGATTTCAACTCCTACCGACAGGGCCAGGGAGAGGACATCGCGGTATACGCCGCCAGGACCGAGCGTATCACCGTCGATATAATAGAAAAGCTTTGCGAGGAAGCCACCACGATTACGGAAATGCGCATCATCGAGAAAATAACCCGGAAGAGCGCCCAAGCCAACTTTGAAAATGGACTGCATGGGCAGGTCCAAATTCTGGTGAGATCTCGTAATTACGCCACCCTCCACGAGTCCGTTACAGGAGCCATCGAGATCACGAATATGGTGCAGCCAAAGGGAGGGATAGGTGGAGTATTAAGCCACCCCAGAAGGTCCCAAGGCGCATCATCCCGGCAGAGCGAAAATTGTTTCACCTGTGAAAACACTGGACACATGGCTCGAGACTGCACCCGCAGATCGGAACGAGTAAGCCTACCAGTACCCAGTGAAAACAAGTCAATCCACAATGTGGAAATAACCTGCAATTACTGCCAGAAGAAGAGCCACATGTGGAAGGACTGCCGGAAGAGACTGTCGCAGAATAAAAGCGAGCCAACGCAGCCGCCCCGACAGCCAAGAAACGCAGGCTACAAACATGCAAAAAATACGGTAACTGCGGGGCCAGATCCAGCCACTGCAGGCGTGAACGCGCTGGGCGCACTGAGACTGAATACTCTAACTGTCCAGCAGAGACCTGCGTGCAAGCAGAAGAAAACAACGCTGCAGCTTCTACAAGTAACGCTGCCGGCGTCGAGTGCCACCGCCAGCGACTTCGATATCGATGCACTGTTGGCCACGACCGGGGTACTCACCCTCAAAGCGGACACCGGAGCACAGTGCAGCATCATCAAGGAAGGCTGTCTCAAGCCCGAGACCATGGTGAGCAGGTGCTCCGTGGAATTACAGGGGGTAGCAGGCGAAAAATTCACCCCCCTCGGGATAGCTAAAATTGTACTCGAGACACCGGCTCTAAATGTAGAGCATTGGTTCTAGATCGTTCCGAACAATGTGCCGTTGAAGGTCAACGGATTACTTGGCATGGACTTTATCAAGCAGCATAAAGCGGACATCCTGCATGGCGAGATGCTCAAGTTGTATGGGCACTGCATGCCGCTAAGGGACGGCGCGACGAGGATATATTCGTCACCACGCAGTAGAACTGCCGCCACGTGCAAATACATAGGCCTGCTTACAGAGATAAATCTTCCATCCGGAAACGGGCCTAACATGGATGCCGCCAAGAAAAATAAATTTGTCAGACTACCTACAAGGAGTAGGATCGGCCGAGGCATTATAGAGAGACCCCGTGTCACACCGTCAAGAACCAAAAGAGTGAGTTTAAATGTTCCTAAACACGACGGGGAAGTGCAACAGCCGACGGTGACATGCGAGCCGTTGGAGATAGCGAAGACCGTACGTAGCCGCCAGGTCAAGGCACTGCGCGTTAGCTCAGAGAGCACGGGGAAGAAGGCCAAACGGTTTGCGCAGCGCCAACGGAAGTCCGACTTGGTGCCCCCCAGCAGTGAAAAGCAAGCAGCTCACGCAGGAATAGTGTGCGAATACAACGGTGTATTCCAACTACGAGGAACAAGCGACAGCGCACGCACGAGGTGCAAGATCGCGCACCCTTTAAGGTCGTATCGAAGGACCTAGGATCGCAACCCTTGCCTGGGAAGACCGTAAAATCGGGGCATGGGTCCGGTAAAATGCATAAAGCCGGAAAAAGAAATACTGATGCAGACGCTCAGAGTCGCATATATGCGACCGCACGAGCCCAAGTGGGACAGGAAAGACAGTCCCACAAAAAAGAGAATGATAGCGCAATCGAGTATACGAACGGCCGCACAAAGCGGAGAGTCGAGGATACCCAAGGCAACCACTATAACTCGTCGACATAGTAACACACGGAGTAAGAGCTACTCGCTATAATATGGGCCCTAGCTCAATTCGGGCCATATATTTAAGGTACCCGTTTCACAGTAGTGACGGACCACCAACCGCTCACCTGGCTGTTCGGAGTAAAGGACCCAGGTTCGAGATTGATGCGTTGGAAAATTAAATTGGCGGAACATGAGTTTAACGTAGAGTACAAGGCAGGAAAGCGCAATACAAATGGAGATGCGCTAAGTCGAATATGCCTCATACGAGGGCCCAAGCGAGAGCGAAGAACGAAGTCCGTGTGTCGAAAGAGGACAGCACAAAGGGGCAACTCGGCACAACGAATGACCGCACAAAGCGGACGGCCGAAGATACCCCGTATAGCCATGGTAGCTCGCTGGAGCGAGAGGTCGAGCCCGCCCGCGAGAGAGACGAGGACAGCAAGCGCCCGAGTACGGACAGCCGCACAAAGCGGAGAGCCAAGAATACAGCGGGCCAGCCGAGCAACGCGGCAGAGAGAGAGACCGCGCCGGCCAATGCGCCAGAAGAGGATAGAGAGATTCGCAGCGTGCCTGCAGAACGCTCTACTGAACCCCACAGCCCCGCCGAAAAGCCGTGCGGACGGGGAAGGGGTAGACCACGCAAGCTACATACGCATGCCACTGGTAAGACTGCGAGCACCGCTGACAAGGACAGAGCGGGCCCAGCACAGTATGGCGGACCCGCGAAGCGCGGAAGGCCGCGAACAGTAAACGTTGCAAGGCCGCTCGAGACAGAGAGCGACCCAACGGCGGAGCTACCGGTGGGCACACCGAGCGAAGAAACTGCGGACAGAGCACCGCAAAGGCCTGCTGAGGAAGCGAGGCACGGCGGGGCCCGTAGACCACGAACTTCCTGCAGCGCGGATGAAGACAGCGCGATAAAAGAGTATAGAGACTGCCGCAGTGGCGTAGCCACTCCTTCTGCCGATGACCGCCAGAAAATAATTAGAGAATACCACGACACCCCCATAGGAGGGCATCAAGGTATACGGCGCACGTTACATCGAATTCGGACCAAATACAACTGGCCCGGCCTGAGAAGAGATCTAGAGAATTATATATCGTCTTGCGAATCCTGCCAGAAAAATAAAATCGGGAAAAGGGAACGAGTACCAATGGTGGTAACTGACACCCCATCGAGGTCGTTCGAAAAAGTTGCGGTCGACATCGTAGGACCGTTACCGGAAAGCGTCAACAGGAAAAAATATATACTTACGATCCAAGACGCACTTACCAAATACAGCGCAGCAATTCCACTGCCGAACCAAGAGGCTCCGACAGTAGCAAAGGCGCTCGTAGAAGAATTGATTTGCCGGCACCGGACACCGGAAATAATATTATCGGATCAAGGCACGAATTTCCTCAGCTCGACCTTCAGAGAGATGTGTCGACTGCTCCGAATCAAGAAGATACAAACGACTGCATACCACCCAGAATCAAACGGCGCGCTAGAAAGATCGCATCGCACCCTCGCTGAATACCTGAAAAATTTCATAAACGAGGACCAAGGTAATTGGGACGAGTGGCTGCTGTACGCGATGTTCACGTATAACACCACTCCACATACAGGGACCGGATTGTCACCCCATGTATTGGTGTATGGACGCGAAGCGGAGTTACCGACCACCGTGAAGCAGGAGCCCCGTCGCACCTATGCACACGACGACTACGTCCAAGAGCTACGCGAACGACTACGCGCCGCATGGACTGTAGCACGAGACAACCTGGAAGGCGTGAAAAGACGGTTGAAGACTACATACGACCAAGGCGCACAGGCGCAGGGGGCGGTCGGCCAAGCTGACCCCGAAGTGGACGGGACCCTACAGATAGTGAAAGCGAGACCTCCCGTCAATTACATCGTCCAGAAGGGACGGAAAACTCAAACGGTACACGCTGACCGTCTAAAGCTTTTCATCGAACACTAAAAACTAAACATTAAATAAAACTAAATAAAAAAGGGTTAGGAGCTCCACGGAGCGCAAGGTAAGGAGATTTAATAAAGTTGGAAACTTTTGGAGATAAGCGAAAGCCTACAACGTCTGACGGAGCTGTGCGAAAGCGAAACTCGCGCCAACGATATATGCCCAGTCATAAGCGACTCGGTTCCGAGAATGAAGAGATGAATAGAGACAGGAATAATGACCATATTCGACCACTTCGGGACGCGCCCCGTCAGAGAGCGCCGAGGATTGGTAGATGGCCTCGGAAGCATAATCAAAGCCATCACGGGAAACATGGATGCCACCGACGCAAAGGAACTACACGAAGAGATAACGCGCCTGGAGGCGTCCCACCAGACCCTGAAGGAAGGGTTAAAAAATCAAATACAAGTCATAAAAACCACGCTCTGCTTATTTAATGAAAGCGCGCAACACATACAGGCTAACGAACAGACCCTGCTGTCCCTGATGCAGCATATCAACCGCACGCTCAACAGCGAAGTATACTACATAGAGAGACGCCAACACTTGGACGAGACGCTCAACGCGATAAGTATTGCGGTCGAAGCATTACTCGGCGACGTACAGGAGCTAGTGTGGCTGGTGGACGATATAGCTAGCGGTAAGGCCCGAGCAACGTCCCTGCCGCCACGCACACTCGCTAGGCACCTCGTAGAGGCACTACCACACCTACCGTCGGGCAGTAGTTTCCCGGTCACAATAGCACCTGACCAAGTGTCAACACTTATGCGACTGGCAGATACCAGGGCTTACAGCGAAGGCAACGCAGTGGTACTTGTGCTGGATATACCGCTGATTGGGCAGCAACGATATAGTATGCAAAAAGTATATCCCATACCCACGCAAGCGGACAACGGCAGGCACTACTACATAGAAGCGACCGAATCCCACTTGGTAATAGATATAGAGAATCGCAAGTACCTAAGGATGAGATACGATGACATAAAAATTTGCAAGGTACTGGGCAAATCGTACCTTTGCCCACCAACACACCCTACTATGCCGGTCACACGCGACGCGCCCTGCGAAGTCCTAATCTATGCGAAAATGGACACCGGTAACGGAAAAAATTGCGCGAAAAGGGTTGTCGAAATCACACATCCCTTAATCGTTCCAATGCAACAGCAAGGACGATGGTTATACGTCGCGCCAACCCCGGTCCCCATAGGAATAAATTGTGGGAAAATTCCCACTCAGCACGAAATATTAAATTATTCGGGAATACTGGCTTTGGTAGGCGTATGTATAGTAACCGCCCGAGATTTCAGCATCAAAACCATCGGGCGAACATCGCAGATCATACAGGAAAACTACCTCCCGTCGTTTAACTTGACATTAACGGAGATCGAAGCTCGGGCACCCCCGCCGCAGACCGAGAGGACCATCCCACTACAGAGCGTGCTGCGAGACCCCGAAGAGCTTCGGAAGCTCGGAGCTCGAGCCGACCAAATCATGGACAACCTCCATACTGCCGGAGACGGGATGCAACACATCCACAACCTGAGTTTCTACTCCTTGGGCGCTATAGCGCCGATCGCCTTGGTTGGCTACGTTCTGCTTAAATGTTACAGGTACAAAAGAAACAGAACACCACCGAGCACTAGAGAAGCAATAACCCCAGCAGCCGCCGAGGTAACTATCAACCTCGAGCCTCTCGGACGACAACAGCCAGAGGAACGACTTCGAACCGAGCTGGCCAGGTTATGCAATCGTCCCCCCAACCGAGAACGACTTGCTCGACTTGAACGACGCTAGCAAACAAAAATGAAACATTTTACACACATATTATATATCATATATCAAATCGTAAAATTGTATTAAAATTGTAAGGTACGGGAAACCAACTGGAGAAAAAATTTTTTTTGAAAATTTTTCCTTTTAAGGGGGGAGGGATGTTGTGTCGCAGAATATTCCTCTAACGTATTCTCAGGAATATTCCTTAGCGGACACAGTTAGAGATGGAATTCTGAAAGATAGCTGTCATACAAGACGGGATGCGAAGTAGACGCCGACGCAGCATGAAGCGACTCGCGAGGCGATCTACGATAGGCTAAAGCTAAAGCTGCCAACTAAGGGATTTTAGCAAACGCAGTTGCTAACTACTTCAGTAAAAGCAGAATTAATTTAGACTCAAGAGAGAACGGTTGGTTCCTCGTGAAATTCTCGAAACGACGCATTATTGTACTTTCTTACTTTAACTATTAAATAGACAACGGAAAGTTACCGTTGCCTATAATAAATACTTCCTTTTACATAAATTCGTGTTTTCATCGATAACTCGAGATCCATCTCCTTATCGGCAAACGATCCCGAAAAATAATAACTTTTTAATATTATACCGAATACCGAATAATCTAATTACCCGGTACGGGCATAACAAAATATTCTGGCCCATTCGAAAACTCTATCGGCGAAGACGTCAAAACTTTAGGTTTTAGGGACGAATGAACATAGCATGCGACACCACCTCCTTCTCTACCTTCATGATCATTGCGTATAAAAAAGTAATCATTAATTCTTACTAAGTCATCTGAAACATACCAGGTGTATGCATAAGTTTTTCCGGTTTAACTAAGAGATGGCGCCAGCGAAAAGTACGCAGCGTATTAATTTGACACATACGTCATTTTGTTCGTCTGACATTAACCTTCAAACACACACAAGTTGAGTCCGCCAAAAACTAGCGTCTTTGTTTTATCGTTCAGTGATCATGTTGAGTTTTGTGCCTGAAAAAGAACATTTGCGGCACGCATTGCTTTTCTTATTTAATCAAAAGAAAAAGGCTGCTGAAAGTCAACGTTTGCTGGTAGAAACATATGGTGAACACGCTCCATCGATTAGAACATGTGAGACATGGTTTCGACAATTTAAAAGTGGTGATTTCAATGTGAAAGACAGTGAGCGCTCTGGTAGACCACAAAAATGCGAAAACCAGCATTGCAGGAGTTATTGGATGATGACCCAACTCAAACTCAACGGCAATTAGCAGAAGCATTACATGTGTCACAAGAAACAATCAGCAGACGTTTACGAGTAATGGGGAATATCAATAAACTCGGTAAATGGGTCCCACACGATTTGAATGAACGTCAAATAGAAAATCGCAAAGTCACTTGTGAAGTGCTGCTTCAACGTCACGAAAGGAATTCATTTTTGCATCGAATTGTGACGGGTGACGAAAAATGGATTTATTTTGAAAACCCGAAGCGGAAAAAATCGTGGCTTTCACCTGGCGAAGCCGGTCCTTCAACACCAAAGCCAAATCGCTTCGGCAAGAAGACCATGCTCTGTGTCTGGTGGGACCAGAGCGGTATTGTGTATTATGAACTCTTGAAGCCCGGCGAAACCGTTAATACACAACGCTATCGCCAACAAATTATTAATTTAAACCACGCATTAATCGAAAGACGACCGGAATGGGCCAGAAGACATGGCAAAGTGATTTTGTTACACGACAATGCGCCGTCTCACACAGCAAAAGCAGTGAAAGACACCTTGAATCGCTTGAATGGGACATCCTTCCGCACCCGCCGTATTCGCCAGACCTGGCGCCATCTGACTATCACCTCTTCGCATCAATGGGGCACGCGCTCCTAGAGCAGCACTTCAGCAATTTCGAGGAAGTTGGAAAATGGCTCGACGAATGGTTTGCCGCAAAAGACAAGCAGTTTTTCTGGCATGGTATTCATAAGTTACCGGAAGAATGAGCGAAATGTGTAGAAGCCGATGGCCAATATTTTGAATACAACCAAAATTAATTGCCCTTGAAAATTACGTCTTTTTTTTACCAAAAAACGGGAAAAAACTTATGCATACACCTGGTACGAATCAAGCCACGTTTTACTGACAGAAATAATGTAGAAAGCGCGCTCAGCAATAGTCAGAGAGAGAGAGAGAGAGAGAGGGGTAGGGGAGGAGCGGGAGAGGGAGAGGGAAGGGTGTTATGAGAGCACGTATGCGTGAGTCTCCGGGATGCCTATTGTGAACAGTGTAGTGAATATTGAGTGAGTGTCGATTTTAGTTTGTAAAGTACTCGAGTATTGATTGAGTTTTTCCTATCCGTTGATATCCGTTTCTCGTCCCTTCGACCCGTATTAGTTACAGATTATCGATTTTGAGTATTGACTATCCCGTGTTGCCGGCATCGCCATTATAGTCTGTCGAGTAACGGTTGTTAGCGTGCATGGTAACGGGTAATAATGTAGATTTCATAATATCATTGAGAATGCTGTTCCCTTCTAATCCCCCTTCCACACATTATTTGTTGAATTATCAATAATATCCCCCCTCCCTTCCATCTATGATAGAATATTAAGTTTTCGATCAGGACTTAGACCCTTCTCCCTGAGCCTCTCGTTGGATACACTGGAACACTTACTTTTCGAAACTCACGTGTTAACATTTAATTTGGTTTGTTGACCCTGACTCCTGCCATTAAGCGCGAGAATTCGTCAATGTAGATTGCACGATGCGAAGATTTATTCGCTGATATCACTTTCCAATAAACAAAAATGTAAAACAAAAACAATAAGAAAATTATATTTCATTAATAAAGCGAGAGATAAAGTCACTACATTTAATGTTCCAACCGGATCGTATTTGCCTATGAGCGCCACGAAGCAGAAAGGTACCATAATTGCCGATCACGTGAGGAAGAGTCGTGTGTCGAAGTGTCCAAACTGTTTTAGAAGCTAGGCAAAGAAATCCTTAAGAAGTGCATTCAATTAACCCCCGCGTAAATCAAATTATTTAACTGCACTGCAGAAAGCATTCTAATCAGTGAGACAGTATTATTAGTGACTATTAGTGTAGTATTAGTGACTTAACATAATTGTATTCAAAGAAGGCTTATAATATTAGGTGCGCAACTAAGTTCCCGCTGTTTTTCAAGAGATGGCTCCAGTAGTAAGTTATGGTCGATTGGGACATAACCAAAACGTCATGAACCAAGCTTAGACATATGGTAAACAAACCGCTTTGACACATTAGTGATTTTGTTTTTGCGTCATATACTTTTGGTTGTGTGAAAATGTCTGATTTTGTGCCAAATAATCGTCATTTGCGGGAAGTGTTGCTTTTCTTCTTCCATTCGAAGAAAACGGCGGCTGAAGCGCATCGAGAACTCCAAAAAGTTTACGGAGATGCTGCTCCAACAAGGAAAGGTACTTTGGTGTCCCCCTCCGATTTTAAAGCAACTCACGTATGTTGTAGAGCATCGAAAACTAAAAGACACGTATTTTTTTTATCGGCGGAAAAACATTTTTAAGGGCTGAAATCGCCCTTCAAAAATAGCATGTAGAGGGGTGATTTTGCAGTTTCACCCAGAAGGCGTCAACCGATTTTAATAAAACAAAAACCAAAATACTCCTCATTGAAGACAATCAAAATTCCACGCTAAGTTAAAGAAAAAAATTCACTTGCAGGGGTGAACAACCCCCTGATTTTTAAAATTTCCACCCTACACAAAAAACTAATCAACCAAATTAAACAGAAAATGTACCATTTGGAAGGGCAAGTTAAAATAAAGTTGACGTATTTTTGCACATTCACAGGAAAATGAGTTTACGGGGGTAAACTACCCCTTATCCATTAGTACGTATATTTGTGCATACATTTTTGTTTCTCGTTATTTAAATGTCCGAATTGATTCAAAACATTCCTGTTAGCCGAAGTCAAGGGGGGGAACTTCGCATGATGCTTTATTTATTATTAAGGGGGTGACCGGCTGGTACTTACAAGAAGGTCAGTTTGGTGTCCCCCTCCGATTTTGATGAAACTCACGTATGTTGTAGAGCATCGAAAACTAAAAGACACGTATTTTTTTTTATCGGCGGAAAAACATTTTCAAGGGGTGAAATCACCCTTCAAAAATAGCATGTAGAGGGGTGATTTTGCAGTTTGCACCCAGAAGGCGTCAACCGATTTTAATAAAACAAAAACCAAAATACTCCTCATTGAAGACAATCAAAATTCCACGCTAAGTTGAAGAAAAAAATTCATTTGCAGGGGTGAACAACCCCCTGATTTTTCAAATTTCCACCCTACACAAAAAACTAATCAACCAAATTAAACAGAACATGTACCATTTGGGAGGGCAAGTTAAAATAAAGTTGACGTATTTTTGCACATTCACAGGAAAATGAGTTTACTGGGGTAAACTACCCCTTATCCATTAGTACGTATATTTGTGCGTACATTCTTGTTTCTCGTTATTTACATGTTAAAGAGCTGCTTGCGTTCACTCTTTGTGCTGATTTTGTGCTTATCAATAATTTATGGTCATATGTCATCGACCTTTCGATTAGATAGTATTTCGATTCGATGCAAATTTCGGAATAAGTCGATGATGCAACAGTCGTTCCATCTATAGAACTTTGTCAGTTATTCCAACGAAATGAATATGATCTTATTTTTTTGAGTAATCTAATCATACGCCAATATGATAAAAATACTTTCGACGCAATAAGAGGTGTTTTCTACATAGGCGGCTATCTGGGACTGCGTATTATCTGCTGATAGCGCATGTGGTTCAACAACAAGTCTTTCAAATATAAAAGCCGCGATACATACAGCGTTCAGTTGCTCATTTGAACGGAGTGCCAGTGCGTCAGTTATAATTTCTGAAAAAAAAAAATCAATAGACCATGAAAGTGAATCCAATCAACGTCATTAAACTTCTTTTGGCTACATTTCAAGCCATGAATATTCCCGAAACTCCGATTAACAATGCAGAAATCGAGGTAAAGCAGAATTTCGAAAAAGTTCTGGTCGACTGCATGGACGATTGTAACGGAGTTGAAATTATCGAGGAACAATCGCTAGATTTTCAAGAGCCATTCAAGCAATATGATGTTAACCCTGTCGAGGACACTCTTTGGCAACATGATGAAGGTCCAGTGGATTCTGATACTTGTTCTAAAGACGAAGAAGACATAAGCTACGATTACAAACGCAAAGCAATCGAATACTGGAGATCCGGTAAGAAGAAAAATTACAGTGTCGATACCGTGAGTCAGAAATTTAAAAAAGTCAAATCTGTACGACAATTAAAACGCTGGGCAAATCAAATGAACAAAGGTGGGACCTACAAGGAGAAATCAGCTCAAATCTCTGAATATACTTTGAAAAACATACAAGCCGCAATAGATGCTGGTTTCATTGTTCATGATATCGACCTTCAAAAGTGGGCTCTACAAGCTCAAAAAGAGATAGGTCACGAAGACATTCGTTTTAAAGCTTCTCATAATTGGCTTCGGAAGTTCAAGAAATCACATCGTATTGTGTCCAGGAAAATTAATAAATTCGTAACACGAAAGACTATAGAAGACGAACCAGTTTTAAGGATGAATGCAGAAAACTTCGTAAATGAAATTAAACCATATATTCAAACATATGGACCGGAAAACATATATAATTCAGATCAGAGCGGTTTTCAACTGGAAATCCACTCTGGCAGGACTCTGACGACTGAAGGTCATCTACAACTCACGAGCTACACTATCCAGCCAACCATAAATGCAGATGGAAAATTATTGTCACCCCTTTTTATCGTTCTAAAAGAGGGAAAGGGTGAGTTCGGCCCAATCGTGGAAAAAAATCTATTCAGGCCAGAAAACGTTTTTTTAACAGCAACGAAATCCGGAAAAATGACTTCAGGTATGGACAAAAATGATTGCCAGAAAATATTGAACATATGATGAATTATACTATATCGATAACCAATATCATCCTATGTATAGAGCACTTCAAAATTTGGTTGGAAAATTATTCTTCCCCAACACCGGCCGTGACAGCGTATTGTTGATAGACTCGTGGAGTGGATACTGCCGAGAAGTATTTCTAAATGCAACACCTCGGGGCAAAAAAATAATCACAAAGATAATACCTAAAGGCACCACAGGGAAAATCCAACCACTCGACGTTTTTGGTTTCCGAATATGGAAACATTTTGTACGACATTTTTCCGACAGTGTATTATTACTTAATTCTGATATTAATTTGCACTTGAGAAACAATATAATCAAACTGCAATCTCTCGCACACAATCGACTTTCATCACCCAGATATATAAATCTTTTCAATTATGCATGGTTCAAAAGTAATTATATAACCGATAAGCCAAACGAATTCGACAATCCAGTGAGTTTTGGTTTCGGTCAATCGTCTCAAGCACACTGTGAAGTACTAGGTTGTAATAATGTGGCCATCATCAGATGCTCATGGTGCAAGAAGTCTTTATGCTTGCAACATTTTTTTGAAGAGTATCATTTCTGCACGACTTACGAACCATGATTGCTGCAAATTATGACGTGCACATTGCACATTGATGAATTGTAAAAGGAATGATACATTATAATATATACTATGGTGTATGTAGATGCGCAAGGCGGTTAGAATAAATGTGAGAGAAAGGAGAGTGGGGAGAGCGTTAACATGGGACGTGAAAAGGACGACAGTCGAATAAATGCGCATGCCGAAACCGAGTATTTGTTATTTCTCGCCTATGTCCTCAGCTGATTGCCGCTGTTTCGAAATACAACCATACATATATGCCATACAACCACTCAATCCCAGCAACATTCCCCAGTATTCTGTATTTGAACAAGCTATTTTTTTCAGTAAATAACGCGAAACTCGTGAATGGATCATTCTACTTGTTAGTACCAGCCGGTCACCCCCTTAATAATAAATAAAGCATCATGCGAAGTTCCCCCCCTTGACTTCGGCTAACAGGAATGTTTTGAATCAATTCGGACATTTAAATAACGAGAAACAAAAATGTATGCACAAATATACGTACTAATGGATAAGGGGTAGTTTACCCCCGTAAACTCATTTTCCTGTGAATGTTTAAAAATACGTCAACTTTATTTTAACTTGCCCTTCCAAATGGTACATGTTCTGTTTAATTTGGTTGCTTAGTTTTTTATGTAGGGTGGAAATTTGAAAAATCAGGTGGTTGTTCACCCCTGCAAATGAATTTTTTTCTTCAACTTAGCGTGGAATTTTGATCGTCTTCAATGAGGAGTATTTTGGTTTTTGTTTCATTAAAATCGGTTGACGCCTTCTGGGTGAAACTGCAAAATCACCCCTCGACATGCTATGTTTGAAGAGCGATTTCACCCCTTAAAAATGTTTTTCCGCCGATAAAAAAAAATACGTGTCTTTTAGTTTTCGATGCTCTACAACATACGTGAGTTGCATTAAAATCGGAGGGGGACACCAAAGTACCTTTTCTTGTAAGTGAAACAACATGCCGTGATTGGTTCCGTCGCTTCAAAGACGGTGATTTTGATGTTGACGACCGTTCGCGTGAAGGAAGGCCAAAAACATTCGAAGACGCTGAATTGGAGGGATTGCTCGATGAGGATCCGTGTCAAACGCAAAAAGAGTTTGCTTCAGCATTAGGAGTTACTCGCCAAGCCATTTCCAAGCGATTGCATGCGTTGGGAATGATTAAAAAACAAGGAACTTGGGTTCCTTATGATTTGAAGCCAAGAGACGTTGGGCGTCGTTTTTTCGCCTGTGAACAACTGCTCCTGCTGCAAAAAAAGAAGTGTTTTCTTCATCGCATCGTTACCGATGCGATTGAGCCGAGCATTGCGCGAAAAGAGGCCACAATACAAGCAGAGGCACGAAAAAGTGATTCTACAGCATGACAACGCTCGGCCTCACGTTGCCAAACCCGTTAAAACCTACTTAGAAACGCTCAAATGGGAAGTCCTACCTCATCCGCCATATTCCCCAGATATTACGCCGTCCAATTATTACTTGTTCCGTTCGATGGCACATGGGCTGGCTAATCAGCAGTTCAGCTCATATGAAGACATCTCAAAATGGCGTGATTCGTGGATAGCCTTAAAAGGCGAACACTTATACCGTGACGGTATTCGATCTCTGCTAGAAAGATGGGAAAAAGTTGTCGCTAGCGATGGGCAATATTTGGAATGAATCATTTGTAAACATTTTTTCACAATAAAGTTGCATTTTCATAAAAAAAAAAAACAACGGGAACTTAGTTGTGCACCTAATAATTAATTATAAGCCTTCTTATCTATCGCTGAGGATACATCCGTAAAAATTGTAAGTATGAGTGCGTGAGCGGATGTGAGAGTGTGTTTTAATAAATTCTGACTTTTGCTTTGTTTCTACAATGGAAGAGATTTACTTTATTTTATTTCTTCAACCCTTCCAGCATTGGGAGAACCGAGCCTTCACGCAGGGATTTGCTTTCGTTCCACGTTACCAAGCTTTCAGCTTGGGATGCAACAAATTGGTGGCAACGATGGGATTGCTGTTGTGCTTATCTGTCGAGATTCTGATCATTTCGCGATTTTTCTTGTGTTTTGGTCTAATTGGTATTGTCGATTGCGTTGAAAAACAAAAAAGATCGGGTTGGGGAAAAATTTCGTAGCGTTTTTCCCGATAGATGGCATCTATTGCAAATAAGTTAGGAAACACAGATCGCAGCAACACTACTAAACGCTCGTTGGAAAGGTGACACTTCGAGCGTTACTTTTAGTGTATAAACATCGAAATTGGTGCAGTGGTTAAAAAGTTGTTTGCGTTTGAAAATGGAGAAAAGTAATGAACAATTGCGCTATATTTTGCAATATTATTACGACAAAGGGACGAACGCTGCGCATGCTCGTGAAAAAATTTGTGCTGTGTGTGGTGAAAGTACTTTATCAAAATCTGCTGCGCGGAAATGGTTCGCTCGCTTTCGTTCTGGTAATTTTTATGTGAATGATGAGTCACGCTTTGGTCATCCAATCACTGAAAAAGCTGATGCAATTCTTGAAAAAGTCCAGCAAGATAAGCATATCAGCAGTGTTGATATTAATTGGAGCTAGGTATTTACCACAAAACTATTTTGAACCATTTACATAAAGCTGGCTACAAAAGAAGCTCGATGTATGGGTTCCTCATGAGTTGAGCGCGAAATACATGATAGACCGAATTCACATCTGCGATGCGCTGCTGCAGCGCGATGAAATCAAGCCATTTCTGAAACGTGTCATAACCAGTGATGTAAAATAGATCACGTGCGACAATCGGAAGCGTCAAAGATCGTGGACAAGGGATGGTGAGCCATCACAAGCGTTCGCGAAGCCAGGATTGACGGCGAAAGATGTGATGCTGTGTATGTGGTGGGACTGGAAAGGAATCGTCCACCATGAGCTACTTCCAGTTGGTCAGACGATTGATTCTCAACTCTATGGTGGACAACTAGAGAGTTTACGCTAAGCAATTGAAAGAAAACGGCCTGAATTGATTAATAGGTAAGATGTTGCCTTCCATCATGACAACGCCCGACCACACACTTCTTTGATGACCCGTCAAAAATTGCGAGAGCTTGATTGGGAAGTTTTGATGCATCCACCGTATAGTTCAGACATAGCACTTTCTGACTATCACTTATTCCGATCTCTTCAGAACTCTCTCAATGGAAATAAGCTGCTTTCAAAAGAAGCCTGTGAAAACCACTAGATTTATTTTTTCAACCAGAAACCACAGAAGTTCTTCACCGATGGCATAATGGCTCTACCCGAAAAATGGCGAAACATTATCGATAATAATGGAGCATATTTGGTTTAAATAAATTCATTTTCACACAATATTAAAATCAGTTGAATTTTACTGAAAAAAACATCACGAACTTTTTCCCAGACCCAATATTATTATTACTAAAAGTCGAACCTAACTTACACGACGAAGAAGGCAAAAAGTATTGCATTCCACGATATGTAATTAATACAAAGTCAGGGATACTGTCGATAATAAAACTATCGGATCAGCAATTAATTATCCGCAAAGAAAAGATCATCGCTAGAGTGTAGCTAACCAAGACGTCTCCTATTAATATTTAAAATCGCCTAATGTATAGAGTTAAACGATTAGGGAAACACGAGTATCCAAAGGAGCAAATCCAAGTGGACGCGAGCATACCCGAAAACACAAGAAAACGTTTATCAAACTTACTTAATTCGCACCGAGACTATTTCGCGCTTAATATATGAAGGTTAGGGGCAACACAGGCTGCAGATAATTCAATTAATGAGGGAGTCAGTAGTAACCTATCGACGTATCGATTATTCCACTCAGAGCACCGAGAAGCCTGCAAGATAAGTGAAAACAAAATAAGATAATCCGCGAATAAATTTCTCCCTTTTTGAGCCCTATTCTGCTAAGACGTAATAAGAACGGAAAACCGCGAACACGTGAACATTGCGATACTTTGAACGCGAGCAGAAAAAAGGATAGGTACCGTTTACCATTGATTGAAGATGAGCTAAACAGTCTGCACTTGTTCCGCAAGTTTAGATTTAGAATCGGGTTATTACCCAATACCGGTTGCAGAAAAGGTTTTACTCATGATAAATAGAATTCTAAACTCTCTCAAGGGCCATATTTCTGTCGTGGCATACGTAGACGACATCCTTATTCCGTCGAAAAATATTGTTACGTCTTGTAAGGTAGTCGGAGTAGTCATCCCTTTCACCTGAGTCATCTCCCCCCCCCCCTCTACGATTCCCTTTCGCGGCGGGCGGCGTCTAACCAGCATTAGTCATAATAGATATAGTTCTGATTGCCACTGCACCTGCCCTTTCTCGCGAACTCCCTAATCGTGACACTCGGCACTAAGGGTAAATAGAGATAGGATAAAGTATAGTTTCAAAAGGAAAACTCGTTAATGGGATTAGTCATAAAACTACACCAGTGACTCACGTCTTTCAAGGAGGGGAACTACCTCCCACGAAGGTGAATAAGTTAAGTCAATCTAGCCTAAAGGGCAGGATCAACCTTTGAGGAAGGGGCTTCGAAACCTAGAATAGCGTTTCACCCTAATTTCCTAATCAATACTACCACTAAAATCTAAGATATGTAAGGAAGAGTTTCCACAGCGCGGATGCTCAGTTTTCTATCACTATTGCCCACGGTCGCGTCGCGTAACGTATTATCGCGAATAAACGATTCTATTTAACCATAACAGGCCAGGGTGCCTCTCCTACGATATTATTCTGAATATTGTATATTTAAAACTTGTGTTTTGTGGATTGTGTACGGTATAATTGTCCGGCAACATATAAAATAACGTGTGTCGCGAATGAGCCATTCTTCTAGACCGTAATAGGCCAAGTTGCCTTTTCTACGATATTGTGCAAGACTTTGTGTGTACTTAACTTGTGTTTTATCGGTTGCGTACGATACGCTTACGAATAAACAATACAATCATCTATTTGAATACGATCAGCAAATATTTCTCCTTCCATCGCTAACAAAAGGGTACGAGTCGAAGAGAACCACCTGCGAACGGAGATCGACAACAAGACAAGGAAGAACAACTACCACAAAAGAGGACAAGTGTCAACAGTACACCTTCGAGCCCACCTGTATCCAAAGCTTACCAGGTAAAATTCCCCGATTTCTAATTGAAAAAGGCGAGGTCTCCGTCCCGCTGTAAAGGGCTGCCAAGCCTTGACGCACAAGCGAGACTGACCGTGTTCGCCAGACCCTAAATCTTGAGCCCGACGTAACAATATCACGTTGGGTTTAAACGCGCTGAATTTAGAATTACAGGCGTTGAGAGGGCAAATCTAACGCTAAAACTCAGTAAATGTACATTCTTAGAGACAAAAATTGACTGCTTCGGGTACGAATTACTAAGTCTGAATACGGCCAGGAAACCATAAATTCGAGGCTGTAAAGAATTTTCAAGTACTTACCAACTTGCGAGGCATGAGACAATTTATATTTGTATTTCAGTCAAATACAAATTCCGAAATTTTTGAATTTATATTTGAATTAAAATCAAATCCGTTATCCAGAACGAATTTATATTTGAATTAAAAAAAAATAGTAATTCGAAAAGAAGTTTGTATTTGAATGAAAATAAAGAATAAATTTCAAAAGGATTATACGAGTAGTAGTTAAATAAAAAGTAAATACTAATTCCTTGTGAAATAAATATATCATTGCTATTCAGATATAAATTCCTCCTGGAATTAGGATTTGATTTTTTTTCAAATACTTTGTTACGTCCTTGCCTTTTTTTCCTATATACCCAACTACCCTACAAAATCCTCACTTTTCACCCTCTCTCACAACCTATTAACGTTCACTACCTCTTAAAGTTTGTAACGAAACGATCTAACGAGCCGTGGATCTGTCTCACTCCCTTCCCGAATAATAGCGAGCGGTATGTTGATCGCGTTGTGTGTATGTTTTATTATGGTCACCTTGATAATTGGTTTTGCGTGGACAGTTGCTAAGACAGAATCGAAAAAGCAGCCGAGCGAAAAGCCTGCTTAGACAATTGATAACGGTAGTCGCGGATACTCATATTAAAATAATCACATACTAATGTTTAATTCTCAATGTTTACCTTAATCTATATAAATCGATAAATATAAATCTCCGTTACTTGCGTTATCAAATACATCTTGTACCAGAATTGAAAGGATACTGGTTCATCTCACATTCAACGTGACACATTCACGATACGGAAATTCAACCGTCATAATCGAATGGACTAGATTACGGAAAAAGTCCAAATGAAGGGATCAGTTGCCATACAGTAATAGCGGAGTGATCGTAGGAGACTTCCCAACCCAGCTCCAGCGCAATCCAAATTACAGGGCTCACGTACATAGCCTCCCGAGGCTAAGAAGATAAGTTTCTACGTTCTACCATAATCCCTTTATACTTATGGCCATAAATAACGTTTTTGTACTGAGAGTCTGAGATATTTGTGAAATACGATCGATTCTATTGGTGTTACACTAAATCGTTGATTTATAATATTAACTGAATACTCGTTGTTTTGACATTAAATTGATCAATAATAATATTGTTATATTCGTCAATGAGGTGTGCTATTGATGTCATATTGTGTAAAAGAATCGTTGATTTATAACATTAACTGAATACTCTTTGTATTGAAATTAAATTGATTAATAATAATTGTTGTGCCGCGGAATATTCCACTCCGTATTTCGTATATTCGGGAATATTCCATAGCAAAGAAACATTGGAATTCGTTCAAGACAGGAAACGAAGTCCAATGCCCGATCGTACGATCGACACCAAGAAGGCCGACGCAACATGAGGCGACTCGCTTGGCGTTCGACGATAGGCTAACACTAAAATTGCAAACTAAGGGATTTTTGTGAAGACGTTAAACAACTGCTTTACGAAAGGACAGTATTGAATTAGATTGAAAAGAGAACGGTTGGTTCCTCGTGAAATACTCGAAACAACGTATTATTGTACTTCTTACTTTGACAATTAAATAGACAACGGGAAGTTGCCGTTGCCTATAATAAATACTTCCTTTTATACAAATTCGCATTTTCATCTTTTACTCGAGATTCATCTCCTTATCGGCAAACTATTCCAAAAAATAATGACTTTTAATATTATGCCGAATACCGAATAATCCAATTACTCGGTACCGGCATAACATTTGGTGGCAGCGGTGGGATCTGCCGAAGTTAAGTGATTCGTCATTGATTAGGACAAAAGTGTTCTGGACAAAGTTAAGAATACTCTGAAGTGATGACTACGACTCGTGCAAAGGACGCCAGTGTAGTTCATAAAACCCGACGAATCTAACGCGAAGACGCGAAGTGAACGTCAGTGCGGGGTGACGTATCGGTCAACCGTTTAAAGTCCCGATTGACGGTGTCACGTCAAGTCGCGGAGAACCGCACAAGGTGTGCAACCGAGTACGCGAAACAGCTACTTAAGAAGAAGCCGTCGCGCAACCATTGGCGATGCACTAAGGACGAACCCAGGAACCAACGAAGAAACGGGTCAACAGCGTCAAGGAAGACGTCAAGGACCACTAACAGAAAGGAGCTGCAGGACATCAAGTCGGCAACACCTGAGAACATCACCATGGAAAGGACCATCTACCAGATTATCTTTCTGTAAGTGGCGGTTACATTATACTTTGATACATATAGCCGATAAACTAAAGCCAGCTAGTAAAAAATATTTGTGCCGAAGCCAGCGTAGAACCGATATTTGGGAAAATATTCCACTAGATATATATTTCTTTTGAGATTTTGTGGGAATATTTTAAAGTAGAGTTCGCCGAGAAATTAGCAAACATGTCAGAGTCTAGAGGAGCCCGATCAAGACATAGGGGCAACTCGCTAGAGACGACGTTGCCTGGCGCAAAAGTAGACCCCACAGCCGGTTTAGCTGCGGCCGTAGGGGACATCGTTTACGAAGCGCGCAGGGTGCTATTCGAGCTCTCGCCATCGGGGCGAATCCCTTCGGCCAGACAAGAGGCCCTTGCAGACCGACTGACGGCCCAGTTTGGCGTACACCCACGTAGGGGTGCGTCGTTCGGGGATTTCGACAGCGACGTTAGTGACGACGTGTTTAACATGGCTACTGGCGAGCGAACGCCCGAGCACATCACCGAGGACATGGTTGAGCGGGAAATTGAAAACATGCGAACCATAGATCGAGTAGGTTTCTCTGCAGCTACCGGTACGACAGACCGGTCGGTACTAGCAAGGGTACGCGACGGGTTGGAGGCGGTCGACCGAAGCCAACGCGAATTAGAAAGAGTTCGACGACAGTATGAAAGGCTGCAGCGCGAGCACGATCGAAGGCAACGCGAACTCGATCGCAAACTCAGGGAGGCCGAAACACCTTCGGCAAGACGGAACTTGGCGGACACGCTCAACGAGATAGGGGCGGATGAGTTCGAACTCACCCGGTCCCTACGAGAGCTAAATGCCGAACTATCGCGGAGGCTGGGAAATACAGGGTTAGAAGAACGCGAGATACCACGTCCGCGGTCGAGGCAAGCCCGATTTGAGGAGTCATATTATCCCCCTGTGGATCCCGTGTTCCAAACGGAACAACAGAGGGTGCCGGAAACACCGAGCAGGACGCTCGATCTTGGACTAGCGCTAAAAAACATCAAGCATTTCGACGGGAGCAACGCTGACGAACCAGACGCCTTCTTACGATCATGCGAGACTGTTTTCAAGCCAGTAGCGCCCCGGGATCAAGACATCCTGCTAGAACTAGTGCTCAGTAGCAAGCTCGAGGTCAGGGCGTGCAGAGAAATGAAGCACGAAGTCATCGACTCGGTAGCGCAGCTTAAAACTGAGCTGGAGGCCCTATACGGGAAGAGGAAGTCGTTGCCTGCGCTACAAGTACAATTCAACTCCCTCCGGCAAGGCCAGGGAGAGGACATCGCGGTATACGCCGCCAGGACCGAGCGTATCACCATCGATATAATAGAAAAGCTTTGCGAGGAAGCCACGACGATGTCGGAAATGCGCATCATTGAGAAAATAACACGGAAGAGCGCCCAAGCCAATTTTGAAAATGGACTGCATGGGCAGGTCCAAATTCTGGTGAGATCCCGTAACCACACCACTCTCCACGACTCAGTAACGGGAGTCATCGAGATCACCAACATGGTGCAGCCAAAGGGAGGGGTAGGTAGAGCATTAAGCTACCCCAGAAGGTCCCAGGGCGCATCATCCCGGCAGAGCGAAAATTGTTTCACCTGCGGGAAAGCCGGACGCATGGCACGAGACTGCACCCGGAGATCGGGAAGAGTGAGCCTGCCAATGCCCAGTGAAAACAAGTCAATACACAACGCAGACATCGTGTGCAATTACTGCCAATAGAAGGGCCACATGTGGAGGGACTGCAGAAAAAGATTGTCGCAAAATAAGAACGAACCAGCACAGACACTACAGCACCATCGATGTCCAAGGAACTTCGGCAACAAGAGTGAAAAATCCACAGTCAATGCCAGAACGAGTCGATTAGACACCGATGCCAGCCTGCTGGGAACGATGAGAATAAACACGCTCAAGGCCCAGCAGAAACCTGCGTGCAGAAAGAGGAAAACAACGCAGCAGTTACTAAAAGTAACGCTGCCGGCATCCAGCGCAACGGCCAGCGACTTTCACATCATTGCACCGTTGGCTGTGACCGGTGTACTCACCCTTCGAGCGGACACCGGGCCCAGTGCAGTATACTGAAAGAAGGATGCCTCAAGCCCGAGGCCATGGTGAGCAGGTGCTTCGTGGAATTACAGGGTGTGGCAGGCGAAAAATTCACCCCCCTTGGTATAGCAAAAAATGTGCTGGAGACACCGGCGTTAAACGTGGAACATTGGTTCTACATAGTCCCGAATAACATGCAGCTAGGGGTCAATGGGCTGCTAGGTATGGATTTTATCAAGTATCACAAGGCCGATATCCTGCACGGAGAGACGCTGTACTGGCATTGCATGCCGCTGCTGGACGAAGGTATCTCTGCCGCCACGCAGCGAGACAGTTACCTATGCCGCAACAACGAGCAAATTCATTGGGCTACTCTCAAAAAAGGAACTCGGAAACGGAGTGATTATGGGAGCCTGCATCACGCTGCCATATGGTAGTAGCTTTGCAGTAAGTCTTATAAACACCACCGAGCTGGCTGTTGAGGTACAACGCCCCGTGGTGGAACTCGAGCCGCTAGAGATAACGGCAGTGGGTCACGGTCTCGAAGCCGCGACGACCGAAGTATGCACCGTCAGCGCAGAGCCAGGGGCAGACCGCCTCGCACGACTAGCTCAAGAGCTAGACGGGAAATCTCAATAAGGAAGAGCGCGAAGCGCTCGGTGAGATTACTAGGGAATACGAAGATGTGTTCCACATACCAGGGGACAGACTGCCATGAACGCCTATGGTAGAACATGTGATACCCCTTAAGGATGGGGTGCAGCCCATTAAGGTGCACCCATACAGGCTGCCGGAAACCCACAAGAGAGAAGTGGAGAGGCAGACCCGCGAAATGCTTGTGGAAGGCATTGTCCAATCCAGCCGGAGTCAATGGAACGCGCCACTGTTGGTTGTAGCGAAGAAACCTGACGCAGCCGGAGTGAGAAAAATGCGCGTAGTGGTGGATTTTCGAAAGTTAAACGAAGCCACCATCGGGGATTCATACCTACTGCCCAACATCACGGAGATATTGGACCAGCTGGGACGAGCCCGATATTATACGACCCTGGACCTCGCCTCGGGATTTCACCAAATTCCGATGGCACAGCAAGACAAGGAAAAAACTGCATTTTCCTCTCCGCAAAGCCATTTTGAGTATAACCGAATGCCATTCGGACTCAAAAACGCGCCACCGACCTTACAGAGACTGATGAACTCGGCGCTGGCCGGACTACAAGGAGTCAAATGCTACGTGTACCTCGATGACATCGTGATACATAGAAAAACCTTCAAGGAGCATAACGACCGGCTGTGGGAAGTGCTACAGCGGCTGAGAGAGGCAAAGTTGGCGGTGCAACCCAGCAAGTGCCAATTCCTGCGAAAGGAAACGCAGTACCTCGGCCACATAATTTCTGAAGAGGGAGTGCGAGCGGATCCCCAAAAACTAGAAGCGGTAAAGGAATTCTCGGTGCCGAGAGACGTAAAAAGAGTTCAATCCTTCCTCGGACTAGCCGGTTATTACCGAAAATTCATCAGAGATTTCTCGAAAACCGCTAAGCCGCTCACGGAATTAACCCAGAAAGGCGTTAAATTCGAGTGGACCGCTGTAAGGGATGCCGCATTCGAAGAACTAAAGACGGCACTTATCACGGCACTAATATTACAGTATGCGGACTTCGAAAAACCGTTCGTCGTGACAACAGACGCATCAGATCGGGCGCTCGGCGCGATACTCTCGCAAGGCAAGATCGGGGACGATTTGTCCATATGCTATGCAAGCCGCACCATGACTAAAGCCGAGTTGAATTATAAGACTACTGAAAAAGAACTACTCGCAATAGTATGGGCCCTAGCCCAATTTCGGCCATATATTTATGGCAAACGTTTCACAGTAGTGACGGACCACCAACCACTCACCTGGCTGTTCGGAATAAAGGACCCAGGTTCGAGATTGATACGTTGGAAAATTAAATTGGCGGAACATGAGTTCAACGTAGAGTACAAGGCAGGAAAGCGCAATACGAATGCAGATGCGCTAAGTCGAATATGCCTTACTACGAGAGCCCAAGCGATAGCCAAGAACGAAGTCCGTGTGTCGAAAGAGGACAGCAAACTGGGGCAAGTAGGCACAAAGAATGACCGCACAAAGCAGACAGCCGAAGATACCCCGTATAGCCATGGTAGCTCGCTGGAGCGATAGGTCGAGCTCGCCCGCGAGAGAGATGAGGACAGCAAGCGGCCGAATATGGACAGCCGCACAAAGCGGAGAGCCGAGAATACCCTGGGTCAGCCCAGCAACGCGGCAGAGAGAGAGAGGCCGCGCTGGCCGATGCGCCAGAAGAAGATAGAGAGATTCGCAGCGTGCATGCAGATCGCTCTACTGAACCCCACAGCCCCGCCCAAAAGCCGTGCGGTCGGGGAAGGGGCAGACCACGCAAGGATGGAGTGAGCCCAGCACAGCATGACGGACCCGCGAAGCGCGGAAGGCCGCGAAAAGCAAACGTTGCAAGGCCGCTTGAGACAGAAAGCGACCCAACGGCGGAGCTAACGGTGGGCACACCGAGCGAAGAAACTGCGGACAGATCACCGCAAAGGCCTGCTGAGGAAGCGAGGCACGGCGGGGCCCGTAGCCCACGAACTTCCAGCAGCGCGGACGAAGACAGCGTTATAAAAAAGTATAGCGACTGCCGCAGTGGCGTAGCCACTCCGTCTGCCGATGACCACCAGAAAATAATTAGACAATACCACGACACCCCCATAGGCGGGCATCAGGGTATACGGCGTACGTTACATCGGATTCGGACCAAATACGACTGGCCCGGCCTTAGAAGAGATTTAGAAAATTATATATCGTCTTGTAAATCCTGCCAAAAGAATTAAATCAGGAAAAGGGAACGAGTGCTGATGGTGGCAACGGACTGCCCATCGAGGTCATTTGAAAAGGTTGCGGTCGACATCGTAGGACCGCTACCGGAAAGCGTCTCCGGGAAAAAATATATACTTAAGATTGAAGACGCACTTACCAAGTACAGCGCAGCGATCCCACTGCCGAACCAAGAGGCCTCGACAGTAGCAAAGGCGCTCGTTGAAGAATTGATCTGCCGACACGGAACACCGGAAATAATATTAACAGATCAAGGCACGAACTTCCTCCGCTCGACCTTCGAAGAGATGTGTCGACTGCTCCGAATCAAGAAAATGCAAACGACTGCCTACCATCCATAATTAAATGGCGCACTAGAAAGATCGCACCCTCGCTGAGTACCTGAAAAATTTCATAAACGAGGATCAAGGTAATTGGGACGAGTGACTGCCATACGCGATGTTCACGTACAACACCACTCCACATGCGGGGACCGGATTGTCACCCCATGTATTGGTGTACGGACGCGAAGCGGAATTACCGACCGCCGTGAAACAGGAGCCCCGCAGCACCTATGCTTACGACGACTACGTCCAAGAGTTACGCGAGCGATTACGCGCCGCATGGACAGTAGCTCGCGATAATCTGGAAGGCGCGAAAAGACGGTCGAAGACCGCGTACGACCACGGCGCGCAGGTGCCGGAGTACAGCGTCGGCGAACGCGTATTCCTCCGCGACGAGACGGTGCGCAGGAGGCGGCTAGCCAAGCTGACCCTGAAGTGGACGGGACCCGACGAGATTGTAGAAGCGAGGCCTCCCGTCAATTACGTCGTCCGGAAGGGACGGAAAACTCAGACGGTACACGCTAACCGTCTAAAACTATTTATCGAATATTAAACCACTAAATGAATGTGGGAAGGGAGCTCCATGGAGCGCAAGGAGAGGAAATTCAAACAAATAATAATAATAATAATAATCATTTTTGAAAATAGAAAATATAATCAAGGAAATTCAATTTTTAGAACAGTTAATTTCAATTTTTATAAAGAAGTCAAATCAGTCCCACACGAAGGACATGTCCCCTCAGCGAATAAACGGTGTACACCAACGAAATCCGGGAAAGGCTCCACGTCATCTCCGACCCAGGGCCCCAGGCCCCTCAGACAATAAACGGCCCTACCATTGCCCTTTCGGCGGCTGCGTATGGCCAAGCGTTCCAAGATCTCCTTCGAAACAGGTCGGCGATTTCGTCCCGGTACCGCGATCAGACCGTTCTAAAAAAAATTTTTAAATCATTGATTGAGAAATATAAAAAAAAAAACCCAAAGGAGGTAAGGCAAATACTTACCACCAGCCCCAGCACCGGGGGGATCTTTCCTCCTGCATAGCATGGCTCCGTAGACACGAGATCCCGGAACGCGGAAATGAATCGTGGACATGTTTGCAGATGAATTGCTAAAATACGAATGAGCATAGAAGCTCTCGCACTACGCATTATAAGAAAGAAGGGGAACAAACGCAGTAAGCATTCTCACGCTTCTTCTCCTACCTCCTTACATGTTGATAGCAGCAAAAGGTGGACTAGCGAAACGCACGCAGCATCCCCCTGACTACGTCGTCAGCGCATTTACCAGCACTCCAGGCATCTACTACGAAGAAATAGGAAGCCTCACGATAATCCAGTCGACATGGCGGTTGATTGTCAGGCTGGACCTCGCCGCTCTAATGCACAGAGAAGTAGAGATCAGCAAAAATCTACAACGCCTCACCGAGCTGTGCGCAGGCGAAACTCACGTCAATGTGATATGCCCCATCATCAGCGATTCCGTACTGAGAATGAAGAAAAGGATAGAGATGGGGGTGTCAACCATATTCGACCTCCTCGGGACGCGCTCCTTCCGAGAACGCAGTGGATTGGTAGACGGCCTGGGAAGCATAATCAAGGCCATCACGGGAAACATGGACGCCACCGACGCGCGGTAGCTCCATGAAGAGATAATGCACCTTAAGGCATCTCACCAGACCCTGAAGAAAGGGCTGAATAACCAAATACAGGTCATAAAAGCCACTCTCAGCTTATTTAATGAAAGCGCACATCACGTACAGGCTAACGAACGGACTATACAGGCCCAAATGCAGCAAATAAACCGCACGCTCAATTGCGACGTATACTACGTACAGAGACGCCAACACTTAGACGAGATGCTGAACGCGATAAGTATCGCGGTCAAAGCATTACTCAGCGACGTGCAGGAGTTAGTGTGGCTAGTGGACGACATAGCTAGCGGCAAGCCCAGAGCAACGTCCCTGCCGCCACGCACACTCGTAAAGCACCTCATCAAAGCACTACCACACCTACCATCAGGCAGTACTTTCCCAGTCGCAATAACACACGACCAAGCGCCAACACTTATGCGACTGGCAGATATCAGGGCCTACAGCGAAAGCAACGCGGTAGTGCTCGTGTTGGATATACCGCTAATCGGGCAGCAACGGTATAGTATACAAAAATTATAACCTATACCCATGCGTGCTGACAACGGCAAACACTACTACATAGACGCGACAAAGAGCCACGTAGTAATAGATCTCGAGAACCGCAAATACTTAAGGATGACATCCGACGACATAAAAATTTGCAAGGCTCTGGGCAAGTCATACATCTGCCCATCCATGTTTCCAACAATTCCAATTACGAACGACGCACCCTGCGAAGTCCTCATCTACGCGAAAATAGATACCGATAACGACAAGAAATGCGCAAAAAGGGTTATCGAACTAAACCATCCCCTTATCGTCCCAATGCAACAACGAGGGTGATGGCTATACGTCGCGCCAACCCCTGAACCAGTAGAAATAAGTTGCGGAAAAACTACTCCTACTCAACACGAAATATTATACAATTCAGGTATACTGGCTTTGGTAGGCGTATGTATAGTAACCGCTCAAGATTTCAGCATCAAAACTATCGGGCGGACATCACAGATCATCCGGGAAAACTACCTCCCATCGTTCAATTTAACATTAACGGAAATTGAAGCCCAGGCGCCCCCTACGCAGACCGAGAGGACAATTCCACTGCAGAGCGTGCTGCGAGACCCGGAACAGCTTCAAAAGCTCAGATCTCGAGCCGAACAAATCATGGACAACCTCAATACTGCCAGAGACGGGACGCAACACATCCACAATTTGAGTTTCTACTCACTGGGTGCGGTAGCACCAATAGCCTTGGTTGGCTATGTTCTGTTTAAATGTTATAGGTACCAACGAAACCGGACACCAACAAGGACAAGCGAGGCAACGACCCCGGCAGTAGCCGAAGTGAATATCAACCTCGAGCCGCTCGGACAACAACAGCCAGAGGAGCAACTGCGATCCGAGCTAGCCAGAGTATGCACCCGTCCCCCCAACCGAGAACGACTCGCTCGGCACGAAAGACGATAAGAAACAAAAAGGAAAAAAAAACTTCATCGTTAACTAATGAAAAAATGAAAATGTTTATTGTATTGTCATAACATCAAACCGTAACAAATTGTAAGTGGAAATACGGGAAACTAATCACAAGAAAAAACTTTTTAGAGAACAAATTTTTCCTTTTAAGGGGGGAGGGATGTTGTGCCGCGGAATATTTCACTCCGTATTTCGTATATTCGGGAATATTCCATAGCAAAGAAACATTGGATTTCGTTCAAGACAGGAAACGAAGTTCAATGCCCGATCGTACGATCGACACCAAGAACGCCGACGCAGCATGAGGCGACTCGCTTGGCGTTCGACGATAGACTAACACTAAAATTGCAAACTAAGGGATTTTCGTGAAGCCAGTTAGCAACTGCTTTACGAAAGGACAGTATTAAAATAGATTGAAAGGAGAACGGTTGGTTCCTCGTGAAATACTCGAAACAACGTATTATTGTACTTCTTACTTTGACAATTAAATAGACGACGGGAAGTTACCGTTGCCTATAATAAATACTTCCTTTTATACAAATTCGCGTTTTCATCTTTTACTCGAAATTCATCTCCTTATCGGCAAACGATCCCAAGAAATAATACCTTTTAATATTATACCAAATACCGAATAATCCAATTACTCGGTATCGGCATAACATAATATTGTTATATTCGTGAATGAGGTGTGATATTGATGTCATATTGTGTTAAGAATCGTTCAATCCCTAAATATAACGCCAGTTCAAATTTCTATCCTGTCCATATTGAGTCTTTCCCCCTCGAGCCCCACATTAAATAAACAACAAACACAAGAAATAAGCAATATTTCATTACAATTGGCGCCTAACGTGTAGCTCGAATGAGGAGATTTCAAGAAAATAATCTATTTCGAGATAATAGTAAAAGTTTTGTGTTTGTTTGTCGATTAATTGAATAATTACCGTGTAACGCGTAGGAGGTAGTAGTAGATAAATGTCCTTGTCACGCACACCTCCCCATATCCTTTCTCGAGAAAATACTTTTCTTAATGATACGCCGGTCGTCAATACGACTCGGTCAAACAAGGTAAAACGTCGTAATAATTCTAAATCAACCAGTGTCATTAATCTCGATCAAATTTTAGGTATAGAGGAGGAACGCGAGAGTTTAAGAAAAAAAAGAGAGGCATGGAAAGTGGAGAAAACCGCCTACGAGCGACGACGGGATGAGCCCCGACAGAATGATGCGTTGATCGAACAGATCCACCAGATGCAAGACTTATCGAAAGACAGCAGAGACAGATTGATGAGTTGTACTAAGGAGTACCACCTCGTCCGGTAGCGGGTGAGAATACACAGGCACTAAATGGGCTCATTCACGCGTTAAAGACAGCTCAGATAGAATATAAAATGCCGAAATTTGATCACAAATTTAATACTAATTCTCGCGAATTCTTAGAGCAGATGGATCGACATTTTTTAACAAAAAGAGTTGCTCATGAGCTCCAGATGTTGGTTATAGAGGGTGCACCTGATGGGCGCGCCAGAGTATGGTATCGTGCGAATCGGATGTTCTTTCCTACGTATGACGCTTTCAAGGTCGCTTTCCTAAATGTCGATGTCAGTGCGAGTTCCTATAAAAAACCAATGGTCATCTAGACGGTATGGTGCTCAGATGGGGACGTATCATACCTATTTTTTAAAACAAGTTTCGGAGGCCCAATATTTTTTGCCTGACATGGATCAATATGAAATAAATTATACCATTATCCAGCAATTTCCGGTTAGAGTACGGGATGCCCTCCTTGCCATAGACTATGCAAATGTTAATGCATTATCGTCTGCATTATCGCCATTAGACTTATCTTTCGAAGAGCGGGATCGGATGAAGCAGAATGGTCCCGGGAATAATAATAATCAAATTTATAGAAATAATCCTCAGAGTTAGGGTAACACACGGACAAACCCACATCAGAGTCAGTCATTTGCTGGAAATAGCGCATTTGCGCGGCGTTCGAATATTGCGCCTAATCAGATTCCTTCAGGGTCAAATAATTGTTCAAATATTAGGATGATTTCAGATGTAGTGTCCCAAGGTGCGGTATCTGGTCTTACTTCGTTGTCCGATACCGGTATTGAGCCTCAGGGGGATGAGTCCTTCGTAAATCCTATGAATCAACCCTTGCATTTTACTATGCCACCTCCCCCTATTTCGTCAATGTCCAACTCAACCGACGACGAGCATGATAATTTAAACTGCTGACCGATGCACTGACCAGAGGTCCGGCAGCGTGTCCAAACCCCTTTGATATTTTTGAGGATCTCACCGAGGACCTATTAAAGGATCCTGAAGATAACATCGACTCGGCCAAATTTCTCAGATGCCTTCACCTTACTATTAATATTTCCAATATTCCGGTGCAAGCCCTAATTGATTCTGGTGGTCAGATTACGTGTGTATCGAAGGCCTACTACTCATATATGAAAACTCATTTCAATGTAGTTGAATTGCCCGTTGCTAATCTGGTAATAACCACAGCTGCGGGTAAAAAGCCGACAAAGGTGAAGAAACAGATCTATTTTGATCTTGTTATTGGCGAATGTTTCGTTTCTGCTCCATTCCTAATTATACCATATCTCACTTCGAACATGATTCTAGGAAATGATTGGTTAAGGAAGACCAAAGCTGTATTGGATTACGATCAGCTAACTTTTGTTATGAATGCTTATCATGTGCCGTCGGAGTTGGTATTATTTGATCAATCTTGTCCAGAGAAGGTGCTCTCTTCCCAGGAGGAGGACATAACCAATATTCAGGTCATATCGAGGAATATCATTCGGAGTTCCCGCGATTCACGTTCTTCAAGTCCTTCCATGAACAACGAATCCCGTCAAAATTCGATTCTTGAATGAAGACATCAACTCGAATCTCGAGGATCATCTGACCTCTATCTAATGAAAGTCAGTGACGTGTCGGTGGTAGAGGAATCGGTGATGAATAATTTCAAAGAATCGTGTCCAGGCCATGGGGCCGATGATGAACCACGGCCATGGTCTGTCACTACTAGAAAGGTCCCTGCACCTGGGCTCGAAATTTCGGAATTTAAGCCCGAGAATATCATTTATGCAGCTGATGATAAGGCGTTGCGGGAAACTGTTTCCCTGTATGTGGATAATAGTCTGAAACAAAAATGTGTATTGAATCCCAAAGACGATGGTGGTGGTAAGTATAAAAATACGGATGTTCATATCGGAGATTCAGAAGGTAGGTTTCGGGATCTCGTCATTGAATCTGATGATCAGGATGAAGAAGTCGAATCGTATGGGTCTTGTCGGCTATATACGGAAGGGGAAGACGAAAATTTCTTCGACGACGTTACGAGAATATCGCATGAGCTCACCGAATTATCTTCTTCTCAACAGGATATTATCCGAGACACACTCTTACAATAACAAAGGCTGTTCTCACTAAAATATACAGGAGCGGGTTCATACGAACACGAAATTAGACTTATCCAACCCAAGGTGGTTGTTCGACGATCTTATCCAGTGCCATTTAATCTTCGTTCATCGGTGGAGCTAGAACTCGATGAAATGCTAGCCAATGGTGTTACCGAACGCTCTACTAGCCCATATTGCAATCCGCTACGAATTGTCAGGAAAAAAGATGGCCGCCTTCGAATTTGTTTGGATGCACGCTTCATTAGCCAAATTATCGAGTCAGATAACGAGTCTTCTCCGCGGATTGATGAACTAATACAAAAATATCATGGTGTCCAATTTATGTCCACTTCTGATCTTGCAAACGGATATTCGCAAATACCATTGATAAAATCGTCGAGGCCATATACTGCTTTTCTTTATGGCACTACACTATATCAGTTTTGTCGGATCCCCTTTGGACTAAAAACTGCAGGCAGTGGTTTTATTCGGGCATTGGGGCAAGTATTCGAGAGGCCGTTCGAAGATTGTTTGACTATATACAGGGTGGCCGATTTATCTAAAGACATTGAAATATTTCGAAAACTGCGCATCGGATCAAAAAAAGTTCTAGATAAAATTTATTCGCCTAGAAGGGGACCATCCAATGATATCAAAGTCGACCCATCACCCCTACCCCCTGGGGTGGGGGTGGGGGCAACTTTGAAATCGTAAATGGGAACCTGTATTTTTTATTGCAGATTCGGATTCCCCATAAAAAAATAAGTAACTTTTATCAGAAACATTTTTTTCGATTCGTGATAGATGGCGCTGTAATCGCAGTGGACCTGATTTTGGCAAATATCTCGAGAAATTACACATCGGATCGAAAAAAGAAAAAACACATGTTTCATTTTTCAAAAAGCTATTCAGCGATACGAAACTCGATCCACTCTCCCCCCATCCCTACCCCCTGGGGTGGGGGTGGGGGCAACTTTGAAATCGTAAATGGGAACCCCTATTTTTTATTGCAGATTAGGATTCCCCATAAAAAAATAAGTAACTTTTAGCTCAAACATTTTTTTTCGATTCGTGATAGATGGCGCTGTAATCGCAAGAAGCCTGATTTTTGCAAATATCTCTAGAAATTACACATCGGATCGAAAAAAGAAAAAAGACATGTTTCATTTTTCAAAAAGCTATTCAGCGATACGAAACTCGATCCATCCTTACCCCATTGTGGTGAAAATGGAAGTTGCTTTAAAATCGTGATTGGAAAACCCTCTTTTTTCTGGTTTTCCATGACAAAATCCATTGATTTGACTTTATTGTTGATATGAAATTTTCTCACACATGGCGCTGCAATCGAAAGCATGTATTCGTTTATCAATAAGTTAACAACTACTTTTAGCGTTACTCAGGAACAACGACGTGGACGTGGTAGTTTTTGTTCCCATCGAGGTGCTTGTCTTAGGTGAGTCCCCTTGCCTCTCACCATCGGGGTGCTTGTTTTACGTGAGTCCCCTTGCCGCTTACCATCGGGGTGCTTGTTTTAGGTGAGTCCCCTTGCCTCTCACCATCCGGGTGCTTATTTTAGGTGAGTCCCCTTGCCTTTCACCATCGGGATGCTTGTTTTAGGTGAGTCCCCTTGCCTCTCACTGTTCAATAAATTAGATTAAATGTTCGAAATTGTGACCTTGAACTTCTAGACACTTGTTTATTCTTTCCTCGAATGATTGTACATAGGAGAAGAGCATATCTGCGGGAATTTCAGGGCAAGCGTTTCTTATGCGCTGTATCATGTTTTCACGAGTTGTTAGTGCTTGTTGAAAAACCTTATGTTTTAGATGACCCCACAGAAAAAAATGCGGCGATGTTAAATCAGGCGACCTAGCAGGCCAATTAATCGGGCCACCTCTACCGATCAATCGGCCATTAAAATCACGGTTCAATACTTTTAAGGCTATGGGTGATACTTGTGACGATGCAATATTCTGAGAATACTATCTCTAGAAATTCCGGAATCCCGATGTAATTGCTTAGTGCTTAAATGAGGGTTTTGTTGAACAGCTGCTAGCACATCAATTTCATTAGCTTCTCCTGTGACAGTGATTCTTCGTTTTCTTTTTTTAGGTTGTACACTACCATCAGACATAAAGGATTGAACAACTTTATAAAAAAAGAGCGTTATCTGTTATGAGCGAACATTATCTAGAAAACGCTCAGCATACAAGGCAACAGCATCGTCAACATTCCGCCTACTTTCACCGAAAATCAGAATCATTTCAGTTTCTTCTTCTGTGATTGCAGCATTCATTTCGCACACGTACTTCAGCTTAAGGAATGAAGGGTAAATATTGTTAAGTGAATTGACAATGTTGGAGGTGTTTTCAGTTTAAATCGTTGATATTGACCTTGACGCGCCACTGTGACCGCATGGTGAACTACGGGCTTATAAAAGCGAGTGCAGCGTTGTCAAAGATGACCACTTACAATTTTAGGGTGGGGGTGAAGGCCGCTCCTGTGTACAGTCATTCGAGGAAAGAATAAATAAGTGTCTAGAAGTTCAAGGTCATAATTTCGAACATTTAATTTAATTTATTGAACAGTGAGAGGCAAGGGGACTCACGTAAAACAAGCACCCCGATGGTGAGAGGCAAGGGGACTCACCTAAAACAAGCGCCCCGATGGTGAGAGGCAAGGGGACTCACCTAAAACAAGCACCCCGATGGGAACAAAAACTACCACGTCCACGTCGTTGTTCCTGCGTAACGCTAAAAGTAGTTGTTAACTTATTGATAAACGAATACATGCTTTCGATTGCAGCGCCATGTGTGAGAAAATTTCATATCTACAATAAAGTCAAATCAATGGATTTTGTCATGGAAAACCAGGAAAAAATAGGGTTTTCCAATCACGATTTTGAAGCAACTTCCATTTTCACCACAATGGGTTAGGGTTGGGGGGGAGTATGGATCGAGTTTCGTATCGCTGAATAGCTTCTTGAAAAATGAAACATGTCTTTTTTCTTTTTTCGATCCGATGTGTAATTTCTAGAGATATTTGCAAAAATCAGGTTTCTTGCGATTACAGCGCCATCTATCACGAATCGAAAAAAAATGTTTGAGCTAAAAGTTACTTATTTTTTTAAGGGGAATCCGAATCTGCAATAAAAAATAGGGGTTCCCATTTACGATTTCAAAGTTGCCCCCATCCCTACCCCCTGGGGTAGGGTTGAGGGGTCGACTTTAGTATCATTGGATTCCAGGCGAACAAATTTTATTGAGAACTTTTTTTTATCCGAGGCGTAGTTTTTGAAATATTTCAATGTCTTCAGATAAATCGGCCACCCTGTATAAGATAGGTTTATTAAAGAAATAA
This sequence comes from Cylloceria caligata, assembly GCA_963942595.1. Classification (NCBI taxonomy): domain Eukaryota; kingdom Metazoa; phylum Arthropoda; class Insecta; order Hymenoptera; family Ichneumonidae; genus Cylloceria; species Cylloceria caligata. Next base: position 7,625,900 of record OZ012711.1, on the reverse strand, counting down.
TCGAAAGATTCGATTGAAGCTTACAAGTAGAGAGATTGCTGGAGCAATCGTAAATGAATTTCCTACTACTCAGGGTATAATTAAGACCAAGTTTGATAAAATTATCTTAACTTATAGGTACATTTAGATCCGGGAATACACAAAAACATTACGTGAACATTTTTTTTTCTTATAATTTAACCATTTCCCCACAATTTCAGTTATATACCCATACATATAGAAATAACAAAAGTAAAGAGAGAGATATATTGTTATATTGTCACTAATAGCAATAGTAAAAGTTTAAAAGCAGCGACAAGTCAGATTAACAATAAACCTACGCACAATAATTGATGGTAATAGCAATAAAAGCGACAGAAAAAATGTTAACACACATATCATAAAATTCAAATTCAATGAGTCACGACTTCGATATTTTTACTCCATAAATACATACTCGGAAAACAGTACTAACATGTCGCGCGCCACCCTCGTGTTAAATAACGAAATAGCAATATCCAGCGCAAGGAAAGATTAGCCGACGACACCACGACTCTCGAACTTGGGTGGCGTCCTGGTCGCCGTACTTCAAAGATCAGCAAGAAGGTCAGCAGCGGGATCAGAAGAAAACTGTTTTATCGGCGAGAGGACCGGAAGATGCGACGATCCCTGGCGGCATTTGAATTTTCGCTGCGCTGCTGAGTTTCGTTTGCTTCATTCTGCTGCTACGTCCGTGGCACCTAGGCTCTCGCTAGTGCCGTTGGCGGCATGCATATTCAAGCGGTGCGCAAGTATCAGTGAACTAATTCGAATTTTATTGGTGGCTAAGATTCGTAGGGTGGGAGTTGATCGGTTAACGTTTTGTCGAGGACTCTTCCACCGTATTTTGTACAACGAGGACGTTTATACCGTGTTCACTGCTGTGTCTGTTCGACAAGAACTGACGCCTGCCCCCCGCGATTCTGGACAGCTGAGAGACTACTTCTCGAGAGGCTCCCGCTACTGCAGCCTTCGTTAACGTGCCAGAAATTTAACGTCTTTTGCTATAACGGTCAAACAGCTACTGCCCAATTTTGCAATAATTCGCTTCGCGAAAATTAAAGGATTGCCGAAGGGATTCCATTGCTTTGTTATTTTTTCTTGTATTTTATTATTGTATTATAAACTTGGGCGCGTTGAGAGATCACGTATGCGGGATGAGTATGAGGTGATCGAGAGCAATATATCGTGTGTAAGCGAGGCGTTCGCGACTTTGGAAAAGTTTGTTGGAGATAAGTCGGTTACCATTTAAATTGTTGTGTGTGAGTGATTACGAGAGTGCCTGTCCGAAATAGGAATCTGTCCTGGGAATAGTCGTGTTATTTATTTTGTTTTATTTATTCTGACTTATTTGTTCTGTTTTATTTATTCAGACGTATTTACTCTGACTTATTTCTTCCGTTTTATTTTGTCTGATTTACTTATTCCGTTTAATTTATTTAGTTTTAGCTATTTATTTATTATTCTTTTCCAAAAGTTGAATTGTTAATATATTTTCTGTCTGCTTCGTTTTGATTGTCGGCCCTTAATTCTCGCGTTTTATCCCGTGATCGTTTTTAATAATCTGACCGACACTAATTATATTTTATTTTATATTTGTTTCGAGCGTACCAGGCCGGTAGTAAGAGCGAGTGACTGTGTGTGGAGTGTGAAAGGATGTAGTGGTGTCACCAGTCCGAGAGATTTTGTTGAATATTGTAAGAAAAATTAAATTGATGGGAATCGAACACGTTGCAACTTATCGCTTGCCGACCGTGCTTCCGAGAGTAACAACTTCACTTTCGGTTCATTTTTTGTTTATCAACTGCAATAAATGGTTCATTATATTTTGGATTTCCTAACTACCGTGTGGAGATTTTCTTCGCGAGACACCTCTGACTAATCCATCCCATCTATCAATCATGCGAAGTGCCCCCCCATTGACTTCGGCTAACAAGAATGTTTTGAATCAATTCGAACATTTAAATAACGGGAAACAAGAATATCCGCACAAATATACGTACTAATGGATAAGGGGTAGTTTACCCCCGTAAACTCATTTTCCTGTGAATGTGCAAAAATACGTCAACTTCATTTTAACTTGCCCTTCCAAATGGTACATGTTCTGTTCAATTTGGTTGGTTAGTTTTTTGTGTAGGGTGGAAAACTGAAAAATCAGGGGGTTGTTCACCCCTGCAAATTAATTTTTTTCTTCAACTTCACATGGAATTTTGATTGTCTTCAATGAGGAGTATTTTGGTTTTTGTTTTATTAAAATCGGTTGACGCCTTCTGGGTGAAACTGCATAATCACCCCTCGACATGCTAATTTTGAAGGGCGATTTCACCCCTTAGAAATGTTTTTCCGCCGATAAAAAAAAATACGTGTCTTTTAGTTTTCGATGCTCTACAACATTCGTGAGTTTCATCAAAATCGGAGGGAGACACCAAACTATCTTTCTTTGTTAGTGATTAAAATGTGACAAACATCACGTGATCTACTCGAAAGCACCCCGTCGGGGCGCATCGGTAAAAGTATATAAACCACGACAAGACAAACCTCAGGGCTGTTGTCGAATCCCATTCCGCAAGACGAAGTGCTGCTCGACAGTCTATCCACATTTTATATAAATTTATTTTAAAGTGTTGGTAAAATTATTGTTAAATCATAGTGTTCTTTCGGTAAACCTATTCCTCTGCATTGCGTTTGGCCGTTGGTTGAGCGAACGAACTAAATAGCTAAACCCAGTAAGTAGTAAGGTTTCCCTGCATTGCGTTTGGCTGCCCCTACTCACAGCATCATGGCATTTTCCATTAACGGGTCCCCACGCATAGCGCTGTGGCTACGTGCCGCTAGGGAGGTGAAGAAGTACGCGTGTCGCAAGACCTTGGGGACAGCATTTCGGCTTGCTGGACCGCACGCGCTCGACATGGAGGGTGTGCTTGCATGGGTGGCACCATGCAAGGACCAGTGGCCAACACGCCCCTGTCATTCACGGACACCTCAGCATAACTCGAATATTAAGAAACCAAGTCGTAGACCCCTTAAAAGTAACGACGAAGTGCCTCAATAGAAAGAGTTTATTCGCTAAAGTGTCAGGAGTACAGGATGAGCGAGGTGGTTAACACTGCAAACCCCGTGTCTTGCGTGAACAGAGAGCTTATAGCTAAAGAACCAAAACAATAACGAAGCCGAGAATGTCAGGTAGGAATACTCACATACCAAACTCGACGTGACAACACTCGCGACTCTATACCTATAATCCAAGACTCGAAACTCGCCCGATAAACACCCAGCGATAAGCAATTCCCGAGATGCAAAACTACATTCCAACGTTGCACATAACATACGCATTAATAAAACCAATACCAATAGATGGAAGATCCGCCCCCCGTACAGCCCCCGAGACGCACGCGGTTCGAGGAGACGCAGAGTCCCTCAAATATGCTCAGTCTCAGCCTCGGAATGAAAATGTTGAAAACGGCACGAAAAAAAATGTTCGACGGCAAAGACGCAAAGGCATTGCCGCTCTTTTTGAAGTCCTGCGAGACGATTTTTCGCAGGGTAGCTGAGGAGGAGCATGACACCCTCCTTCAATCAATTGTCATGAGCAAATTAGAAGGAAACAACTGCAACACGAAACCACCAGTACCATGGCGCAACTCAGAAGCGAGTTGGAAGCGTTGTACGGACAACGGAAGTCCCTGGCCACGTTGTAAATGGAGCTCAGCTCCCTCCGGCAGGGACAGAACGAGGACATCGCCACCTACGCGGCAAGAACGGAGAGAATTACGATAGACATCGCCGAAATACTCTGCGAACCATTGAAAACAGAGGATCAGAAAATCACCGTCGAGAGTGTCACCCGACGAAGTACGCAGCCTAACTTCGAAGATAGCCTGCATGGCCAGGTACAAGTGCTGGTACGTGCGAAAAACTACTAAACGCTGCACGACTCTGTGGTGGGGGCCATAGAGATCACCAACATTGTGCAGCCAAAGGGAAGGGTAGGTGGGGCACTAAGATATTCCAGAAGGTCCCAAGGTGCACCACCCCGGCAGGGAGAAAATTGCTCACTTGCGTAAGGCCAGGTCACGTGGTTCGATACTGTACCCGCAGATCAAGAAGAGTGATCGATGCCCAATGAGGATAAATCCATACACCACGTCGACGTTGTGTGCAATTATTGCCAAAAAAAGCGCCACTTGTGGAAAGACTGCAGGAAGAGATTGTCGCAGAACAAGAGCGAGCCTGCTCAGTGCTCACAGCATCCCCGATCCCCAAGGGACTCAGGGGGCAAGAATGAAAAGTCCACAGTAACCGCAGCAACGAGTCGATCAAGTACCAATGCCAGCCTGCTGGGTACGATGAGATTGAACACACTCACGGCCGGGTAGAGACCCGCGCGCACAAAGAGGGAGACCACGCAGCAGTTACTACAAGTAACGCTGCCGGCGTCCAGCGCTACGGCCAGCGTCATCGTCGCATCATTGACCGTGACCGGGGTACTCACCCTTAAGGTGGATACTGGGCCCCAATGCAGCATACTAAAGGAGGGATGCCTCAAGCCCGAGACCATGGTGAGAAGCTGCACCGTGGAGTTATAGGGTGTGGCGGGTGAAAAATTCACCCCCCCCCGCCCTCGGTATAGCAAAAATTGTGTTGGAGACAACGGCTCTTAATGTAGAACACCGGTTCTACATAGTTCCGAATAACGTGCCGCTAGGGGTCAATGGGCTGCTAGGAATAAATTTTATCAAAGATCACAAGGCAGATAACTTGCACGGAGAGATGCTGAAATTGTACGGGCACTGCATGCCGCTGCTGGACGGCACGACGAGGATATTTCTGCCGCTACGCAGTGAGACGGTCACCTACACTGCAACGACGAGCAAATTCATAGGATTTCTCTCGAGAGTAGAGCTCGAAGACGGGATTATCATGGGCGCCTGCGTTACTCCGCCACGTGGTAGTAGATGTGCTATCAGTTTAATGAAACACTACCGAGCAGGTGGTCAAGGTGCAATGCCCTACAGTGAAACTCGAGCCGCTCGAGGATGCGGCAGTAGGTCAAGCGGCCGAGGCAGCCGCTATAGAGGTATGCGCCATCAGCACGGAGCGACCAGCTGAAGCTCGCGCGACTAGCTAGAGAGCTCGACACAGCAAACCTCAACGAGGAAGAACGCAGAGCGAAATCGCGGGGGAATACGAAAATGTGTTCCACCTACCAGGGGATAGGCTACCGTGTACGCCTAAGATAGAGCACGTGATACCCCTTAAGGAAGGGGTGCAGCCTATTAAGGTGCACCCATACAGGTTGCCCGAGACCCATCAAAGCGAAGTGGAGAGGCAGACCTGCGAAATACTAGCGGAAGGCATTGTCCAGCCCAGCAGGAGTCAGTGGAACGCGCCGCTGTTGGTTGTGGCGAAGGAACCTGATGCCGCCGAACTAAGAAAAATGCGACTAGTGGTGGATTTTCGGAAATTGAATGAAGCCACCATCGGGGCTTCTCATACCCACTGCGCAATATCACTGAAATATTGGACCAGTTGGGACGAACCCGATACTATACGACCTTGGACCAGGACTTCGGTTTTCACCAAATCCCGATGGCGCAGCCAAACAAAGAAAAAACTGCATTTTCTACTCCACAGAGTCACTTCGAGTACAACCACATGCCATTTGAACTCAAGAACGCGCCACCGACTTTCCAGAGGCTGATGAACTCTGCGCTGGCTGGACTACAGGGAGTCAAATGCTATGTATACCTGGACGACATAGTAATCCACGGGAAAACCTTTAAAGAACATAACGACAGGCCTAGAGAGGTACTGCAGCGGCTGAGCGAAGCCAAATTGGCAGTGCAACTAAGCAAGTGCCAGTTCCTGCGCAAAGAAACGCAGTACCTCGGACACATCATTTCCGAAGAGAATGAGGAGCGGAAGGAAATTTCCAGTGCCAAGAGACGTGAAGGGGGTACAATCCTTCCTAGGACTAGCCGGATACTACCGGAAATTCATAAAGGATTTCTCGAAAACTGTAAAGCCACTCACGGAATTAACCCAGAACGAGGTTAAATTCGAGTGAACAGCAGTAAGGGGTGCTGCCTTCGAGAAACTGAAGACATCACTTACCACGGCTCCGATACTGCAATATCCTGACTTCACGAAGCTGTTTGATGTAACAACAGATGCCTCAAACAGGGCGCTCGGCGCAATCTTATCGCAAGGCAAGATCGGGTACGATTTGCCCATATGCTACGCGATCCACACTATGTCAAAGGCCGAGTTGAATTATACAACCACGGAAAAAGAGATATTCGCGATAGTTTGGGCCCTTGCTCAATTCCGGCCATATATTTATGGTACTCGCTTCACGGTCGTGATAGACCACCAACCGCTCACCTGGCTGTTCGGAGTAAAAGACCCAGGTTCGAGACTAATGCGTTGGAAAACAAAATTGGCGGAACATGAGTTTAACGTCGAATATAAGGCAGGAAAGCGTAATACAAATGCAGATGCACTAAGCCGTATATTCATTACTACAAGGGCTCAAGCGAGAGCCAGGAACGAAGTCAGTGGATTGGAAAAGGATAGCACGAAGAGGCAACTCGGCACAGCGAATGACCGCACAAAGCGGAGAGCCGAAGATACCTCTTACAGCCGTGGTAGCTCGTCGGAGCGAGAGGTTGAACTCGCCTACGAGACAGAAAAGGACAACAAACACCCGGGTACGGACAGCCGCACAAAGCGGAGAGCCGACAATACCACGGGCCAGCACAGCAACGAAGCAGAGCGAGAGGTAACGCCTGCCAATACTTCAGAAAAGGATAGAGAGATCCGCAGCGTGCATGCAGGTCGCTCTACTAATCCCCACAGCCCTACCGCAAAGCCGTGCGGATGGGGAAGGGACAGACCACGCACGCTAGCAGAGAAAAGCACTAGTAAGAATGCGAGCATCACCGGAAAGGACAGAGTGAGTTCAGCGCAGCATGGCTGGTCCTCGAGGCGTGGAAGGCCGCGAAAAGAAAACGTTGCAAGGCCGCTCGAGGCAGAGAGCGACGCAACGGCGCAGCTACCGGTGAGCATACCGAGCGAAGAAACTGCGGGTAGAGCGCCGCACAGGCCAGCTAATGAAGCGAGGCACGGTGGGGGCCGTAGTCCGCAATCCACCAGCAGCGCGAACGAAGAAAGCGCTACAAAAGAATACAGCGACTGCCGCAGTGGTGTAGCCATCGTCACTACCGATCACCGCCTGAAAATAATAAAAGAATACCACGACACCCCCATAGAAGGGCATCAGGGTATACGGCGTACAGTGCATTGGATCCGGACTAATTGTAAGTACGACTGGCCCGGCATAAGAATAGATCTGGACGAATATATTTTGTCATACGAATCTTGCCAAAAGAACTAAATTCGGAAAAAGGCACGAGTACCGATGGTGGTAACGGACACCCCATCGAGGGCATTCGAGAAAGTAGCGGGCGACATCGTCGGACCGCTACCAGAAAGCGCCTCTGGAAAAAAAATATATACTTACAATCCAGGACGCACTTACAAAGTACAGTGCGGCGATACCACTGCCGAACGAAGAAGCTTCGACAGTCGCTAGAGCACTAGTTGAGGAATTGTTTCGCTGGCACGCGACACTGGAAGCCATATTGTCAGATCAGGGTACAAACTTCCTTCACTCGACCTTCGAACGGAATCGAACGACGCCCTGGAAAGATGGCATCGCCCCTTGCCGAATACCTAAAAAAATTTATAAACGTGAACCAAGGAAATTGGGACGAGTGGCTGCCGTATGCGATGTTTACGTACAACAACCGTTAGTGTACGGACGCAAAGCTGAATTGCAGACCACCGTAAAACAAGAGCCCCGCAGCACCTATGCCTATGACGACTACGTCGCATAGACTGTAGCACGCGACAACCTGGAAGGCGCGAAAAGACGGTCGAAAAATACGTACGTTCACGGTGCACAGGTGCAGGAGTATCGCGTCGGTGAACGCGTACTCCTCCGTGACGAGACGGTGCGCAGGGGGGCGGTCAGCCAAGCTGGCCCCGAAGTGGACGGCACCCCACGCGAAAGTGGAAATGAGGCCCTCCGTCAACTACATCGTCCGGAAGGAACGGAAAACTCAGGCGGTGCATGCAAACCGCCTTAATATCTTTATAGAGCACTAACAAGGAGATGTCGCCTACTCGTCATCACGGATTTCGCTCAAATTTATAGCATATGTAGGGCTTGGCTAGAAATGAAAATACCCAAAGTCGGAACTCCAGATGGCCAAGCGCTTAGAAAATAAAAAATTTTACGCGGATCTGGCACCGTACCAAAAGCCATTTATGTTATCATAGTATATTTGCGAAGCATCGGTTGGCGTAGTGGTAAGAGCTCGGACTCGTAATGCGATGGTCGCAGGTTCGAATCCCCGTCCGGAGACTTTTTTTTTTAGCTCTTCCCCAATTTTTATAATATTCATGTGGCAATTAAGCGAAGTGATAAAGCACTCTACCCCGAGCACATTCTCGGAAACAGACTCGTCGACGTAGTGGCCGTCGCCCTATAATGAGTCGACCCGCTATTGGCTGGCTTCCGGCCAGCGACGGACTCCTAGAGCCCGGGCAATGAAGCTCCGCTCCCAATCCGGGCGACGCTGAGCAGGAACGATGGGGAAATACGCTTCCTGGAACTAAAACAATACACTGTATCGAAAAAGGAAAAAGAAAAAAGTGGGAACAACACTCTTTCCCGGCGAAGGTAATATGCTTACCCCACCCCGCAGCAGCTCAGACGTAAGTTCGCCTTCACGGCAGGGTAATACCCCATTAATTCCGTCTTGCACGAAACGAGCCATCGTGAAACAGACGAAATCGTCGAGTAGAAGGTTAGAATAAGAATGAGCCAAAGACCTCTCGCGCAACGAGATTGGCGAGACCGCAACAAGGAGAATTAGCAAAATAAGCATTCTCACGCTTTTCGTTGAAAAACCAAACCCAAGTAGTAACCCTGTTTTACGAAAGCGCACTTCACACACGCTTCACGCAATAAGTATTGCAGTCGAGCCATTACTCAGCGACGTACAGGAGTTAGTGCGGCTGGTAAACAACAATGCTAGTGGTAAGGCCAGAGCAACATCCCAGCCGTCAAGAACGCTTACAAGACACCTCGTCGACGCACTGCCACACCTATCGTAGCGAAGGCAACGCGGTAGTGCTCATGTGAGAGATACCGCTGATCGGGCATCAATAATACAGTATACAAAAATGTATACCCTATACACACGCGAGCAAGTTATGGCGGGCACTACTACGTGGACACGACTGAGAGTCATATAGTCATTGATACCGAGAATCGTAAATGCCGGAGGATATCAACCGATGACTTTAAAAATTGCAAGGTACCGAGCAAATCTTACATTTGCCCGCCGACACAGCCTGCAATGTCGGTTAAAAACGACGCACCCTACGAAGTCCCAAAATATGCGAAAATGGACACATATAACCGGAATACTGCCTTTAATAAGCGTATGTATTGTAAACACCCCAGATTTCAGCGTAAAAACAACAGGGCGAACATCTCAAGTCATCCGGAAAGATAATCTTCCCCCGTACGCTCTAAAATTGAGGGAAATAGAGGCTCAGGCACCTCCAACACGCACCGAGGAGGAAGTTTCACTATCAAGTAAAAAAGATTTTAGAAACCCTTGACGCTACAGGAGGCGTTATACCGCGTACCCACAACATAAGCCTCTACTCGCTCAGTGCAATAGGACCAATAGCCTTAGTCAGCTTCCTTCTGTTTAAATGTTACAGACCCCCTCAACCGAGTGCAATAGCCAGATCGACAATGAAAGAGAAAAAATATAGCAAAAATTGTCAAAACTATGATAAAAATTGTATTGTCCAATATGTTGCCCGGTATATAAAATATCATAAATGAGATACGGGAAACCAACCGAAGAAAAGATTTTTGATAAGAAATTTTGCGTTGTTGTATTGTTGTGTTGTTGTGTTGTTGTGTTGTTGTGTTGTTGTGTTGTTGTGTTGTTGTGTTGTTGTGTTGTTGTGTTGTTGTGTTGTTGTGTTGTTGTGTTGTTGTGTTGTTGTGTTGTTGTGTTATTGTGTTATTGTGTTATTGTGTTGTTGTGTTGTTGTGTTGTTGTGTTGTTGTGTTGTTGTGTTGTTGTGTTGTTGTGTTGTTGTGTTGTTGTGTTGTTGTGTTGTTGTGTTGTTGTGTTGTTGTGTTGTTGTGTTGTTGTGTTGTTGTGTTGTTGTGTTGTTGTGTTGTTGTGTTGTTGTGTTGTTGTGTTGTTGTGTTGTTGTGTTGTTGTGTTGTTGTGTTGTTGTGTTGTTGTGTTGTTGTGTTGTTGTGTTGTTGTGTTGTTGTGTTGTTGTGTTGTTGTGTTGTTGTGTTGTTGTGTTGTTGTGTTGTTGTGTTGTTGTGTTGTTGTGTTGTTGTGTTGTTGTGTTGTTGTGTTGTTGTGTTGTTGTGTTGTTGTGTTGTTGTGTTGTTGTGTTGTTGTGTTGTTGTGTTGTTGTGTTGTTGTGTTGTTGTGTTGTTGTGTTGTTGTGTTGTTGTGTTGTTGTGTTGTTGTGTTGTTGTGTTGTTGTGTTGTTGTGTTGTTGTGTTGTTGTGTTGTTGTGTTGTTGTGTTGTTGTGTTGTTGTGTTGTTGTGTTGTTGTGTTGTTGTGTTGTTGTGTTGTTGTGTTGTTGTGTTGTTGTGTTGTTGTGTTGTTGTGTTGTTGTGTTGTTGTGTTGTTGTGTTGTTGTGTTGTTGTGTTGTTGTGTTGTTGTGTTGTTGTGTTGTTGTGTTGTTGTGTTGTTGTGTTGTTGTGTTGTTGTGTTGTTGTGTTCAATATCTCGAAATTTATACCGAACAAAGAGCATTCGCGAACAGCATTCATTTTTTGTTTTCATATAAAGAAAACTGCTGCTGAATCATACTGATTACTTCGAGAAGCTTATGGTGAATATGCTCCATCGTAAGATACGTGTGAACAATGGTTTCGGCGTATCAAAAGTGGTGACTTCGATGTCGCAGACAAGGAACGTGGAAAGCCGCCAAAATATACGAAAATGTGAAATTGCAATCATTGTTGGACGATTTCGGAAGGTCCTCAAAATAGGTCTCCGTTTTGGCGATGAGGTCATCTCTGGAACTAAATCTCTTTCCGCCAAGCCATTTTTTCAGGTTTGGACACAGAAAGTAGTCGGAGGGGGCGAAATCAGGAGAATACGGTGGATGCGAAAGCAATTCGTATTTAAATTAGTGAATTTTGGCCATGGCAACTGGGCACGTGTAAACGCGTGCATTGTCTTGATGGAAGAGCACTTTTTTCCTCGCCAAATGTGGACGTTTTTTCTTCAATTCGTCGTTGAATCGGGTCAATACGGCTGCATAGTATTCGCCATTAATCGTTTTTTTCGACGGAAGGTAATCGATGTAGATTATGCCGCGTGCATCCCAAGAAACTGTGGCCATGACCTTACCGGCCGATGGCACCGTCTTCGCCTTCTTCGGAGCACGTTCGGTCGGTGAAGTCCTTTGTTTCGATTCTTCCTTTGTCTCTGGTGTATAGTGATGGATCCATGTTTCGTCCACGGTTACGTAACGACGTAGAAACTCAACAGGATCACGCTTATAGATCGCCAAACACGCCTTTGAATCAGCTACACGTTCTCTTTTATGGTCGACTGTGAGCAAACGCGGTACTTATCTTGCGGATAACTTTTTCATACCCAACTGATCACTCAGGATTGAAATCACTGAGCCACATGATATGCCTGTGGCCTCGGCAATCTCACGCACTTTTAGTCTCCGATCATTTGACACCATATCGTGGACTTTTTCAAATGTTTCTGGTATGACGACCTCATTTGGACGACCTGGACGTTCATCGACAACAATGCTCGTACGACCGCGTTTAAATTCAGCTGTCCAATATTTAATGGTTAATAACGAAGGTGCAAGGTCCATATAAACTTCGTCTAGCTCCGCTTTGATTTCATTGTTCGTTTTATTTTTCAAAAACAAAAATCGAATCACTGCACGATACTCAATTTTTTCCATTTTTGTAAAAACACAACAGATGTTTGTCTTTCGATGGCTGTCAGAAGCAAACTAAATCACATACGGCAAAACCGGTTTGCTACTCGTTGGGAGCACTCAGCTCGGAAGTTCTACCACATGTGGCCAACTCACCAGACTTGGCTCCTTCCGATTACCACTTGTTTGCATCCATGAGTCACGCACTTGCGCTTTGGTTCGTACGAAGATGTGAAAAAATGGCTCGATGAATGGTTCGCAGCAAAAGGGGAAGATTTTTACTGGCGTGGTATTCACAAATTGCCCGAAAGTTGTGAAAAATGTATTGTAACGGTATTTTTTGTTAACATTACCCTGAAAGGGTTTTAGTTCGGACTCGAGCAGGGAGGAAAGTAGTATAGGCTTCAGTACATGGTAAAAACAGGGTTTATTCGAGAAAACATGGTGTAAATTATGAGATACATAGGTATAAAAATAATATGAAGTTCAATTGTACGATCTCGATCCCTTTTCCTGGTATTCAAGCTACCACCCGCCTTACAGTTAGTTATTCCCGTGCTCTTGAATGCCTTTATAATCGTGTACGATGGAGAATTTAAAGAATGTTTGATAATATGATTTGCTTTAAAATGAAATGATAGGTGTCGGTCGATAATTCTTTTTACCGGCCGCGTTCACTAGGTAATATATTTGGGCATGCGTACTGTCAGTAAGTGGCCGGCAGCTGGTCGTAAAACTCGGACTATCCACAGATCTTTTACTCCGTCGCTCAATGTCCGCTACCTACGTCACAGGACCATTGATGGGAGTAGAACTCCCGCCTGGTATCCTCGTGAAGGCCTATTCACTCGTCCACCTGACCGCCGCGCCGCTGCAGTTCGGCGTTAGCGAGATGCACTTGAAGTGCATGCGCAGATGTTTAACATCTCAAGTCCGAACCTCATAATTTCAATAGTATCCTATATTTTCCTGAGCTACTGTAACTGATATCATAATTATTTTCTTTTATCCCTACGCTATCGTATTACATTTTATATTCGTTATTTAAATGCGTGTAGGCTATCGACTTTGTTTGATAGAGTAGCCTGCTGGATCGTCTATCTTCGGTTCCTAGAGTGAGCCCGCTTTATTGTTGTTTTGGAAGGCTCCGCAGTACGTTGAACTCGAACGCAGCATAGGCTCAGCTGCTGCCCGTCTAGTGTGGGTCTGACGTTACAGCTGGGCTCTGCGTGAACCAGTGCGGCTGCAGCTAGCGATGGCTTATTTGGGCTTTCTTCCTGATAGCTGGATTTCTGCGTTGGCAGGATCTGTGAACCAAAGTGGTCCCCAAGCGCCAAATTTCTGGTCTTTTTATACCAGTATCCCCTCTATTCGTCCTATGTTTTTGATATCACTATAGCTGGTGGCGGTCCTTTAGCCCATCTCCTGTAGCCTTTGGAGACTTTGCCTCCGACGTGCTAGCCTACATGGTGTGAGTGACGCGCGATAGCGGTGCTTCGTTGTGTGTACCGTGCATCATGAGTTGACAAGTATAGGCCGGTCTTACTCGGTGTGAGTAACGCACGGTAGCGGTGCCTAGATGTGTGCACCACGCGTTGTTATATGACCAGTACATTACAGTATAACAAGCGATGGAGCATACTTTGAATACAGCACTTTTTATCATTGTACCGAATTTAACACGTTTTTTTAGAAAAAAAATCCGGATTCCATACTTGTAAACCGGGTATATGTAAATATTAGGTGCGCAACTAAGTTTCCGCTGTTTTTTTTTATGAAAATGCAACTTTATTGTGAAAAAATGTTTACAAATGAATCATTCAAAATATTGCCCATCGCTAGCGACAACTTTTTCCCAGCTTTCTGGCAGAGCTCGAATACCGTCACGGTAGAAAGAAATGAAAGAAGAAAAGCAACACTTCCCGCAAATGACGATTCTTTGGCACAAAATCAGACATTTTCACACAACCAAAAGTATATGACGCAAAAACAAAATCACTAATGTGTCGAAGCGGTTTGTTTACCATATGCCTAAGCTTGGTTCATGACGTTTTGGTTATGTCCCAATTGACCAGCACTTACTACTGGAGCCATCTCTTGAAAAACAGCTCACCGTTTATGGCAGCAGCTAATTTACGTTGAATATTTAACGAAAAACTAAGCACTTAAGACTTTTCTATCAGGAGTACAAATTGAAAATGCGGGATTTTTTTCTATTTTTGAACGTTTATTCTGAAAAAATGGTAACAAATGAATTATTCAAAGTATTGTCCATCGCTAGCCACAACTTTTTCCCATCTTTCTGGCAATTTACGGATACCGTCGCGAAAAAATTCGGCCGGCTTGGCTGCTATCCAGTCATCGACCCATTTTTGGGCTTCTTCGTAAGAATGGAAGCGCTGGTCAGCTAGGCCATGTGTCATCGATCGGAAAAGGTGGTAATCGGAAGGAGCAATATCTGGGCTATACGGCGGGTGGGGTAAGACTTCCCATTTCAGCGTTTGTAGGTATGTTTTGACCGGCGCTGCAACATGTGGCCGAGCGTTGTCATGTTGCAAAATTACTTTGTCGTGTCTTTGCTCGTATTGTGGCCGTTTTTCTTTGAGTGCGCGGCTCAAACGCATCAATTGAGTTCGGTATAGTGCTCCTGTGATGGTTTCGTTCGATTTCAATAGCTCATAATACACCACACCCAGCTGGTCCCACCAAATACAGAGCATGAGCTTGGCGCCGTGAATATTTGGTTTGGCCGTCGATGATGATGCATGGCCGGGGTAACCATATGATTTTTTGCGCTTCGGGTTATCGTAATGGATCCACTTTTCATCACCAGTGACAATGCGATGCAAAAAACCCTTCCGTTTTTGCCGTTCGAGCAGCAGTTCGCATGCAAAAAAACGGCGCTCGACGTCTCTCGGCTTCAGCTCATACGGCACCCAATGTCCTTGCTTTTGGATCATTCCGAGGGCTTTTATACGATGGGAAATGGCTTGTTGTGTCACTCCCAATGAATCTGCGAGCTCTTGTTGAGTTTGACACGAGTCTTCATTGAGTATTGCCTCCAATTCAGCATTCTCAAACTTTTTCACTTGGCCCGGCCGCTCTTTGTCCTCAACGTCAAAATCACCACTTCTAAACCGCACAAACCATCTCTCGCACGTTGAAACCGATGGAACATGACTCGGATAAGCCTCGGAGACCAATCGATGTGCTTCAGCAGCACTTTTCTTCAAATTAAAGAAGTAAATTAAAACTTCCCGCAAATGCTGTTTTGTTGGCACGAAACTCGACATATTGAGAGCTCAAAAAAACTATGAATTTGACACTGCGACAAATTGACACATACTGAAAATTAAAGCTATAAGACGTAGCTTTGACATGAACATAGTCACAGTACTGCCTGATGCGTATAGCGTTAGTAACGCCATCTGTTATCAAACCCGCATTTTCAATTTGTACCCCTGATATTTGTTCACTACTTGAAGATTTAAGTAGGACTGATAGTAAACAAATAATAAGGGAAAGCAAGAAGACTTGGGTAGGTAGAAAATGGGGCTTTGAGTGACAATGAAGATGTTTACCACCAGCGCAATGCGCGATAAGCGAGAATGTGAAAAGAGAGAAAATTCACAGATTAATAACAGAATCTAAAACATGATATTAGCATCCGGTGTGATTCGCAACTCAGCATCGTGCGATTTTGAAATCGGTATGAGTGGAATGAGCTGACGTGTATTGTAACAGTAATTTTTCGTTCACATATATTTTTTTATTTATCGTGGGATTTTGGGCTCGACACATAACTAATTAACTTAGACTGCATGGTGGTTGATAGTGATGCTTTATTAAAAGAAATCAGTTTCACGAAAGAGACGTCACTTATTAATTTTGTTCATTTAAATCTTTCGGAGTGATCTTTCTACGCACGTTATTCTAACGATTATCTCCGCAATTTATTACACTATTTCCGATGCACGCATTCTTGGTATTTCTCGGAAGTCTGTTTTGGTCTCGTAGCACGCTATCACTATATATTCGATGCGCAAATATACCGCACCACTGGCTATTCCTCCTCGCACTCACTCCTTCGATATATCGGATCAACTCTATTTACTATTTTCTCTCCTTCGCTCTTATTATACTTATTCTCGCTCCTCATCAAGCAATACCACTGCATACCTGTCACATAAGCATCTTGCTTCCTTCGCTATCTCGCTGCACATTCGCTCTTTTTATAGAGTGTAGCAACTCTACTTACAATTCTTTTTCTCTCACACTGCTTTCGCTCATACACACTTTATCATTTATATTTTCAGATGCGAGATTCGTTTACTCGTACTTATTCATCCTATGTATTTAATGCTACTTATTCTCATTTAATTACAATTATCCTATCTTCTACATTTCCTAATTCTATTTTCTCGGTTTAAAAAATTAGGGAATTCCCTCGATCATATTTATGATTATTTCTACTTATTTTACCCGAAATTCTTGGTATTCCTCGTTGCCCACACACATACCACCACACGCCCCAGACTCTCTTTTGACAGAGTGTAGCATCTCTGTTTACAATGCTTTGCTCTCTCACACTTCTCACACTTTTCGCCCTTTCTTGCTTTCTCTCGCAGGAAAGGCGATTCCTATGCTTCCCACTGGTTTAAAGTCCGCATTCTTTAATTTATTTTATCATACACTATTTTCTTATTCCGATGCACTAAATTCTCGGCGGATATCTATTCAATTAATCCTATATGATGATTTCTAACTACTTCTAGTACTACTTCGCTTTCAAACAAGCGACTAATTAATTTTCTGAATATTCCTGCCCTTTACTCTTGAGATTATGGTTTTTGAGACTTATGCACTCCGAATTACTTTTAGTTGGGTTCGTGTTACCGAGTAAGAGACCTCCCTTCCGGTGCAGGCGCCTTTATAGCCGACTCCCCATCCTGGTTTCCCCTACGTCATTTGAGACTTCGATTTTTTAATTTGTCCCGTTTCGCTCGATTATGTGATACCGTTGTCACGCCCTCCCCTGGCTCTCCCTCGTCGCCGAGCAAGGCCAGCTGGTCGCTGACCCGCTGTTTTCGGCGACGAGCGAATTCCAGAGGCGTGACGACACTAGTTTCTATGATAGGTCCGGGTTCGCCGGCCTATCTTCCGCTATACAAATTGTCCAAATATAGATCGGGCTCTTATAGCCGTTTGAAATAATAAGATAATCGCTCGACTAAATATGATATCGGCTCCTTGAGCCGATCGGGAATATAAACTCGCGTTCGTGCATGTAGCTGCGTTTCATTACCCCCCCCCCCCCCCCGAGATCTTTGGAACATTGCCTTCGCAATTTGCCCCAAAGATCTCTTATAAGATTTCCTTATATTCCTTTATCACTTTTTTTTTTTTTTGAAAATAAAAAAAAATGTGATCGTATGCTTACCACACCCTCTTTCGACTTCTTCTGGGTATATTCCTGTTATATTTTAGATGTATCTTCTTTTGATCTGTTTCTATGAATACGCTCGCGTGACTTATATCCTACTTATCTTTCTATCTTATACTAAAAAAAATTTACACAAAAATAAAACGCAACACCGAGGCATGTCCATTTTTCTTTTTTTTTTTATTTAGCAACCGTCGCTCTCGTTTTCTCTGTCCGCGTCATGGTCCGTTCCGTCGGGGTCAGTCACTATCAGTACATTTTCATTCCGGCATTGGCCAGTCGTCGTGCTGCTGCTGCTCTAGCCTTCCGACTCCTCTTCACTTTTCTCACTCTCCTCCGACATTGCCTCGAGTTCTCGTAAAAGCCCCTCCATTCGTCGTAACGGTGCAGCCGTATTAGTCCTCGGGGCTCCGATGTTGTTGGCCCTTGCGTCTTGGGCTAGTCTCCTCCTCTCGTTCCGGAAATGTTTGCCGTGTCGTCCGCCGTCCCGTCCGAAATGGTATGACGGGTTCTCCTCAACCCACTTAGCTTCCTTGCTGCTGATCATCTCCTGGCCGACGTCATAACCCTGATGACCTCTGGACCCATGCAGCTCCGTCCAAATGACTTCCACCACAGGATCTATCTCTACGATGTATACGTCCACCACCTGTTGCGTCGTCAGTTGTATGAACAACTCCCTGGCACGTTCCGTCCAATGACCCCTGGTCGGTGCTAGGGTGTTCATCCCTGCTGCCACCGCAAAATACGGTTCGCCGAGATACACCCTAGGTACCGTATACAGTTGCTCAAGTGTCACCTCAATTCTCCTCGCCAAGTCCCCTAACCATATCCGGTACTTGCCGTCCTCTTTACCGGTCACCGTACCTCTGAAGAATAAATCCTGCGCCCTCCTCGTCCTCCAAAAGATATAAAACGGCACGACCCTCGTACGCCTTTTCTTCTAGCAACTTGTGCACCTCCGGGTTCTGTTTGCTGGTTTTGTTTACTAGCTCCAGCCACTCCCGTCGCCGCACTTCGTCCTTCTTCAGCCACATGTAAAACCACGTAGGATGTTTCACATCGATGATCTCGGCTGAATACGGCTCCTCCGGCATCAGATATTCCACGGCGTATTCAATAAAACGGCTCACTTTCTACTTTCTTGACACTGTTCGCTCTTTTCTTCTTCGCAAGTTATTAACCCGTTCCCCTGCTCCCGTCCTCTTTTATATTCTTCCTGCTGCCCTCGTTATGATTATAATTCTTGGTGTTTCTCCGGTGGCCTATTTCTCCTTCGGCCGTTCGGCTCGGCCAATTAGATGGCCTACCCGACACCTCTCCTCTCCCACCTGCCCTGCTTCGCTAGAATTTGAAGCATTCTTCCTAGAACGGTCGTTCGGCGTGACGTCAGGATTCCTATCGTGCGATTTACTGTAGCAGGCTCGATAGCCTCGTATTACCGTGTTGGTGTAGCTTCTGTGTGGCTCCGCTGTACCTCGTTGTTTTCATTTCGAGTACTCGACCTTCCTGTTGTCTCACTTCTTTCCTTGCTCGTCGTAGCCGTCGTACTCTCTTCTTCTTTCTCTGTCCTGTCTGTCTCTGTCTGATACTTCTTAAACATACTGGCGTGGAATTTGCCTCTCTCTATCTTATCCCTAAATCTACAAGTAAATAAGCTGCTAAACCTACGCATTTCTTAATTCTATATGGCCCCTCGTACAGAGGCATAAATTTCGACGTTACTTGTTTCAGCGGGTCTGAGACATTTAACGCTTTTACTAAAACTAAATCGCCTATCTCATAATTTGTTAATCTATGGGTCGCATTAAATCTCTCCGCCCGACGCCGGCCTTTCGTCGCTATCCTTTCTTTTACAATCTCAATTTTCATCTCGTAGGTTATTTTATCCTCTCCCTCTCGCACTATGCCCATCTGTTTATTCCAGACCCGTTGAGGCTTCTTCCCGCACTGCAGTTCCATTGGTGTATGCTCGGTTGTCTCGTGGTAACTCTCGTTAATGCAATCTTCTATGACTTTCACCCATTTAAACCAGCCTGCATGGTTATTCGTGAGGAAAACTCGGAAAAACCTCCCAAGTTCCCGGTTTACACGCTCGACGATATTTCCTTGGGGATGACGTATCGATGAAAATACAGCCGTGATACCCTCGTCCTTGAGCTTCTGTAACCAGTTTTTCGCAGTAAACTGAGTCCCGTGATCAAATTGTATCCTCCGCGGCTTTCCATACTTCGGAATATAATCCTCAAATATTCGTTTAATTACTGTTGCGGTGTTCGCTTTTTTCATGGGATAAAGAATGACAAACTTGCTGAAAGCGTCCAAGGTCACCAAAATGTGCTTCACTCCTCCTACTGATGTGGGCAACGGTCCATAGAAATCTATGGAGACCAAATCCCCCAGTCTCTCCGGTATTATGGTTTGCATTGCGGCGAAACTCGTCTGGACGGCAATCTTATTCTTCTGACATACGTCACACGTCGCGAGAATACTCCTAGCCGCTTTCGCCAGATGCGGATACGTAAAATCTTCCTCCAGCATCCGTACACATTTTCCTGCACCGAGGTGGCCATACATGGCGTGGCATGCCTTAATTATCTCTCCAATCATGCTCTTTGGTATTATAACCCGCCAAATTCCGGTTTTCGATTTCTTTTGTAGAATTCCTTTTTCTAGACGAAATTTTTGCTCCTCTTCTCCTTGCTTCTTTTCGCCCAGAAAATCCATAATGATTTTTAAGTCTTCTTGCTCCCTCTGGATCTCTTTTATGTTCTTCAGTTTTTTAGCTAGCTCAAGTGAAATCCTTTCAACCAACAACCCTGCCACCACTACAACTCCTTCGCTATCGGTTGAACGCAGATTCTCGTCCTCTCTCACACGGTTTAACGCATCCGCCACCACATTAGTTTTTCCCGAGACATGCTCTACTTGTACATCGTAGTCCTGAATGGCCAAAGCCCATTTCATCAGCCTTCCTGCTGTGAATCGACACGTTTTCAGGAAGATCAAAGCCGTATGGTCCGTTTTGACAAATATCTGTGCACCCTTTAAATATGTTCGGAATTTTTGTAATGCCCATACAATAGCAAGTAATTCTTTCTCCGTAGTCATGTACCCTATTTCAGCCCTTTTTGTGTCCTACTCGCAAACGTCACCACTGTTACGTCAAAATCGCGGCCTATCTTACGAACCCACGAATTTAACATAGATTTCACGTTTCGGTGTATCTTTTCCGTGCTCTGGTCAAGGAGAATAAATTCTCCCTTTACCACACCCGACGAGAAAATACCGAAGACGCAAGCCCGTTTTTGAGTCTAACCTCGCGGAAAATTACTCGGGATAGGGCTGGAGTGCGTTTTGTTCTTGGTTGGGGATAATCACTTCACGAATAATGGGGAGGGACTTGAATGACAATTTCACGCGGAGCAAGATTTCACTTTAATTGGTAATTGAAAATTATACTTACGGTTGTTTGTTGCTGTGGTTCTTACTGTTGAACGTTGGTTGGACGTAGATAAGTGTAGTCAGACAGACTAAAAATCGAACGTAGGCGTTAGTGAGTATTAATAATTATTTATCGAAATAAAACTACATGAGTAGTTGAATGTTGCACGTTCAATATTCCCGATTTTACAAGCGTTAATAATTATAAGTACTGTACTCTTACTCTGTACTACTTGAAACTATACTTTGTGAAAATTAAGCCGTGGTGAAAAATTATCGTTCTGTACTACTTTATTTCCCGGCAAACAGTACTACTCGTTCCCTTGGGAAAAGTCTAATTCACTGCCGGCGACTTATTGACTGCCAGGCTAGTGATTAGTCCTCTACTTGACCCCCTGTGAAACTGTCTTACTCGACTCCCCGTGAAAAAAGTGTCGCCGGCCGATTTTCGCGGCCTTTTATAGGGCTCCTGAGCGTCGAAAATTCTTGTCGTCAAGCGCGTAAAAGAAGAGAAGGGAATTTTGTTACAGATTCTGTAGTTAACTTCGACGTATGCAACCTGATTTCTGCGTTAATCTCTTATTAGTATAAATGGTTTTGTTGAGTTATGGCTTATTCCAAGCATCATTGGTTATTCGTTAAATTAGTGATTACTCTACTTGTAGCTAATAAGTTTTCTCAGATAATTTGTTAGTTAGACGTTAGATTTCTTATAGTTAATAAGTTTTCTTAAATAATTTGCTAGTTAGACGATTATTCTCGTACTATAGAAACGAGAGCGAGAGAGAGAGAGAGAGAGAGAAGGATTTTAATTGAGAGCGACTCGTCTAGCTTGGTTACTCGTACATTTCGTTCGTACGCAAGTCGGCTAGATTACCGTTCAGCCCTAGCGATAAGACGTTCGTCATGGCGCAGAGAGTTCTCCAGCCTCGCTTTCCTGCAGAGGAAGCTCTATTGAAACGCGTTACCGTTTTCTCTCTTTCTCTATTCGTTTTACTTTTAGTATTTAGCTGTAAAACAATCTTAACATTTCATTTTATCCTCTCTATATATGTGTAATGTATTCCATATAAATAACTTGATGGTAAAACAAGTATGTCTATGCATGGAAACGAGAGAGAGCGAGAGAGTTCTTCTCTTGAGAACGACTCGCCTAGCTCGGTTACTCGTACATTTCGTTCGTACGCAAGTCAGCTAGATCGCTGTTCAGACCTCGCGCAAGGCGTTTTCGTTGCGCGGAGAGTCGGCCATCCTCGCTTTCCTGCAGCAGAAGCTTCATTGCAACTCAATTTTAGTCTCATCTCTTTCTCGTTTTCTGTCTATTTTTCGCTATTTTACCATAAATTAATCCTCATATTTCCTTTATCTTTTCTATATAGGCATAACATGTTCTATATATTTATGATGGTATTTTTTACTATAAATTCCAATATTTTACGAGAGACATGTTAATATATAGACGTAACATGTTTTATATATTTATGATGGTATTTTTACTATAAATACCAATATTTTACGAGAGACATATTAATATAATCCCAAGAGAAAAGGGGAATTACTCCTGATATACTGATCTTTCTTCTATTACCCGACTATACTTGATAAGCTCATTAATTCGATGTGGGTTGTACTCGTTTTCGAGTGACAGCCATGGGTAGTTTCCATATGGAAGCATAATTGTTCTTTTTGCTGCTGATATTTTACCTAGAGTGTTCGTGTGAACATTTTGATAGTCATAATTCTTTCGTTTAAGTCAACAGTTCCTCCACTTTTGTTAATTGTTTCGCTTAGTTAATAATTGTTCGTGATTTCATCATCTTTGTAAAGAGAGAGAGAGAGAGAAGATTTCAGGCAAGAGCGAGAAGAAAGGGTGCGGTCGCTTGGTCACGTGATAGCGTTCCCTCCAACCGCTCCCTTATGACCAACAACGCCCCGACGGCGACTAGCCGAACCCCTGGTCTAGGATTGAGGGTAAGGCCGCGCTGAATCATAGATCCATAAATGGCAGTCGATAACCGGGTCTACGCAGTAGATTCCATGGTTTGAAAGTTTGCCTTTTAACCGGGAGCGTCGAAAAATTCCATCTTTACAAGATTAATTCTTCCCGGGAGACGGTCGGTAGGGTCGCATCTTCACCCTGTTCCGATCTCCGTCGCTAAAATCGCTCTCCTCTCCTCTTAAGAAGTTCGAGGATAAAAGAAATATGTGAGAGGTTACTTTTACTGTAGTGAAACTAAAATAGAAGAACTTTAACGTAATCGAAATGAGAAAGATTAACGCGACGTTACGTCAGGACGTAACACCTCCCCCCTTAAAACGATTATTAGGAGAAGCCTAATAATCGAATCCGAGGGTGAAGCTAACAATTTTCCAATTATGCTTGTCGTACTATTCTTATTCTTTTAACGACTTGTCTCTTGCAAGATCTTGGAATCTGTATGTGGTACTAGCTTTTGGTTCGTACCATGACGAATTCGTTAAACATAAACAAAACGTTACTTTTAATAGAGAAAGGATATTAGATTGGCAACGGTTTGGCCATATTGCTATTCTTACTTTGTTTAAATATTGTTCTACGTTAAGTGTATGTATATGTGTGATTATATTTCTTCGGATTTGTCCGTACTATGCTTAGTAGGAATATTATATGATCCTAATTTTTAACTTCATTATTTCGTTGCTTCATATTTCCCGACAATAGGTGTTATGTTATTGTACTTATATATGCGTCCCTTTTTTATGGGCATTTGTATTTCTCTCTTTTCCTTTTCTAATATTTTCTTCGCTTGTTTACTTTGTTTATTCGCTTCTTGATTTTACTGTTGTATTTTCTTTTCTTTGAAATGTTTAACCTCTTTTTTTTTTTTTTTTTTTTTATCCAAATATTTGCTTCGTTACAGTATTTGCTCTTTCTCTCTTTTTTGTAACTCAAATATTATTTATGTCTAATGACACGGTTAAAATATCCTTTTTCTCCTTTTCTTATACTACACATCGGAGTGGTTAACTTGATTTGAATAATAGCAACTGGCGTGTGTAAGAATATGTAGGTATGAATTTTCTCATACAGACTTGGTGTTAATTCAATAGCTCGTGGACGTTGGTTTCTGAAGTTCGTTTAATTCTTGGAGTTCTTGAAGTTCTTAGCCCTTTTGAAGTTCTTAACGTTCTAAGCGTTTTGAAGTTCTTGGCGTTCTAAGCGTTTCGAAGTTCTTGATGTTCTAAGGGTTTGAAGTTCTTGATGCTCTAAGCGTTTTGAAGTTCTTGGCGTTCGTGAAGTTTTTTAGAGTTGTTGGTGTTCGTGAAGTTCTTAAAGTTTTTGTCCATATAATGCTGGACGTTCGTGTGGATTCTCGTATTGTCTCGCCTTCATGATGGTTGGCTCCATAAGATTTGGTATAAGGATTCAACGATCGTCTAGTATAAAACGAATGCTTCCGTTTACTCTGAGGAGATGTAAATGTTTGGTTGAGATATCCAGGGCAGTACGGTGGCCCTCGGAATGAGTGACTTGTAAACTCTCGTGTCTGTGAAACATAATGTGCATTACTAATATGCGATATCATAGTGTGATTAACGATTATTATTATTATTGTATATCTTTTTTTTTCTTTGCCTTTTTTTTTATATATTATTTTGTTTTATTTTAAGTATATATATTTATATATATATATATAAATATTTTTCTTTTTCTTTTTATTCTTATTCTGAGAAAAAATGCAACACCCTTTTTTTTAGAGTGCGAAAAGGCGTAAAATAAATAATTCTGTGTATTATGAATCGAAATATATATGTAAGGGTATAGTTATATAGTTTTAGCTCAAAATAGATTTACTTACGTGAGTATTTGGTGTTGGGAGAAGTTTTCCTTGCATTATTCCTTTGCTTCTGCTTTTTTTTTTTTTTTTTTAATATTTACCATTTGTGTAACGAAAGTGTTACCAGTGTCCCATTATGGCGTTTTTGAATATTCAAACGACTTGTTGATAAGAGAGTGAATGTTGTCGGTGGGGGCTTGTGGCTGGTGGCGTAATGTAGAGTCGCTTTCCAACAAGTAATCCACCAACTTTTGGATCGTAATCAGTTTGGTACTACGGGGGATTTTGGAAGTAGGAAGGGGAGGTATTGGAGACACAGCGGTGGGACTAATGACTGGTCTTTCTAAATGAGAAAATGTGGGTATCTTGGTCCTGCTTCTAGTGACAGGGCCAGGAATCATACTTTGAACTTTGACAATTTATGCTTGACTGAAAGATAATTAATCAACCGAACCTGAGTTGATTTTAATTAACCTACACAACTACGGTTCTAGCTATTCATTGTTGTTATCGATATACTTCTTAGGTTTTCTCTTTGTTTACGTTATCCTATTCGGAGTCGAGCACGATGCACTGTATTTCCGAGTTGCATTCGTCGCATGTTTCTCTATTTTTGCTGCATTTGTAACAATTATTTGCGTGGAGACAGGGGAGAAACGTCACGCTTATAGGTTGGTGATGGCAGGTTTGACATGACGGAGAGGCGGTATCTTCCTCGTAGGAGGGTGTCAGCGATACTGTGGATAGGTCCAATGACTCCGCCCAAGGGGTAGGAGGTAGGAAATTGAGACGCTGTGAAGTAATTAGTGTTTCGTCTGACTCGTCTTTGTCCGTTGTGTTGGAATGTCGGTTCGCATGATTATCTTGGATAGCGGGCGATGGAGGGGGAGCGGGAGGTCTGTGAAGTAATGATGTAATTGAGTCGGTAAGACTGGTGGACAAAGAGGAACATGGGAACGTATTCATAGTCATACTCAGGAATCGACAACCTGGATTTAGCAAGACGTGTAAGTGTAAGGGGTTTGGACCCGTTCCCCAAAGCTTTATTTTTATTCCGCAATAAAAACAAGTTACTCTGTCCTTCTTCCCAGAATAAAAGAATCCAGCATCTACTAATGTTACTGGTTTTTTCGGTAGCGTCTCAGGCCAGGAAATGAAGCTTTCCATTCGGTCTGTATAGTTTTCGTAGGTGGGGTATGAGGGCTGTAGGCCGTCGTTCCTGGAACATGCCCATTCTAGACAGTCGAGGGTGGCTCGGAGCCTTTCCAATAGTCTGGCGACAAATCTCCGATCGCAGGTAGGGGGACTCTCGTACAGTTCTGTCTGAGAGGCGGGGGTTAGCGAGGAGAAAGGATGGCGCCGAGGTGTATGACCGGGTGGTCGGCTTCCTATACTCATTATTATGTAACGACAGTGAGGGCCCCGTATAGCATGCTTTTCCCAAGGGTCGTCATAAATTTCGCGGTTGTCTAATGATACTCCGCAATGAAAACACCTGATTGTAGTCTGGTGACCCGTGAAAAAGAATCCGGCTGCTGCTAATACTGCAATATTAATTTCACAATTTCCAGGCCAGTGAGTGAAACTGTCTACCCGTTTAACATAATCTTCGAATGCAGGATACATGGGAGTAGTATGTGTACACCTTTGCTTCATCCCACACCTTCCCCCACCACGCGGCTACCCCCACCAACCCACTTTTCCACCGTCGCGCTACCCACTCTGCTTAACCAGTGTCGGTAACGTGGAGATGGTAAAGTGAGGTGGTGTGGGTACTCTGGTGAACAAGAAAGACTAGAGATAAGAGCAGGATGGAGCAAAGGTGTACACATACTTGAAAAAAGGAAAAAAATTAGGTACTTACCTCTGTTGTTGTTGACGTCCACCTTCCTTCGACGGCGATTTTAAACTCCTGTCTCTCACTATCTCACTCACACAAACACACACACACACGCTCGCGCGCGCGCGTCGACACTTTCATAACCGAGCATCGTCTGCTTCAGGAAGCTCGGGGTTCTTGAAGCCCTCGTCCACGACGCCGCCATTGTACCCGATGTCTATTTCGGCACTGAGGACTCCGAAAACCCGCTAGCCTCGTAACGAGGGTACATTGCAAAAAATACGTTTTTGACTGCGCGATCACGAAGTTGAAGACAGACTGAATGCTCAGGATGCTGCTGGTTGGTATCACGGGCTTTGAAGATAGCAAACCGCCCTCTGAATCATAAGTAAGATGTCCAGCGCTCTGAATGCAGCGACAGCGGTTTTGCACGTGCGTACCGCTTTGCGCTGTGCTCCTCGCGAAGCGCTTGCTCTGCAGTAAAAGGCGCAGAATATGATACCGTAGCGCGAGGGACCTCGATTATAAAATAAGAGGCACAGTAAGACGATGTATTTGTTTTTAATTGATCAATGTTTTATTTAAATCACTTTACACATATATACCGTCGTATGCAACATCCCTGCAAACACGGTAATCTTCGCTCGGAGACTCCACCGCCGTTAAATTTATTCTTATCACTGTCTGATCGTCGAGAGGCAAAAGCATAGTAATATTCACGCACTAATCTGTCGTTTTTCATTACATTATCGCTAAAGAGATTATTAAATCACGACATGGTGAAGCCGCAGGACATAAGATATAGGAATACGATGCAAAATTGTCCACACACATCCGACGTATTACTGTGTAGCTGCTTGAGGCCGTACCGATAGAACTTGCAGTTTCTTCGTAGTCGTGCGAGATGTTGCGGTATAACCGGTGGTAGCCCGTAGCTATCAAAGTACATTCCTTCTCCATGATGGTTAACGTACATGGCGATCCAATGCTCTCCAGGTCCGTCGTGGTTATCCGTGTTAACTACGAGTCCGGCAGGTAACGACCATACACGAGGAATTGTGTCAGCCGGTTATACGCCAACGGTTGAAAGTGGTAGATACTGCAGACTCTCGTAGATTTGTCTAGTGTTCATGCTGAACACATAGTCAATGATTAAATGATGACCGATACGCTTTGAAAGACGTATATATATGCAAAATTTATTTCACATCGCCGTCGATCGTGTCACGACTACATGATGAAGATTTCTCCTCTTTCTTATTCTCTTTCTCTTCGTCTGCTGACAAAACATCCATGTATGATTCTCCTTTAAACGGGTGCTCGCGAAGCCAATTTTTTATTTGGAAAGCCTGGCGCATTGCACAATGCGAAGACGCTGTATCGTTTATCATAGCGTGTCTGAAGCATTTTCGTAAAGATTTCGGCATAAATGTGTACGATGGAGCGCCCTCCTCATCCTCCAGGTTGGAAATTTCACGACTCTTTATATCGCAAAGAAATATAGCCTTCTCGTGACCGCGAGTATATATACGTCTTGATTTTCGCGAAATTTCATGCTAGCGTATGCCTGTTTACAGCTCACATCGCCCTCGTACCATTCCAGACCGTGAAAATATTTCGAGAGAAAATTATTCTGGCTTCTCGAATGCTGTGGTAATTCGGCAAAGTGACACGGCGGTGCGACGATCCAATGAGCAGAGTACGGTCTATCCATTGCTACCACGGCAATTTCCTTCGGAATAAATTCCGAGTCTTTACCATGCATTCCCTGTATATCCACGACGATATCCATTTTCACGTCTAATCCGTACAGATGCTCGAGTTCGACTGATTAATTACTTACAGACACGCTTCTACGTCTCTTAACACGAAATAATTTTATGCCGACATCAGCACATTTTTCGCTTATCCGGTAAAATCCACCATTACTTGCCGAGAGGCGTCAATTTCAAGGACATTATCATATTCCGCGTAGACTACACAATTTATCGTTGAAGCAAGCGCATTCTCAAATCGTACCTCTATTCTCACACTACCGTACTTTATTAAATTCCAATGTGTATTGCTGTTCGCCGAAAGATCTGGTGTCAAATCAAAAGCAAACAGACAGTATGCATCGCGATAATTATCGCGATCGATCGAATTACCGTCGTTCAAGAAATGTATTCCAGTTCCCGAAAACACCGTTTGAAATACATCCACATATAGATGATTTTTCGTTAAATCAGGTTGTAACTGTTTCGAAGGTATTTGAGCATCATCTACAAAGAAGGAGAGATAATTTATCTTGTAATTTTGGAAATTGAATAGATTCATACTGAAGTCGCCGTTAAACGCTTTGTTATCGACAAAACCGATAATTATACGATTCGGCAATTGACCTAACACGATATTGTCGATAGTCTCTCCATGAACACCAGAGTGTATTGAAACGGCTTTTACCTCGACTCTCGTAAGAGGATATTTAGCCGTAGATTTTGCCAGAGTTCTAGCATGCGGAGCAGCACACCAGGAGCTATTTTTGTTCTACGAACGAGAAGCGATGCCTCGCGAATCTTTAAGCCGCATTGACCATTCTTTGTGTCCCCCACAAGACAAAATGAATCTCTAGACCGCACCAACCGTAGTCGCATCTCGACGCCGTTTATTAGGAACCGCTCCTGATTGAATATATCGCAATGCAGTTGACCGAGCAAGTCTACAGTTTTTTCGACATTTAAAAATTGTTTTCTCTTCACAAGACCCGTATTTTCCGATGCTATATCATCCATTTTTCCAGGGGTATCGTCGTACCAGAGAACACTCGTGAGATGCGAATTTTTTGCTGCTGGACCGTAATTCAAATGTGTTTCTATGTACGCTCGATAAGCGTAGGCATTATTTGGAGGTGAAACTAATTTTTGATTCAGGTATACATCCACCTGATTAAACATAGAATGCAAGAGATTGTCTACAGGGCCGGCACTTACTTTCGATGCTGTACCCGCGGCATTTTCCGCAGTAGGAGATGTTATTTTCACTCTCAGACTAAGCATAGTATGCGCGAGATCGATATACTCATCACCCTGTCCAGGAATAACGAATTCAATCGGTTAATCATCTGTTAGCGAAGATATTGGTTTGTAATACACGCAATTGGAGCCTTCGATAGTATTTTGCGTCGGTGGGAGTGAAAATAAATCAAGTTCCGATTTAAGACACTCGCACGAGTGCGCATGTAGAAAAGCCATCTTGTTTCAGCTATCCAAAAATATCTGCAACTGTTCGTTGACGAGTCTTCTTTTTCTTCTTATCGTTCTTATTATTCTTCTACTTCTTTATTACTTTTACTCTTTATTACACTTTTATTTTTATGGGAGATACGTCGTGGTTTACGTTCGTCCGATGAATGAGGAGTTCACGAAATTTTGCGCTTTTTATAACCAGACCCCCGCATGAGAGTGTCAATTTTTTCAGAGGCTTTGCGTTTGAGATTACTGCCTGATTCTCTCGCTCTCTCGCAAATAGCATTTTTCACAGCTATATTTCTATCGAAGATTTCACCGGCTACGTTTACACCAGCGCGCGATGCTTCTTTACCAACTGCTTTAGCGCCCTTCTTTAAAAGTGGTAACACTCGACGAAACAGGCCCCCGAGAAAGCTGCCGATACCGTGTCCTCGTTGATTAGATGTTCCGATATAAACATGGCTAATACCGCCGTACCCGCGACGGCCCCATCCGTGCTGCACACTGTCAATATCATCCATAGCGATGTAATCAATCGTGGGACCTTTTGAAATGTAGTGTCACAGTCAACGTTCCCTGCTCGAATAGTATAGGATCCCCAAATTCGTCTCTTATATCGATCTCGATAGTGTGTAAATTATTGCGCAAGAGAGGTATATATCGTGGCGTTGAAAACGATTAAATTTTTATCGAACCATACTGACAGTCATCAGTATCAATAGGGACAACTCGTAAGAGGAGTGTTTGTACATCGCCTGTAATATAGCTCTCGCAGATATCTGTGTATAGAAACATGCTACCTGGTATAGCACCGGTGAGAGATGCTGGCCTCGACCCTGTGTATTCGCAATGCGGCTCTATCATTACAGACCTACAAGCCTCTTCCGAGAATCCTAAGAGCCTCGCGATAGCGGGTGATACGCGAAAGTCATGGTATCGTAGATCGTCGCATACACGGGCCACTTCGATCTGCCCGCTCGGAAGCGATTTAAAGCGCAAATGACCGGCCACGTGAGGTAGCTTATTTATACTCTCCAAAAGAGCGTCTATAGTGCGATATACACCAGGTGGAACTTGGTCTCTATCAGAGCGTCTACGTGTTAAAAGATTTAAACCCGATAAATCATAATCACCATCCTCAAAAGTTACGAGATTTCCTACAGTAGGAACATGTAAAAGAGTCATCGGATAAGCAATTTCCACAAGAGAAACAGACCATTCTCCGTGCAAATGTGTCTGACGCGGTAGTTTGGTAATACATTTTGTCGTCGTATTATTCGGAAAATACTGCATACTACTGTTGCTCGGTAGTACGACAAAAAAAGAGCTATCCTTGGAGCTCATATTTATCAGGGACGGTGATTCCGTGCGTTCTTCCTCTTTGTCCTCTTCTTCTTCTCTTTCGACTTCTCAGATGACAGAGGTACTCGTACTCGCGATAATTCTGCCTCGTAGAAAATACCGTCGATAGTCTCGTTATTCAGATCGTGTAAAATATACACGAATGGTTCTCGATTCACTGATATTCGTTGAATCTCGAATAATTCGTTACTCCAACCACGCTCATATCCTTTCACGAAAGCTGCTTTAGCTGTACTGATACGTACCAAGTCACCGACGCTGTATTTAGGCTTTTTAATTTTTTTCGCATTACGCTCGTAATGCCGTGCTAAATTGTCTCGGGCTATTGAGGCGTTTTCGAGGGTTACTTCGCTCGGGGGAATACGCGTTCCCCTGTGTCTAGTGTGATTATAAGCATATAAAAAATTTTGTAAAACATCGATGTAACGCTTATTTCGCGTGTATGTAAAGTAGCGCCACATTCGCTCTTTTATTGTTCGATTAAAGCGTTCGGCATTCGAGGCTTTTATATCAGGGTTACGAGCAGCGCGAAAATCGATATTCTTTTTCTTGAGAATTTGCTGAAATGGAGTGCCGATAAATTCTTTGCCTCGATCAGTTTGTAATTGCTGCGGGCGACGATTGTTACTGCCTCCGAGTATGCGTGTGAGACCGCGGGCCACACTTGCACTCGTTTTGTCACGCAAGGCCTCGACCCACGCGTATTTGCTCAACACGTCGATGACAACAAGCAGATATGCGTACCCATCGTTGTACGTGGCTATCGAGCGAAGATCAGCTAAATCAGCCTCCCATACATCGTCTATATTACTCACGTTGTACATACGACGGGGAAATCGTCGCCGCACAAGACGATGCATGTTATATGAATCCTGTGTCTCGAGCCATGGTAAAATATTTTTTTGCGCTACTCTTCGATCCACCAGGGCCAAATTTTTTGCTCGAGAATAGGACGCAGGATGAGTGGTGTCATGATAGATTTTTTTAAGAATTTTCATAATTTTAACGATGACCAGTTAAATGGATTCTTTTTCTTTTTCTTTTCTAACGGTGCGCGAGATCGATATTCTACTTGCGCGATGTTTTGCAATTGTTCGTCCTCTTCTTCATCCCCCTCCTCTCCCTCGATGATGTCGTTTTCAGCCGTGAGCATTAAATCTCTGTTTGAGTGTGCGGTCTCGGCCTCGTTGTTGTTGCTACTGTTGCTGATGTTGCTGCTGCTACTATCGCTTTCGCGTGGTAAAATAAGACGCCGCTGCGGTGTCGAGGATGATGTAGGTGTAGGCTCGTGTAGTAACTCGGGATTGCCGATAAATTCGCGTGGCATCTGTATCGCTCGCAGAAGTTTGGCAAAGTGAGATCGTCCGATGGGTTTCTCGCGTTTTCTAGCTCGCATAGCATCGTTAACAAGATCAACGATATTGGAATTTGAAATTCTTCTACCGTCTATAGAAACAACACCATTACGATCCCATGTCATTTTTTTATCAACGGCGCTGCGATACAAATTGCGAAACAACGATATTGCTTTAGATTAACATTTTTTTTGGTACGCCATCGATAATAAATGTGTCATTAAGTCGAGATTTAACTTTGTTCATTAAAACGTCGTCGGATTTATTCTCGTGACTATCGAGTATTGCTATTTTTCGTTTTGATGAAATATTCGGTACTGCATTATCGTACTCGACCATATGAAGATAACGCTGTAAAACCTGCTGGTACGCTATCCATTTCTCTCTCTCGCTCTTATACGAGTGAGAGTTAAGAATTTCACTCAGCTCAGAGTCGAGGCGCGATAATGGCGTACCGGTAGTCTGTACGGGGGGCAACGGGTCTGCACTAGTAGTAGTAGTAGTAGTAGCAGCAGTAGTGGCGCGTCCAGCGAGACGATGTATGTTATCATGAGGTATAAGTACCATCTTTCTGGCATATTCCATGGCTCGTGTAGGCCAAGACAGGCACAAGAAGCAACTTGAGAAATCCGACACAGTGCTCGACGATGATCTTCCTCTTACCGCTCCAATTTCCCCTTTTGGCGGCTAGCCGTCGAAGAATTGTCGCGTGCCTCCGAAGATGATTCTTTTGCACGTTGTTCAGACTCACGTTTCCCTGTAAAACGTTTAGAGCACACTCGCATATACAGCGTACGAGCGCTACATCTGCATTGCGCAAAATTGCACGTCGTTGCTCTTGCTTCAGATAACACAGCGCTTGCAATATAATTATTTGCTTTTGAAGAGATTTTGCGTGATGAGAATGACACTAAGATTTTTATGATGGCTACCCTTGGTGAAAAGATCGACCACAGTATTGTTGGATGCCTCGCGCATTAGATCGTGAATGACCACAAGTTTAGGTCTTGTATCATTCGAGTAGTCTGCTGCTTGCGGTAAACCCTCGTGAAAGTCGATTTTATCACCGTACTCTGAATACCCAGACTGCCACTCGGAGTAATCAAAAAGTATACGCTCGAACGGGACATCCGTCATTTCGCGCATGTATTTAAAGAATTTTTTTACAAAATATGTTTTACCACAACCCGTAGGACCGCTATTCACCGCTGTCCATGGATGTTTCCAACGTGTATCCATATCGATGAGTGTCTATCAAAATCAATCAGCTGACTCTTAAATAAGCTTATACCGCGGCGGTGGCGGCGGCGGTGGCGGCGGCAACCCCGCGGCATCATCTATTTTCGTGGCCTTAACGAGCTGATAAGACGCGGCGCACCTGCACTAGCTGATGAGGTGCGGTCCCTCGGTATAAGCTGGTGTTTACGCCGTATGTAAATTAAATAACCATAGTTTTTATATTTCTCACAAATAAAGCAATATTTTTATTTCACTATGCATTAATCTCTATGTGCAAATTTTACGAATCATCAAATTCTAAACAGCAATATTATATCCTCGGATGTAGCACGAGAAAGTCAGAACAAAAGGAAACACTCGATAAGAAAGACGGGACAAAAGGAATCAACGATGAGAAAGTCAGAACAAAAGGGAACGGTAGAGAGATAGCAGCTACTGCTACAAATTGCAGCACAAAAAGAACGAGCCGACAACGATTTTATACATAATAAATCAATATATATATTTTTTAAATGTATTGTACACAGTAAATATGATACATGAAGTGCCGGCCCTGTAGACAATCTCTTGCATTCTATGTTTAATCAGGTGGATGTATACCTGAATCAAAAATTAGTTTCACCTCCAAATAATGCCTACGCTTATCGAGCGTACATAGAAACACATTTGAATTACGGTCCAGCAGCAAAAAATTCGCATCTCACGAGTGTTCTCTGGTACGACGATACCCCTGGAAAAATGGATGATATAGCATCGGAAAATACGGGTCTTGTGAAGAGAAAACAATTTTTAAATGTCGAAAAAACTGTAGACTTGCTCGGTCAACTGCATTGCGATATATTCAATCAGGAGCGGTTCCTAATAAACGGCGTCGAGATGCGACTACGGTTGGTGCGGTCTAGAGATTCATTTTGTCTTGTGGGGGACACAAAGAATGGTCAATGCGGCTTAAAGATTCGCGAGGCATCGCTTCTCGTTCGTAGAACAAAAATAGCTCCTGGTGTGCTGCTCCGCATGCTAGAACTCTGGCAAAATCTACGGCTAAATATCCTCTTACGAGAGTCGAGGTAAAAGCCGTTTCAATACACTCTGGTGTTCATGGAGAGACTATCGACAATATCGTGTTAGGTCAATTGCCGAAGCGTATAATTATCGGTTTTGTCGATAACAAAGCGTTTAACGGCGACTTCAGTATGAATCTATTCAATTTCCAAAATTACAAGATAAATTATCTCTCCTTCTTTGTAGATGATGCTCAAGTACCTTCGAAACAGTTACAACCTGATTTCACGAAAAATCATCTATATGTGGATGTATTTCAAACGGTGTTTTCGGGAACTGGAATACATTTCTTGAACGACGGTAATTCGATCGATCGCGATAATTATCGCGATGCATACTGTCTGTTTGCTTTTGATTTGACACCAGATCTTTCGGCGAACAGCAATACACATTGTGTTATGCCGGTACCGAGTAATTGGATTATTCGGTAGTCGGTATAGGAGATGGATCTCGAGTAAAAGATGGAAACGCGAATTTATATAAAAGGAAGTATTTATTATAAGCAACGGTAACTTTCCGTTGCCTATTTATATATCAAAGTAAGAAGTACAATAATGCGTTGTTTCGAGTATTAAACGAGGAACCAACCGTTCTCTTTTCAATCTAATTTAATACTGTCCTTTCGTAAAGCAGTTGCTAACTGTCTTCACGAAAATCCCTTAATTCGCAATTTTAGCGTTAGCTTATCGTCGAACGCCAAGCGAGTCGCCTCATGCTGCGTCGGCGTTCCTGGTGTCGATCGTACGATCGGGCATTGGACTTCGTTTCCTGTCTTGAACGAATTCCAATGTTACTTTGCTATGGAATATTCCCGAATACTAAATACGGAGTGGAATATTCCGCGGCACAACAATTGGAATTTAATAAAGTACGGTAGTGTGAGAATAGAGGTACGATTTGAGAATGCGCTTGCTTCAACGATAAATTGTGTAGTCTACGCGGAATATGATAATGTCCTTGAAATTGACGCCTCTCGGCAAGTAATGGTGGATTTTACCGGATAAGCGAAAAATGTGCTGATGTCGGCATAAAATTATTTCGTGTTAAGAGACGTAGAAGCGTGTCTGTGAGTAATTAATCAGTCGAACTCGAGCATCTGTACGGATTAGACGTGAAAATGGATATCGTCGTGGATATACAGGGAATTCATGGTAAAGACTCGGAATTTATTCCGAAGGAAATTGCCGTGGTAGCAATGGATAGACCGTACTCTGCTCATTGGATCGTCGCACCACCGTGTCACTTTGCCGAATTACCACAGCATTCGAGAAGCCAGAATAATTTTCTCTCGAAATATTTTCACGGTCTGGAATGGTACGAGGGCGATGTGAGCTGTAAACAGGCATACGCTAGCATGAAATTTCGCGAAAATCAAGACGTATATATACTCGCGGTCACGAGAAGGCTATACTTCTTTGCGATATAACGAGTCGTGAAATTTCCAACCTGGAGGATGAGGAGGGCGCTCCATCGTACACATTTATGCCGAAATCTTTACGAAAATGCTTCAGACACGCTATGATAAACGATACAGCGTCTTCGCATTGTGCAATGCGCCAGGCTTTCCAAATGAAAAATTGGCTTCGCGAGCACCCGTTTAAAGGAGAATCATACATGGATGTTTTGTCAGCAGACGAAGAGGAAGAGAATAAGAAAGAGGAGAAATCTTCATCATGTAGTCGTGACACGATCGACGACGATGTGAAATAAATTTTGCATATATATACGTCTTTCAAAGCGTATCGGTCATCATTTAATCATTGACTATGTGTTCAGCATGAACACTAGACAAATCTACGAGAGTCTGCAGTATCTACCACTTTCAGCCGTTGGCGTATAACCGGCTGACACAATTCCTCGTGTATGGTCCTTACCTGCCGGACTCGTAGTTAACACGGATAACCACGACGGACCTGGAGAGCATTGGATCGCCATGTACGTTAACCATCATGGAGAAGGAATGTACTTTGATATCTACGGGCTACCACCGGTTATACCGCAACATCTCGCATGACTACGAAGAAACTGCAAGTTCTATCGGTACGGCCTCAAGCAGCTACAGAGTAATACGTCGGATGTGTGTAGACAATTTTGCAGGGATGTTGCATACGACGGTAAATATGTGTAAAGTGATTTAAATAAAATATTGATCAATTAAAAACAAATACATCGTCTTACTGTGCCTCTTATTTTATAATCGAGGTCCCTCGCGCTACGGTATCATATTCTGCGCCTTTTACTGCAGAGCAAGCGCTTCGCGAGGAGCACAGCGCAAAGCGGTACGCACGTGCAAAACCGCTGTCGCTGCATTCAGAGCGCTGGACACCTTACTTATGATTCAAAGGGCGGTTTGCTATCTTCAAAGCCCGTGATACCAACCAGCAGCATCCTGAGCTTTCAGTCTGTCTTCAACTTCGTGATCGCGCAGTCAAAAACGTATTTTTCGCAATGTATCCTCGTTACGAGGCTAGCGGGTTTTCGGAGTCCTCAGTGCCGAAATAGACATCGGGTACAATGGCGGCGTCATGGACGAGGGCTTCGAGAACCCCGAGCTTCCTGAAGCAGACGATGCTCGGTTATGAAAGTGTCGACGCGCGCGCGCGATCGTGTGTGTGTGTGTTTGTGTGAGTGAGATAGTGAGAGACAGGAGTTTAAAATCGCCGTCGAAGGAAGGTGGACGTCAATAACAACAGAGGTAAGTACCTAATTTTTTTCCTTTTTTCAAGTATGTGTACACCTTTGCTCCATCCTGCTCTTATCTCTAGTCTTTCTTGTTCACCAGAGTACCCACACCACCTCACTTTACCATCTCCACGTTACCGACACTGGTTAAGCAGAGTGGGTAGCGCGACGGTGGAAAAGTGGGGTAGTGGGGGTAGCCGCGTGGTGGGGAAAGGTGTGGGGATAGGAGTGGGATGGAGCCAAGTTGTACACATACTACTCATGGGAGTCAAATCGCTCTTTTTTGGAGGCATATCCTCGTGGCAATCAGGGGTCGCGTTTACTCTTACTTCTACTCTGCAATCGTGTCGTTCTTTTTCACGAGAAAGGGGTACATCTAGTGGATCGGCCCCGATGGGAACGTTCCCACAAGGTATGCCGTGGACAAAACAGCATTGTTCTTGCCATCTACGGTGGTCATGCATTGGTATATCACCAACTTCCCATTTTTTAATAGTAACTCTGCAATCAAAACAACTGACCTCGTCGTCCTGTCCGGTGTAATAAAATCCTGCAGCGGCAAGTTGCCGCGGGTCTATAAAATTTACTGGCCAACTACG
Organism: Cylloceria caligata; assembly: GCA_963942595.1. Classification (NCBI taxonomy): domain Eukaryota; kingdom Metazoa; phylum Arthropoda; class Insecta; order Hymenoptera; family Ichneumonidae; genus Cylloceria; species Cylloceria caligata. Next base: position 7,587,776 of record OZ012711.1, on the reverse strand, counting down.
GTAACTGTAGAGACGCACTTGTTCGTATAAGTACATGCCGCGTGGGTCCTTTGATGACATGCTTATTGATAATCCGCACACTTTTATAATTAATTTTTTTGCGATGCAGGTATAAATAGTAGTGTATTTATCTAGTTATGTTAATAAAAATATTTATGCGTATATTTACTGGTATATGTTAATGTTCTTAAAGATGGTTATTATAGTATTCTCTTTATATTTGGTTGTACTCTCTCTCTCCTTTGAAGTCTAAAACTGATCGGGTTGCACTAAGATATATATATTTCTTTTTTCAAGAGGTTTTATTTAATACCTTTGTCTTTGAGTGCGTTTCCTGGTATCTCGTTTGCGTTGGCGTATTGGTAACTATGTTTGCCTTGTTTGTAAACCTTTAAGAAAAATTCCTATTCACTTAAACTTGAACATATTGATCATTGTTACTATTATTATTGCTATTACTATTATTACCATTATTATTGTTACTATTATTATTACTACTATGATTATTTATATGTGTTGGAAAATCAGCTGGCACACGGCGATCGATAATCGTCGTGCGCCTACCTGTTGCGCTGCTCTACCACGCGTTGTTCGGTTCAGTCGAAGATAGCCGAGGCATGGGTTTCGCGAAGCCGAGGATGTGCCTCGTTGGCACGCCGCGTCGAGCGAGAGGATGTCTCTCTCGCTTGACTTCGGTTTCGCTCACCGGCTATCTCGCTCAACTGACTCCAGCGCCCAACGAAACTTTCATACTCGCAGCCATCTTGAGAATTTGGCACTTTTTCGCTACACATCCACTGGACAGCACGCGCATCCATAGGACTCTCAGGCTTTTTCCACGGACATTATTCATCGGATTCACTCAACCTCTCGCTCTTCAGGACTCATTGCTCAAGGTAAGAGTGCTCTGGCATAATTATGTATTAATTCACTGTCAGAGAGGAGAAAATGGTACATCAGCACTGGGTCTCACTTGTGGCGTGCGTTGCAGCACATGCTGTACCACGTTCTCCTCATGTTATTTTGCCGGCTTAATTAATATAATTGAGCATGTGCCTCATATTCACTGTATTTTCCCCCAGTAAATCTGCTGGGAAAGTACAGTGAATATTTTTTGCTCAACCGTACAGCCTCATTCTATGTTGTATTGTGCTACGCAGTGTTGACTGCGTAGCTGGTCTCACACAAAATTACTGCACTCAAGCAACGTTAGTTGTAAGTGCTCTCATTAATTCATTGCAACCACTCTGCAATACACTGCTGAGTGGATGCAGTGAATTACACTCAGTAGCATCGGCGTGTCGTGCTGCGTAGTCCTGACTGCGTTGCACGCACCGCTGTCTCAAAATTACATTCAGCACACAATTGATATAATTGTGTGCTGCTCATATTCTGAGTCCAAATTCTATTCAGTTGTTTAATTTTATAATTTGTACTTTTTACTAAATTTACATTTTGGACAATTGTTCTAAATTAAAGGTTTTGGTATAAATTTTCAATAATTTTGTTAAACTGGTATCGTTTTAAATTGTGTTTTGAATACTGCGAAGGAAGGCAGCAATAAACCGCTTTCTCAGTTTAACATCTATGTGTCTGGTTATTTTCCTCTGGCCTCGAGTGAGTTCTCATCCCGTTTTCAATATATCCACAGATCAGTCAAGCTTCATCCGGACGGATTCTCAACAATATGTATTATTTCTTTTCATAATCAATATGTTAATTTATCGGATAGAGGGTTATTTGATTAACATGTTATACCACGGTATTTGGTGGACGACTTAGCACTGTTTTCTGCCAAAATTGTCTCCTAGTATTGAAATATCGTTGATAAAAGTAAATAAGTATTGCTATTAGGGCTTATTGTAGTTTTATATTTACTCCCGTATGATATATATATATGGTTTTATTTTTATTTTTATTTTCTGATTTTTCATTCGTATATATCAATTTTATTATGTAAATTCTATGTTTATTATTACATGATATCTAAAAAGAAAGTGCCGCATGAATGCGTACCATTTAAACATCGTATATTTTTACGCAAAAATGTTTCGGGAAAAATTATTTCGAAAATGTTAGTATGCAATTCTCGATTTTTTAAATCGATTTGAATGTACAATAATGTCTCTGTTCTGGAGTTTAATACGTACGTTACCGTTCGTTAATATAGTCTTTATTTCGTGCGGACCGGTGTAGTGGTCACCGAGTTTTCCGGGTTTTGGTCCTTTAAGCAAAAATACTGGTTCACCGACTTTAAATGCTACAGGATTAATTTTCTTGTCCTGATATATTTTGGAATTTTCTTTAGCCTTTATCAAATTTCGTCGTCCCAAACCCTGTATTTTATGGATTTGCGTGACCAGTTGCGTTAGATATTCGTCGTACGTGGCGAGTTTTTCCATCTCGGCAGGGGGCATACTAGAAGGGGTACGAGCTATCTTGCCAAAAACCGTTTCGTATGGAGTATGCTTAGTATTTTCGTGTACATTCGTGTTGTAATTGTAAATAGCCATTTCAACCCATTCATCCCAATTATTTTGTTTAGTGGTGAATTGTTTAAGATATTCACCAAGAGCATGATGCGATCTTTCCAATGATCCATTGGATTGAGGGTGAAATGCTGTGGTTCTAACTTTACGTATTTTGAACAATTTCGCAATTTGTTTTAAGAAATTACTCAAAAAATTACTACCTTGGTCAGTGAGTACCGCTTTGGGTGAGCCAAAATAACAAATGAATCGTTTGACAAATGCTTCCGCTATCGTTACTGCTTTTGCGTTAGGTAAGGGGATTGCTACTGAATATTTTGTTAATTGATCTTGAATTGTAAGTATGTATTCATTTTCTTGCTTAGTTTTTGGCAGAGGGCCTACTATGTCCATTGCAATTTTATCGAAAGCTATTGCTGGAGTATCTGTTATGATCATAGGCTGTTTAGTTTTTACGCGGACTAATTTTTTTAATTGACATTGTAAACACCGTTGAATATACAATTGGACGTCGGTTTTTAAATTTTTCCAATAATACAAATGACGAATTCGATTATATGGTAGCCTATGGTTGACGAATGCATTTCTTCAATAATCTCATTTTGTCTTTCCACTGGGGGTTGTCTAACTAACCCGTGACAAATAATGATTTTAACGTCGCTTTGCGCGAATATTAATCGAATTTGAGTCATAATATTTTCCCATGGCACGTTTAACATAAAACTTGATTTTGCAATGCTAACGGTTTGCAATGATAACTTGTCAATTAAATAACGAGCGCTTTTTAAAGCTTCTACTATATTTTCCAAAATTAATCTGGGACCTTCTCCAGAATTATTTGTGATAGGCAGAACTATATTGAATCTGTGAGCTCGTTTCATAATAGATTGAGCTTTCTTTAATTTTAGATTCTTTAAGTGTGGAAAATTTTCGTTATCTCGTAATGCAATAGCTCCAGTGTCTATCGGTGCACAGTCGGTGGAAACAAAATAAACTAAATTATCTTTTCGAGTTTGAAATAAATCTCGTGATTGTTTGACGTTGGAAGCAATAATCCTACCCTTCGTAGTTTTATGCGGGGTGGTGGCGGGCAATATAAGTGAATTTTCGGGTTCTACGTCGGACATGTTGTCGCTTAGGGGTTCTGTTTCGCTACCTTGAAAGAGTTCACGTGCATATTTTCCCTGTACTGTTCTGCTTGAGTTTTCCCGAGGGTTATGGTCCTCGAGTTCGCTTTCGTCGCTAGATTCGTTGTTCTTAAGAGACACATCGTTGTGGGATAGGACCGGTAACGGCACATGTGTTTGGCTACTTGGTCGATCTGAAGAAGTGTCGGATGGCAGAGGAAAGTCCTCGACACTGTAGGTCACTTGTTTAGCCTTAGTTTCGATGTTTTCATTCTTGCGTGTCTCCCGAGGCATATTAGCTTTCATTTTTACGGTGGGTTTCTTTCGCGGTGCCTTGTTCGCTGCAGGCGTCTGAAAAATTTTGTTTTCGTGACCAGTGGTCGTTGATTTGTATGGAGAGGCTATGTCTTCCAGCTGTTCGAAAGGATCAACCGACTCACGTACCCAGTCACATTCTTCTACATCGTTAAGATAACCGAAATTTCGAGGGACATCGTTGCTTAGATTTTCTTCCTCTTCGGAATCTTCTTCTAATAGTCGAGCTATATGGGTGCCTGATAAGATGCGTTGATTATTTTTACTGTGACTTTTTGGAGGGTTCGACCGAACCATGTAAATATCGTCTGTGGTAGTCAATGACTCTATGGGGTTTCTTGAGAGCGCGTCGGCGTTAACGTTAGTTTTTCCGGCCTTGTACACTACATCGTATTCGTATTCGGCGAGTTTCAGTCGCCAGCTCAGGATTTTAGGATTTCCATCTGTAGCCCGTCGTGAAAGTATACTACCGATAGCATAACCCGATGCATCTGTCGTTAAAATAAAAGGCTTGGAAAAATCGGGATATTGCAAAACTGGAGCCGTACAAAGTTTATTCTTTAAAATTTCGAATGACTGTTGTTGTTCGGGTCCCCAATCAAATATATTTTCTTTGCGTAATAAAGTCGTGAGGGGTTTTGATATCTTGGCGTATCCCTCTATGAACCGCCTATAATAACCTGTTAATCCCAGAAATTGTCGAATATTTTCAACATTTTTAAGTACGGGATATTCACGTACAGCTTCTTATTTCTTAGGATCGGGCCGAACTCCGTTATTCCCAATTATATGTCCTAAATACGCGACTTCTCTTTTTATAAATTCGCATTTATCTGGTTGTAATTTTTAATTTGCTGCTTCTAATCGTTTAATTAATTCGCGATATATCTTCTCGTGTTCTTCGAGATTGTAGGCATAAATGACAATATCGTCCAAATAAACAAATAGTCCTTTCCCGAGGAGCCCACTTAGTGTAAGGTCCATTGCTCTTTGAAACGTCGGAGGGGCGTTCCGAAGGCCGAACGGCATTCTAACGAATTCGAAATGGCCACGTGGCGTATTAAATGCGGTCTTATGACGATCTTCTGGAGAGATTTCTATCTGATGCAATCCTGATGCTAAATCGAATACAGAAAAGTATTGTGCACCGCCTAATTGATCTAATATATCGTTGATATTGGGTATGGGGTACGCGTCGGCGATCGTTTTTTCGTTCAGCGATCGGTAATCGACCACGACTCTCCATTTTTTATTACCCTGAGAGTCGGCTTTCTTGGGAACGACCCAGACAGGACAATTGTATGGCGAGGTAGAGGGTATTATTACTCCTTTACCGAGCATATCCTCTATTTGCTTACCTATTTCTTCTTTAGTACATTCTGGCCATCTGTATCCTCGAGTATTTATAGGAAGATCATCGGTAGTAGGAATGCGATGTTGCAATATAGTGGTGCATGTAATCGTATCTCCTGGGATTTGGTATAAATGTGCGCTTTCTTTTAAAAGCGTCTCGATACTTGCTTTTTCTTCTTCGTTCAATTCGGCGAGTCTTAATAATTCCTTAATTTGATTATAGCGGTCGATCATTACCGATTCTGATATTACGTAAGATGAATTTTCGCGAACGAAAGGTTGAATTTCGCGAGTGATATTAGCTATACTGAGTTTTTGTGTTAACGAAACGTTCATGATTTTATACGTGCTCGGACTATATTTCTCGCTTCTCAAACGTGTATCTTTATCTTTAATATTTTCTATAATATTTTCCTCTTTTGATGGTTCAAGCGTACAAACTGTTCGTAAATTCTTCGGGTCTTCATAATTTTCAAAATTGACAGTTTGATCGCAATGGTTTACAGGCACGAAAGGTTCAACAGGTTCCTGGCAAAGTACTTCTTTATTTTCCATCGTTATTTCTTCTTTTATTGACTCCGATGCTTTGGTAAAATCTGAATAATTGACTTTTACTGATTCAATTGTTTCAATGTTTCTATTCTCTCGGAGTATTTGTTCTTTGGTTGACGTTCTAAACTCCTCACTGTAATTATTAATATCATCAAAGGGTTCTGTCCTTTCCATCGGCACAGATATCTCTTTAACATCTGGATCGAGTTTTCGCATATCTCCAACAAGTTCTGTCCGTTCAGTCGGCACAGTTACGTCTGTGAAGCTCGAACAACCCGCATAATTAACACAATTAGACTCGCTATCTCTTGCCGATATTTTAGTTTTTATTGGATTTGGATTAACGACGTTTTCTTCTTGAACATAATTTTCATATACTTGAGAAGATTCTGTCCTTTCCATAGGCACAGATTGTCCCAAAAAATTTGAGCTGAGCTCCCTTAATTCTCCAACGAGCGCTGCCCGTTTCGTCGGCACAGACACCCCTGTGGAGCCAAGGCAAGTCTCCTCATTAACACAGTTTACTTTCGTCTCAATCGAATTCGGATAGACGACGTTTTCTCTAGATACAATAATCTCTACAGGTTCAATATAAGTGCTCTCCTTGCTCAAATCCGACGTACAAAGTTCCATAAAATTTCGCGAACTAGACTGCAATTTTTCAACTTGATCTTCTATTTTTACTTTACCAATTTCTTTACTTGATTTTTCATTTTTCACACGGTTTTCGTAAGCTTCTTCAATAATTCCTGAACAATTTCTTATTTCTTCCTTTATAATTTTTCTCACAAAATCAACCATAGAATCTCCGCGGGGTAGTGTCTCTGATAAGAACGCATTCTTTCCCGTCGGAATGAATATTTTCCCAATATTTTCACTTGAATTGATTTTATCTTTATTAGTTTCATGACTCAGTCCGTCCGAGGACTTATTTTCTTTTATTCATTCAACATTACTTGTTACCTGTTGTTCCTTTTTCGTCTTTGAATCGTCAGTAGATTCTCTTATTCCTGTACTGTGAATTAATTCCTCCGATGACATTAACTCTAGTACTGGTACCTGGACTTGAACCGAATACCTATTGCTATTTGTCTCATAAATGTAAGCTTTACCATTATTATTAATGACAAACCCGCTCTCTATGTTTATACCTTCACCTGCATCCAGGGGAGGCAGATAACCTTCCCGTAAATCCAAATTCTTTACTCTCACGAAGCACAATTTGGTGGACTCTGCAAGGATAACAATAGTTTCCTGAGTTGCAAATGGTATTCTTACATTCTGCATTTTCAATTGTCTTTTCTCATAGTCAATTTTCACGCGATTGCCGTCAAGGTATTCCGAACCCAATATACCAGCTTCCTTTATGGGGAAGTTATTATCTACAATATGGAAAGTAGCGAAACGTCCGAAGGCTTGTATTGTAATATGACCCAAAGTCAAAATTGAATTTGTTGTTATTCCATTAAGTTGTAAAATTTCTCCGTGATTTATAGCGATATGTTCATTTACAAATTGTTTCTTTAAAATATTCGGCCCGGCTCCCGTATCAACCATAAGAGTGATAGGGGATATTACTTCCGATGCCGTTATCGTAACCGTCGGAACACTACTTTCTCGATGCAATTGTATATTAAAGATACGGACTACTCGCGGTTGAGGGTCGAAGCTGCGATTGAAATAGTACGGATCGGATGCATGTTTAGCAGAGTCTCCCTGAGCGCACCCGTACTCGGAAGACCACTTCGGTTTCCCGTACTTCCATATGTTGCTTCGTTCTCCCTTCGAGCGGGACACTCACGGATAAAATGACCGGGTTGTTTGCAAAAAAAACATGGTCCTGTTGAATTCATGGAATTATTATTGAAGTTATTAATATTTCAGCGATTTTCCGATCGATTGTTATTTAAAGGCTGGGAATGATTGTTACTATAAGGACAAATATGGGCCCCGTGGCCTTCTTTTTTACATATTTGGCACTAAATATCGCTAGGATTTTGGTATCGGAGATTGACTGGTACCTGTGTTTGCGGTAAAGACATTAGTTTGGGGGGGACTGAGGGTGATTGAGGACATCTATTCGCTGCGTGTCCATGATTTTTACAAAAGTGACAAAACATCGATGTATTTCCCGACTCTTTCCTTTCAGGAGGAAAAATTTTATAACAACGATCGGCAGTGTGTCCACGCTTGTTACATACCTGGCATATAGTGAGCGGAGGACCGTCAAAGACGGGTTTATATTTATTTGAAGCGGGGAAGATTTTAAGACATTTGTCGGCCGAATGTCCCGTTCTTTTACAGATCTGACATATGATAAATGAAGGAGCTTCGAGGCTAGATTTATTGTTATTTAAAGGTGGAAAATTTTTAAAACATTTGTCTGCCGAGTGTCCAGTCTTCTGACAAATCTGACATATGTTCGGTCCTTTATCGACATTTTCCGTATTTTGTAACCCAACAGCCAACGCTTGGTTATTCTTTTGAGTCGAACATTCTTTAGTATTGTGCCCTTTTTTATTGCACAACTGGCAATGCACTTCTTCGCTTGCTACCACGTGTACTCCTCGTTTCGCCTCGGGCTTAGGGACCCTTGGACTCGACGTTACTTGCTCACCGCTATGCAAGGCTGCTTGGGACACTAAACTCTTTTCGGTCTGCACTGCTAGCTTTATTAATTCTTCAAAATTATTATTAGGAGTTAATCGTTGCTCGATTTCCGGTTTTAAACCGTGTAGAAAACAAGCTCGAAGGCTTTGTTTAGTATTATCAATAAAAGCGCCAGCCAAGGGATTATCTTCGCTCGCATCGTAATTTTCAAGTATCAAATTTCCCAAATCTCGTACACGATTCGAATAGGCAATAACAGACTTACTTTCTCTTTGGTATATTGATCCTAATTCACCTTGCAACTGATATTCGTTTCGCGTGGGTGCATAAATATCTTTGAGAAATTTACCCAAATCATCTATTTTTTCAAAGGTTTGCCCTTGTATAGTGCGATGGGGTTCGCCAATTATTTTTATGCGTACTGCTTTTACTAAATTTGATTCGGCGCCTGGCCCCATCATGGCCAATGCTTCCTTGCATCCTTGGATAAACATCCCCAATGACAAAGTATGACCGTCATAATTCGGTATGACAGCCAATGCATCTCGAAGAGACAACGTTTGGTTATTATTAACCATTATGGGAGGAGGGTCGGGTACAGGGTCACTAGTTTCAAGAAAAAAGTTCACTGGTGGTATTTTACTGGGCTTTTTATCTGGACTCGACCTTTTTCTCGTGGGGTGGGAGGAACAACCAGGAATAGCGGGTTCGTATTCAGATAGCAGGTGTAAATTTTTCAACAAATTCTGTGGGACAATGTGGGAGGGTTTAATTATTGATTTTAATTTAGATTTTTCACAAGTATTCCTTCTTCTTGTTGAAGTGGACAGTGTTTTATTATGACTCACTAGGAGCGGTGTACCGATGGGTGAGTTGAATGGGGTAGACCCACCTGCAGGAGTGTAAAATATGTCGCTGGAGTTCGAAAGGCCTAACGTGGGCGTGGTGCCTACGGGGTTCGGGGTAGTAATGACTGTTGTATTCGTACCTGTCGTCTCGTGTGTAGCGGGCTGCACCTCGACGCCTTTTACAATATGTTCGGGGGATGCGGGGATCTGAACTGGAATTTCGTTACAGGGATCTCTATATCTTACAAGTGGTAAATATTGGTGACCAGGTTCTTCCAAAAATCCAACCACAGACAGTAAATTGTTTCCGGATCTCGCTGCAAGTGTTTCTTGCACTCGATTCGTGAATTGCTCAAAACTTTCCGAATTCTTTGAAATTTCTTGGATCTGTAAGGGACTATTCGATGTACTGTAATTGTCAAGATTGTCTGATAACATTTCTTCAGTACTTGAAGAATCACTTGCTTCCTCGCAATTTATTTCCGTTTTTGTAATAATTAAATGACTTGACGTTAATTCCAAGGATTGTATACGACTATTTTCGTCTACTTTAATTAATTCAGGATTTTCTTGATTAATGTCGCTACTTTTCTCCGTATCCGCAATAATTTCTCCCGTTGGATTCGTTGTGGAGGGAGTCTTGGGATGCGAACTGTTAATACTTTCGTCGGAAAATTCTTCGACTGTTTCAAATTGGGATTTAGGAGGGCTCTGTATTCGAGATTTCTTTTTTCGGTCCTCAGGATAATCATGTATTACATTATCATCAACTCTTACCTTTGATCGAGTTGAACTCATTTATGATGTATTTTATATAAGTATAATAATATATTTGCTCTCTTTTTTTTTTTATACCGCATCAAAGAGACATACAAGAATACATAAGAATATTATGAGAGTAAAATTGCGCAGGAGGAGAAAATAGGAATAACTTTCTTTTTGTTACTTGTAACGAGGAAAAATTATGGAACTTTATTCCTTTAATTTTGTTTCAAAATTTCCCTGAGGAGAAATCAAATGTGGTTTTTCTTTCAGGAGGATAACTTTATGTTTATTCATCAATTCGATCTTAGTGATACGAGGCTTGCAAGGTGTTACTATCGGATGATAGCGTATCCCTTCTATCGAGTGAGCTTCGTAATCAGCGACGAGTTCATCTAGAAAATTTTTCCGCTCGATTTCTCGGATTTGCTTAAGGCGTTTTATTCTATATTCACTCGGTATTTCTGTGTCGACGCCCTGTGTGACTTTACTGCTGCTTGCTTCGTACGTAATTTCCCTTAATAAATATGGTATCTCTTCGTTAGAGAGGCCCGTGCAATCTGCCTTTGGACTGTCTGAATAATTTTTATACTTCTCTGTTTGTTCACCTAAAGGTCCCTGAAAACCTGTTATTTTTTCTTGGTTAAGGAAAATACCTTCGTTATCTTTTGTAGATTTGATGCTAGAGACTCCAAAGTTTTGCTTGTTATACGATTCACTCGCTGTTACTGTTAAAGGACGATTCGTTTTATTAGAATTTAAAATTCTATTCCTTTCTTGCCTCGAATAGTCGTTATGTACTGCAATTGTGTCGTCGCAATCTTTCTTATATTCAGTTATTTCTTTTCCTTCGAGAGGAATAATTTTATTATCGCTTTCTATTTCAATATTAAAGGCTCTAAAATCTTGCTCGTTATACGATTTGCACGCAATTGTTGGTACTTGGTACTGTGTTTTTAACAATTGCTGTTTTAATTACAGTGCTTGTATTTTTCTTCCTGCTCTACGGGTTTTCGGCATGGATGAAAGATTAGGGTTGGTAATTGTCAAAATTAGTAGATAGTACGTATGGTTATGTCTGTCTCGTTTGTATGTTATGTTTCGTGATCGAAACTTGCCAGCCCCAAACTCACTTGCGTGAGGAGCTAAAACATAGGATTTCTCTTCACTAGTGTAATGTGTTTCGTGAACGAGTTTTGCTAGCCCCGAACTCACTTGCGTGAGGAGCTAAAACATAGGATTTCTCTTCACTAGCGTAATGTGTTTTGTGAACGAGCCTTGCTAGCCCCGAACTCACTTGCGTGAGGAGCTAAAACATAGGATTTCTCTTCACTAGTGTAATGTGTTTTGTGAACGAGCCTTGCTAGCCTCGAACTCACTTGCGTGAGGAGCTAAAACATAGGATTTCTCTTCACTAGTGTAATGTGTTTCGTGAACGAGCCTTGCTAGCCCCGAACTCACTTGCGTGAGGAGCTAAAACATAGGATTTCTCTTCACTAGTGTAATGTGTTTTGTGAACGAGCCTTGCTAGCCCCGAACTCACTTGCGTGAGGAGCTAAAGCATAGGATTTCTCTTCACTAGTGTAATGTGTTTTGTGAACGAGCCTTGCTAGCCCCGAACTCACTTGCGTGAGGAGCTAAAACATAGGATTTCTCTTCACTAGTGTAATGTGTTTTGTGAACGAGCCTTGCTAGCCCCGAACTCACTTGCGTGAGGAGCTAAAGCATAGGATTTCTCTTTACTAGTGTAATGTGTTTCGTGAACGAGCCTTGCTAGCCCCGAACTCACTTGCGTGAGGAGCTAAAACATAGGATTTCTCTTCACTAGTGTAATGTGTTTCGTGAACGAGCTTTGCTAGCCCCGAACTCACTTGCGCGAGGAGCTAAAACATAGGATTTCTCTTCACTAGTGTAATGTGTTTTGTGAACGAGCCTTGCTAGCCCCGAACTCACTTGCGTGAGGAGCTAAAACATAGGATTTCTCTTCACTAGTGTAATGTGTTTTGTGAACGAGCCTTGCCAGCCCCGAACTCACTTGCGTGAGAAGCTAAAACATAGGATTTCTCTTCACTAGCGTAATGTGTTTTGTGATGATTGTGTTGTTAGTGATACGTCCGCGGGCAAATCTGGTTGCCCATGTGTTAGGTCGAAAAGGGGGTAGTTAAGGTAGGGTTTACAGAATGCTGTCTGCTGGTGTAAGCGAGACGGTGGATTTGTTAAAGGTCTGTGGCAGAAAGAGCATCACGTGCAGGTGGAGGTGCAATGTTATGAGCGGTGGATGGAGGTGAACGATTCTAGTGATCGCTCGAGGGGGTTGTTAAGATGAGCAACGTAGGAGTGAATAGCAGAACTGTTTTGTAATTCTATTAATATTTTCTGAATTGTATGGCAACTGTTTTAACGCTTGGTAGATTGACAGATTTTATGTAAATGATAGTACCAAGAAGTTAATGTTACGGAGCGAATCGTATAAAAACAACACAAGAAGTCTGATGTTTGTCTGGTTAAAACAAATATAATCTTACTCTCTATAATTAATATTTGGGGAAGCTATTTTCCTTGTAGTTCTCCTCACGTATGTTTTAGCAGTTATTCTTTCTTGCTGTTTTATTCGTTCTAAACCAAGTCGATTTAAGAAAATTTCTGGCGTGACTTCTTCAATGAGTTCTTGCGCGAGAACCTCGAGTTCCTTTATACGCACTTGAAGTATAAATAATTTTTCCAATGGTCCCATATAATGGAGTACAACTTATGAATATGTATATATATATATGTATATATATACACATCCACGTATATGTCTTTCAATACAAGTTTTATCTTCTCTACTTTTTTTTTTATTCACCAGTCATTATCGAATATTAGATTCCACATTTGAATTCCACAAGGTCAATTTACTTACGAAGAAGGCTTACCGTATAACTTGAATAATAGCTGGTATTCTTCTAAAAAAAAGGTAAATTTTTATGAAATGGCTTGGCTCGTTAAAATTCACTAAAAAGAAGAAAAAATCAATTCCTGTGAAATAAATCAACTCTAAAAAATGCAATAAAAAGGGAAAGGTTAGAATTTATGAATTAGATCGTTTTATAAAAACTCAGTAGTAAAGAATGATCGTTTTTCATGAAGTGCATTGAATCGTTAAATTCAATAAAAAGTAAAAAAAAAATCAATTTCTTTAAAATAAATCAATTCTCAAAAATGCGATAAAAAGGGAAAGGGTGGATTTTATAAATTAAATCGTTTTCTAAAACCTCAGTAATAAATGATGATAAATTTTCATGAAATGCTTTGAATCGTTAAAATTCAATAAAAAGTGAAAAAAATCGATTTCTTTAAAATAAATCAATTCTCGAAAATGCGGTAAAAAGGGAAAAGGTGGATTTTATAAATTAAATCGTTTTCTGAAAACTCAGTAATAAATGATGATAAATTTTCATGAAATGCTTTGAATCGTTAAAATACAATAAAAAGTAAAAAATCGATTTCTTTACAATAAATCAATTCTCGAAAATGCGGTAAAAAGGGAAAAGGTGGATTTTATAAATTAAATCGTTTTCTAAAAACTCAGTAATAAATGATGATAATTTTCATGAAATGCATTGAATCGTTAAAATTAAAAAAAAAAGTGAAAAATCAATTTCTTTAAAATAAATCAATTCTCGAAAATGCGGTAAAAAGGGAAAGGGTGAATTTTATAAATTAAATCGTTTTCTAAAAACTCAGTAATAGGTGATGATAATTTTCATGAAATGCATTGAATCGTTAAAATTCAATAAAAAGTAAAAAATCGATTTCTTTAAAATAAATCAATTCTCGAGAATGCGGTAAAAAGGGGAAAGATGGAATTTATAATTTGAATCGTTTTCTAAAAACTCAGTAATAAATGGTGATAATTTTCATGAAATGCATTGAATCGTTAAAAATCAATAAAAAGTAAAAAATCGATTTCTTTAAAATAAATCAACTCTGGAAAATGCGGTAAAGAGGGAAAAGGTGGATTTTATAAATTAAATCGTTTTACAAAGTTCAGTAACAAAGAGGGATTATTTTTCGTGAAATGCATTGAATCACTAAAACTTAATAAAAATTAAAAAATCGATTTTCGAGGATTAAATCGGCTTACAAAACCACGGTAAAAAGGGCAAAGTAAAAGTATTTTCTTTTCAGTTGATTCTTTTACACAATATTAGTTTGAACAAAACTAACACTCTAAGATCCCGGACTAGCCCCCAGAATTTGTTACGTCAAAATCGCGGCGTATCTTACGAACCCACGAATTTAACATAGATTTCACGTTTCGGTGTATCTTTTCCGTGCTCTGGTCAAGGAGAATAAATTCTCCCTTTACCACACCCGACGAGAAAATACCGAAGACGCAAGCCCGTTTTTGAGTCTAACCTCGCGGAAAATTACTCGGGATAGGGCTGGAGTGCGTTTTGTTCTTGGTTGGGGATAATCACTTCACGAATAATGGGGAGGAACTTGAACGACAATTTCACGCGGAGCAAGATTTCACTTTAATTGGTAATTGAAAATTATACTTACGGTTGTTTGTTGCTGTGGTTCTTACTGTTGAACGTTGGTTGGACGTAGATTAGTGTAGTCAGACAGACTAAAAATCGAACGTAGGCGTTGGTGCGTATTAATAATTATTTATTGAAATAAAACTACATGAGTAGTTGAATGTTGCACGTTCAATATTTCCGATTTTACAAGCGTTAATAATCATAAGTACTGTACTCTTACTCTGTACTACTTGAAACTATACTTTGTGAAAATTAAGCCGTGGTGAAAAATTATCGTTCTGTACTACTTTATTTCCCGGCAAACAGTACTACTTGTTGCCTTGGGAAAAGTCTAATTCACTGCCGGCGACTTATTGACTGCCAGGCTAGTGATTAGTCCTCTACTTAACCCCCCGTGAAACTGTCTTACTTGACTCCCCGTGAAAAAAGTGTCGCCGGCCGATTTTCGCGGCCTTTTATATGGCTTAGTTTTTCAGCGTTTGTACGGAACTTAATTAAATCCTTCACATGAAACCACTAGTAGTAATTTTGTTACAGATTCTGTAGTTAACTTCGACGTATGCAACCTGATTTCTGCGTTAATCTCTTATTAGTGTAAATGGTTTTGTTGAGTTATGGCTTATTCCAAGCATCATTGGTTATTCGTTAAATTAGTGATTACTCTAGTTATAGCTAATGAGTTTTCTTAAATAATTTGTTAGTTAGACGTTAGATTTCTTATAGTTAATAAGTTTTCTTAAATAATTTGCTAGTTAGACGATTATTCTCGTACTATAGAAACGAGAGCGAGAGAGGGAGAGAGAGAGAGAGAGAGATGGATTTTACATGAGAGCGTCTCGTCTAGCTTGGTTACTCGTACATTTCGTTCGTACGCAAGTCGGCTAGATCACCGTTCAGCCCTAGCGATAAGGCGTTCGTCGTGGCGCAGAGTCGCCCAGCCTCGCTTTCCTGCAGAGGAAGCTTTATTGAAGCGCGTTACCGTTTTCTCGCTTTCTCGATTCGTTTTACTTTTAGTATTTAGCTGTAAAACAATCGTAACATTTTATTTTATCCTGTCTATATATGTGTAATATATTCCATATAAATAACTTAATGGTAAAACAAGTATGTCTATGCATGGAAACGAGAGAGAGCGAGAGAGTTCTTCTCTTGAGAACGACTCGCCTAGCTCGGTTACTCGTACATTTCGTTCGTACGCAAGTCAGCTAGATCGCTGTACAGACCTCGCGCAAGGCGTTTTCGTTGCGCAGAGAGTCGGCCAGCCTTGCTTTCTTGCAGCAGAAGCTTCATTGCAACTCAATTTTAGTCTCATCTCTTTCTCGTTTTTCTGTCTATTTTTCGCTATTTTACCATAAATTAATCCTAATATTTCCTTTATCCTTTCTATATAGACATAACATGTTCTATATATTTATGATGGTTTTTTTTACTATAAATTCCAATATTTTACGAGAGACATGTTAATACAGGGTGTCCGCCGGGAAGGTATACTACTTTGTTTTGCCGCCATTTTCGTAAACGTTAGTCTTGACAATTCATATTTGGCAGTCGTGAAGTAGACACGTGGCAAATTTATTATGGAAAAATATTCGATAAACCAACGTGTTTTAATCGTTAAAAGCTCGCCCATGACAGCTCGCCCATGACAACCCCGATTTTCATGAAAAAATCATAATGAGTGACGAGGCACATTTTCATTTATGGAAAACCCTCAAATTATTCATCAGTCACCTTTACATCCATTAAAAGTGACAGTCTGGTGTGCAATTTGGTCAGGAGGAATCATTGGACCTTACTTCTTTGAAAATCAAAACGGCGTAACGGTAACTGTGAATGGGGAGCGATATCGTGATATGATTGAAAACTTTTTAACGCCACAACTGCATGCTTTGGGCTTGATTAACATGTGTGTTGAGAATCCGTCCGGATGGCTTGACCGATCTGTGAAGATATTGAAAAAGAATGAAGCCTCACTCGATACAAGAGGGAAAATAAACCAGACACCGAGATGTTATATTGAGGAAGTGGTTTACTCTACCTTCCTTTTTATTGTAGAAATACAATTTTAACAGAAAATGCGTGGACACTACAATTAAAGTTTACACCAAATTGATTTAATTTAGAAAATTGTCCGAAATATAAATTTTGAAAACAAATACAAATTATAATTAAATGAACAAGTTGAATTTTTAATCTAAATGTGAGCAGCACACAATTATATTAATTTATATGAATTTAAACTTGAGACAGCGGTGCGTGCAACGTAGCGAAAGCTACGCAGCACGACACGCTGATACCATTGAGTGCGAAAATGTTTGTGTGTAATTCACTGCAACCATTCAGCAGTGTATTGCAAAGTGGTTGCAGTGAATTAATGAGAGCATTTGCAATAACCTTGCTTGAGTGCAGTGATTTTGTGTGCGACAAGCTACGCAGTCAGCACTGCGTAGCACAATACAACATAGAATGAGGCTGTACGGTTGAGCAAAAATATTCACTGTACTTTCCCAGCAGATTTACTGGGGGAAAATACAGTGAAGATGAGGCACATGCTTAATTATATTAATTAAGCCAGCAAAATAACATGAGGAGAACGTGGTACAGCATGTGCTGCAACGCACGCCACAAGTGAGACCCAGTGCTGATGTACCATTTTCTCTTCTCTGACAGTGAATTAAATACATAATTGTGCCAGAGCACTCTTACCTTGAGCAATGAGTCTTGATGAGATATGTTGAGCGATGCCGATGTAAAAAGGTTGATGTAAAGTCCCAAGAGTCCCGTGGATGCGCGTGCTGTCCGAAGGATGTGTCGCAAAAGTGCCAAATTCTCAAGATGGCTGCGAGTATGAACTTTATGTTGAGCGCTGGAGTCAGTTGAGCGAGATAGCCGGTGAGCGAAACCGAAGTCAAGCGAGAGAGACATCCTCTCGCTCGACGCGGCGTGCCAACGAGGCACATCCTCGGCTTCGCGAAGCCCATGCCTCGGCTATCTTCGACTCAACCGAACAACGCGTGCTAGAGCAGCGCAACAGGTAGGCGCACGACGATTATCGATCGCCGTGCGCCAGCTGATTTTCCAACAATGTGGTATCAACAAGACGGTGCCACATCGCATACAGCCAGGATTATAATGGAATTACTGCGAGACCTCTTTCCACAACAAGTTATTTCAAAAAATGATGATGTTAATTGGCCTCCACGGTCGCCTGATTTGACTGCTCCGGACTTCTTTTTGTGGGGATATCTAAAAAGCAAGGCTTATGCAAACAAACCAGAAACGCTTGAGCAACTCAAACAAAATATTCGTGATGAAATTAATGAAATACCGCGTGAAATGTGTGAGAATGTAATGAAAAATGTGCTCAAAAGGGCTCGCATTTGTGAGGCTAACAGAGGCGGACATTTATCTGATATTGTATTCCATACGTAATTGCCGACATTGAATAAAACATTTATCAATATAAGATCCATTCTCTTTCATTTAACCAAAAATTATAAACAAACAAAGTAGTATACCTTCCCGGCGGACACCCTGTATATAGACGTAACATGTTTTATATATTTATGATGGTATTTTTACTATAATTACCAATATTTTACGAGAGACATATTAATATAATCCCAAGAGAAAAGGGGAATTAATCCTGATATACTGATCTTTCTTCTATTACCCGACTATACTTGATAAGCTCATTAATTCGATGTGGGTTGTACTCGTTTTCGAGTGACAGCCATGGGTAGTTTCCATATGGAAGCATAATTGTTCTTTTTGCTGCTGATATTTTACCTAGAGTGTTCGTGTGAACATTTTGATAGTCATAACTCTTTCGTTTAAATCAACAGTTCCTCCACTTTTATTAATTGTTTCGCTTAGTTAATAATTTTTCGTGATTTCATCATCTTTGTAAAGAGAGAGAGAGAGAGAGAGAGAGAGAGAGAAGATTTCAGGCAAGAGCGAGAAGAAAGGGTGCGGTCGCTTGGTCACGTGATAGCGTTCCCTCCAACCGCTCCCTTATGACCAACAACGCCCCGACGGCGACTAGCCGAACCCCTGGTCTAGGATTGAGGGTAAGGCCGCGCTGAATCATAGATCCATAAATGGCAGTCGATAACTGGGTCTACGCAGTAGATCCCATGGTTTGAAAGTTTGCCTTTTGACCGGGAGCGCCGAAAAATTCCATCTTTACAAGATTAATTCTTCCCGGGAGACGGTCGGTAGGGTCGCATCTTCACCCTGTTCCGATCTCCGTCGCTAAAATCGCTCTTCTCTTCTCTTAAGAAGTTCAAGGATAAAAGAAAAATGTGAGAGGTTACTTTTACTGTAGTGAAACTAAAACAGAAGAACTTTAACGTAATCGAAATGAGAAAGATAAACGCGACGTTACGTCAGGACGTAACACCACTCTTGGTTCTCCATTCACATCCTCTTGAGCGAGGATTGCTTCGAGCGCGTATCCACTCGCATCCGTGGTGAGCGTGTATGGCTTCCGCGTATCTGGAAATTTTAGTACGACCTCTTCGCAGAATAAATTTTTAACGTTTTTAAATGCTTCCTCCATGGCCTCGTCCCATCTCCAACGAACCCCTTTTTTCAGAAGATTTACTAACGGCGTAGTCTCGTGCGCATGTCGATTCGTGAATTTTGTATAGAAATTGATTAATCCCAAGAAACCTCTCAATTGTTTAATGGTGTGAGGTCGAGGATATTCGTGAATTGCCCTTATTTTCTCTGGGTCAGGTTTCAAACCCTCCGTCGTGAGGATATGTCCGAGAAAGGTTACTTCCTTCCGGAAAAAATGTGACTTACTGAATTTTAATGTCATCCTGTGCTGTTGAAATCTCTCAAATAGTTCTTTTAGGTGATCCAGATGCTCTTCATGCGACGTCGACATCACTAAAAGATCGTCGACGAAATTAATGACGAAATCCAGACCATGCAGGACCACGTCAAGAGCCCTTATTAAACTAGCTGTACTGGTCTTTAAACCGAATGGCGTAACTGTAAATTCGTAACATTTCCCGTTATGTTGAAACGCTGTGTATTTCCGCGATTCCGGGTGGAGGGGAATTTGCCAAAAATGCTAGTTAAATCTAGCGTGGACATCACAGATAGTCCCCCACAACGTTGGAAAATTTCCTCGATTGGTGGAGCGTTATTATAATCATTAATTAAATAATTATTTAATTCCCGTGCATCCAGACAGAGGCGGACGGAATTATCGCTCTTCGTGACCGGCATCAGGGGATTTATATAGACACTTTCCGATTTTTGTATAATCCCCATCTCGAGCATTCTCTCAATCTCCCTCTGTACCCTCTCTCGTTGTAGCAATGAGACAGAATATGAACGGTGGAAGTACGGCTTTGGATCCTTCAGTAATAGCCGGTGCTCATATGCAATCATTTTTCCTGGTACCTTGTCGAAAATCCCTCTTCTTTCTCCCACAATCCTTTTAAATCCTTGTCTTATCTTTAATTATAGATCCTGGCATTCCTCCATCTTATCCTCAAACTCCTCTTCTGTTAAGCTAATATTCTCTCCGTCCTCAGGATTATTCTTCATGTCGACCGTGGTACCCATCTTATTCATCTCAAACGAATGCACATTTTTCGGATTTATATGTCGCCAAATTCCATCCTTTAATTCCACAACTACCTTATCGTCAGCTGCTAAAATTTTATTTTGAGAGTCTATTGATATCTTCAACACCAGCATCCCGTCTATACCAATTAATACAGGCCTAACTAATTTTGGCACCACCAGCATTTGTAAAGTTCCAGTCGATCCGTATGCCTTTGCCTCGACCATAATCTGCTTCTTGATGCGTTCGGTTTCCCCACCAAATGCTCCGACCACCTGCGTTGATGTTACTGGCAGAACAGGGCAATTTTTTAAAATTTCTTCATTTTTTCGAAAAAATTCCCCTGAGACACACGATACCTCACTTCCACTATCGATGAGACTCAGCTCTGAGATTCCAGCAATCCCCACTGGTATCTCCGGACACCTCGGATGAGTCTCGTCGTACCACTTCCTCGGGCTACTCTCCACCTCTTCGTATAAATACTCGCGTGGATTTTCCATGAGCGTTGAACACGTCGCCTGCTTTTCCTCTTCCTCGTCGACCACCCTCGGTGCTGGCCCTCTGATATCTGGTACTATCTGAATTCTGGCAACGTTTTCAGGCCACATATTTTCTTTATCATCACATGAGCCTTTACCGTCTTCCTGAACTCGGCTTTCCACGGACTTAGCCTGCCCTCGCCGTTCGGTGTCCTCCTCTACCACCTTCTGCACCGCCTGTTCGTTACTCCTGCATCGTTCTTCTTTTCTTTGTAGGTTCTTCACTCTTTTCTTCTCTCTTTTCCTCGCGTTCATCTTCTGTCTAATGCTTTTTCTTTCATCCTTCAGCGTTGCGCTCCGTCCCTCTAAGTTGTTGTTTATCTTTCTCTTTTCCTCGGGCACAACGCTTATGCGTTTCCCGAATTACTGTTTCCCGCTCTCGAGCATTCCGGTACCGGTTCTCTCGGGATCGTGTGTGCTACAAACGGACCCTGTGCCCCACGATTCATGCTATTTACCTGTTCGTTCGGCTGCTGCTCCTGTCTCTGCATCTCAGGTCCAGTTGGTCTGTTATTTTCCGGCCTCGGAAAACCTTCTGAGCGGTTTTCTTGCCAAGCCGGTCTCGATGGTTGCCATGACCCGTTATTCTGCCATGGTGGTCTATTCCCCCCGACCACTTTGACGTCCTGGCGACCATGGACCACCATTGCCGCCATTGTTTGGTGCATTTGCCCGATTTTCCTGTCAAAAATACGGGCGCGCCGTCTGCTCGCGTGCTGCTCTTCTATTGAAATTTCTCTGCAGATCCTGTGCCGCGTATCCCCCTGTACGACCTGTTACTCTCCTGTAATTCAGTGGGCCTGCCACGTCCGTGCTTTCTAGAAGTTCCAAGAACTCATCAATATCACAGATCTGGCGGACTCTCACAGCACTCCGCACCTCTTCGTCAAAATGTTTCGCGAGCCGACGTATGATATCTTCGTCACTCAGTTTTTCGCTTAAATCCCGCGCGTTACCGATAACACGAGTTGCATATTCGGCGCGTGTCAACGCCTGACCTTCAGTATAAAAAGATCCGAATTCCAAATTTTTCTTAACTTTGTCCTGCATGTCACGAGCCCAATATCTTGCACGAAATTTCTCTTCGAAAGTCTGGAGGTCGTGCACCGCTCCCTCCACCACGAGCCACCAGTCGTTCGCCACTCCTTTCAATGCCGTTCCGATAGCATGCCGAATTTCAGTGTCTTTGATTCCCCCTGCGATACAAAACTCTCGAAATTCTTTTAAGAATCGCATCGGTCTCTCTTTTCCGTCTCCATTATATGTAGGTGGTTTCTGAGCTGTCGTATATAATCGCGTGACATTCAAACCTCCTCCAACAGTTTGCCCGAAGCTCATAGACGTGTTGTTTCTCCGTGTTGTCTCTTCTAGTTTTTCAATTCTTTTAGTGTGGTCCTCAGTGACTTCTTGTGTCGCCCTGATTTCGGCCATTATTTCTAAAGTTCTCCTCTCCAGCTTCTCCGCTGTCACCCTCTGACTAGCAACCTGTCGTTGTATATATTTATTCGTCGTATTCTGCTCCTCTTGTGTTTTTTCCTGTGCTTGCTTTATCTTCCGGTCCGTCCGGCTCTCAACTGCAGCAATCTCTCCAATCAATTTCTCTTTCGTGGATTCCTTCAGGCTTATTATTCTACCTATACATTCGTCTCTTATCTCCTGCTGCGTTTTCACTATCTCATCGTGCTTCTTATCGATCTTCTCTACCATCCTCTGGAGAAGTTGGACAATCTGGCCCACCTCCACAGGATTTGGTAATACAGTCGTAGTTCTGTCAGCAGGCATTGGGATACTGCCCTCCTCACTATCTATCCGGTTATTTTCTATCCCTTCTGCAGTATCTTCGTTCTCTTCAAATGGTGTAATTTCCGACAAACGCTGTATATCTCTTCGATCGACTTGCCGACGATCATTCCACAGGTGCTCAGCTGTTGTTGATTCCCATATATAAGCTTCGCCACCCTCAGCATCCCCCTCCTGCCGATGCTGTTCCTCCAAGCTCTCCATCATACGCAACTCCTCCAACTCAGTTGAGCAATTCGCTTTGTCGCCTGTATCCATCCTTTAATTTCACCAGGTTTATTTTTCCAATACGCGTCCTACCTCACCACCGCAGTCTTTCTTAGCTGTATCGAGCCCCACGTTGGGCGCCAAAATGTAACGGTAATTTTTCGTTCACATATATTTTTTTATTTATCGTGGAATTTTGGGCTCGACACATAACTAATTAACTTAGACTGCATGGTGGTTGATAGTGATGCTTTATTGAAAGAAATCAGTTTCACAAAAGAGACGTCATTTATTAATTTTGTTCATTTAAATTTTTCGGAGTGATCTTTCTACGTACGTTATTCTAACGATTATCTCCGCAATTTATTACACTATTTCCGATGCACGCATTCTTGGTATTTCTCGGAAGTCTGTTTTGGTCCGGTAGCACGCTATCACTATATATTCGATGCGCAAATATGCCGCACCGCTGGCTATTCCTCCTCGCACTCACTCCTTCGATATATCGGATCAACTCTATTTACTATTTTCTCTCCTTCGCTCTTATTATACTTATTCTCGCTCCTCATCAAGCAATACCACTGCATACCTGTCACATAAGCATCTTGCTTCCCTCGCTATTTCGCTGCACATTCGCTCTTTTTATAGAGTGTAGCAACTCTACTTACAATTCTTTTTCTCTCACACTGCTTTCGCTCATACATACTTTATCATTTATATTTTCAGATGCGAGATTCGTTTACTCGTACTTATTCATCCTATGTATTTAATGCTACTTATTCTCATTTAATTACAATTATCCTATCTTGTACATTTCCTAATTCTATTTTCTCGGTTTAAAAAATTAGGGAATTCCCTCGATTATATTTATGATTATTTCTACTTATTTTACCCGAAATTCTTGGTATTCCTCGTTGCCCACACACATACCACCACACGCCCCAGTCTCTCTTTTGACAGAGTGTAGCAACTCTATTTACAATGCTTTGCTCTCTCTTACTTCTCACACTTTTCGCCCTTTCTTGCTTTCTCTCGCAGGAAAGGCGATTCCTATGCTTCCTACTGGTTTAAAGTCCGCACTCTTTAATTTATTTTATCATACACTATTTTCTTATTCCGATGCACTAAATTCTCGGCGGATATCTATTCAATTAATCCTATATGATGATTTCTAACTACTTCTAGTACTACTTCGCTCTCAAACAAGCGACTAATTAATTTTCTGAATATTCCTGCCCTTTACTCTTGTGATTATCGTTTTTGAGACTTATGCACTCCAAATTACTTTTAGTTGGGTTCGTGTTACCGAGTAAGAGACCTCCCTTCCGGTGCAGGCACTTTTATAGCCGTCTCCCCACCCTGGTTTCCCCTACGTCATTTGAGACTTCGATTTTTAAATTTGTCCCGTTTCGCTCGATTATGTGATACCGTTGTCACGCCCCCCCCTGGCTCTCCCTCGTCGCCGAGCAAGGCCAGCTGGTCGCTGACCTGCTGTTTTCGGTGACGAGCGAATTCCAGAGGCGTGACGACACTAGTTTTTATGATAGGTCCGGGTTCGCCGGCCTATCGTCCGCTATACAAATTGTCCAAATATAGATCGGGCTCTTATAGCCGTTTGAAATAATAAGATAATCGCTCGACTAAATATGATATCGGCTCCTTGAGCCGATCGGGAATAAAAACTCGCGTTCGTGCATGTAGCTGCGTTTCAGTATGAAAAGAGGAAAAAGGTAGGAAGAATATGGTATTTCGTTCGCGAATGCTCGTGGGAGGATATGAGAGTGATAATTGATATGTATATGGAATGTTCCCGAATCCGAATAAGCGCAAAATTATAGGTTATACAATGTATATATACTGAAACCTTTCGCGATTTTATGCACTTTAATTTCTCGTTACGATGCGCGTCTTTTCGGCGGCGGAATGAAATCGCATGTTTTTACTTTTTCTTTCGAGCTTGGTCGGTCCTAAACCATCGGTGAGGACTGGTGGCTCGAGGTGGGTTCGTGCTCTGGGCTGGATGTAAAGAGTGATGTTTATTGGTTTATGAGTGTGTGTAATAGATTATATTATTGTTGATTCTTTTATTGTTTGTGTAAGAGACCTCAGGTTGGATTTTTTTGAGTTGCATCGTCCGTGGAGGACATGCGGTTCGTTACTCTTTCATCATCGGTCTTTTATATTTGTAGGGTAATTCTCTGTTTCTTTTTTTTTATTGTGCTTAGGGCGTTAGTTGTTTGTAATATTTTGTGAGGAGACTGGAATGGAGTTTGAAGGTTCAGGATGACGATCTTGTGTCGTTCGCACGGTTTTTCCAAAGAATCGCGTCCTAGCGCTACTCTACTCGTCGCCGTAATTCCAGAGATGGAATAAATTCCAGTGCTTCGGTTTTGACTCTAATGTTTGTATGACGGTGCGGTCTCGTGCATACGGAGCTCAACGCTTAATTTATGTAAATTCGGGTTGTTGATTTTCTAGGTGATAATTAAATTTGCGTATGCGGATTTATTTCCGGTTCTTGTAGGGATGTGACTCTATCATTCGTAAAGCGATGAGGTAACGCATTTACGGAGCTTAACACTCAATTTGTCTAATTTGGTTGATCGCGTTTGCTAATGCGCGATCTTCTTAAAATTTACGTAAGTGGATTAGGTCGGTTAATTACGGCATCTCAGGATATTTTTGTGCAGAGCTTCCCGTTCATTGGTGTGTTCGTTTTCTACCCGTGTCTGTTTGTTTTTAGATGGGTGAGGCCTGCTGGGTTACTACTGCCTGTGCTTGTCCTCATATCGGGCGTTCCGTGGTACCATCGTAAGACGTACCGATCAGCCTTTGTTTCGAATCATCGGACGTTTTAATTGGTGATGTATTATTTCGATGTTCCACAAATAGGAGTAACCGTGTGATTTGACTTTCAAGGCACCCCCCTACTGATGTTTACGCGGTGAGCTTATAGGGGACTCGCGAGTGCGTACGGTGAGGTGGTGTGTGTGTGTGAATTTACCTACCTATCTGACTCGTCTTTGTTATTGTTTGGGTCCCTGGCTATAGCTTCGCTGTTCGCACAAGACACCGGGTTCGCAGCTATGACCAGCTAACTCTTCCTGGACCCCTGATACTGAAGCCTTTAATCGCGATTAATTAAGCACTTTATCGTGCCATTAAGAGGCTTACGATTCGGTTCCTTAATAATTGCGATCAGCCGGGGTATCTGCAAATGGCAGGTGGTAGCTGGTGCTGGCCCTGACGTGGTCCCACCCACGCAGGTACACCCTACGAGTCTAGTGCGCGGTGCACTCAGTCGGGATGCCACTCCCATGACCTTGTGTCACTTGTGCTGCTTCACACTCCAAGAGACGGATAGCCACGACGCCGTGCGTGGGGATCCGTTAGTGGAGTGTGCCCTGACGATGTGAGTAGGGGCGGCCAAGCGCAGTGCAGGGGAGCCTTACTCCTCACAGAGTATCCTGATGAGTTCGTTTACTCAACTGACGGCCGAGCGCAATGCAGGGGAATCAGTTGAGAAAAAGAACACTGGTTCTAGGATAGTATGTCCCAAACTATTAGTAATTTGTTCTTTATCGGTTCGTTCGGTCAAACGACGGCCAAGCGCAATGCAGGGGAATCGATTTGATCGAAAGAACGCGTATCTGTTACATGGAGATTTAACGTGTAATTTTTATGTACTAGGTGGGCTGCCGAGCAGCACTTCGTATTGACTTATTAGTTTTGACAAGAGCCCTGAGGATGGTCCTGTCGCGGTTTATATACTCTCGTCGATGAGCCCCGAGGGGGTGTTTTGTGGTAGGTCACGTGGTGTTTGTCGCACTTCAATCACTAGGTGAGGGAGGTGCGGGCTGACGTATAGGTGAACCGTTATTTCTTGAATTTCTATTTTTGGCCGGGCTTTGTCCTTCTAGGGTTTGGAATGAGGTTTCAGCGAGGTTCAATTTCGTTAGACAACGTTATATTCCTACCTGCTGTAGGTTCAAACTTTTTACCGGTGTTTTCTGTGGTTTGGTCATGGTTTTTCTATGATTTAGGCCCTTATGGGTCCTTCCCTGTTTCGTATGCCGTTGCCTGTCTGTTTTGTTGATAAATATTTCCCAAGGATAATTAATTATTGTTAATTATGTTTTTCTTTGTGAGTTTTTTACAGATTTCTCGCTGATTTTTACGTTATTGTTGTTTCCATGTATTCTCCTGCGTGAGGATGGTCTTTTTCTATATTTATTTCTTAGTTTTTGTCAAAGATAGGTTTGTTTTATGTGTTTTTTTTAATGTTAATGTTTTATTTGTGAGTGGGGGTACGTGGCGAAGTTTCATGCGAAGGTACCCTGTTGATCTGTCTCGGTGTTTCGTGGAATCTGGAGAGTTCCATGAATTATTTTCTATTTTCGCCGTGCTGTGGCGTTCTCGGTGTTCTCGCCTTTTGAGTAGTATGGCCTATTTGGGTAGTGCCGACTGCGTTTAGGCTTGGCCCGGTGTTCATGTAGGGCGGGGGCTATTGCGCTGGTCTAGTAGGCCGGCGTGTGCTTGCTGTTCCGCCTCCTGTCTAGTTGGCTTCGTTAGAGGGAGGTTCCCCTTGCGTGCTCTGTTTTGTTTACATGGTGATCTTCAGGCTAGGCGGACCTTCTAAAGGGTGGTTAAATTTTAAGGGTCGATGTTGATTTTGAATAAAACACAAATTATTTAGGAAATTATTGTCAATTCTTTTTATTATGATAATATGGTATGGTTTAATTATGTATGGAACAAAATATCGGCCAAATGGCCGCCGCGACCTCTGCGGCACACCTCCATCCGATGGTCCAAATTTTCGATGACGCTTAGACATAATTGAGGTTCTATGCCGTTAATGTGCCGAATTATCTCATTCTTTAGCTCTTGAATTGTTGCTGGCTTATCGACGTACACCTTTTCTTTCAAATAACCCCAAAGAAAGAAGTCCAACGGTGTCAAATCACATGATCTTGGCGGCCAATTGACATCGCCACCACGTGAGATAACACGGCCATTGAATTTGTCGCGCAAAAGAGCCATTGTTTCGTTAGCTGTGTGGCAAGTGGCACCGTCCTGTTGAAACCACATATCGCCCACATCCATATCTTCCAATTCAGGCCATAAAAAGTTCGTTATCATCTCACGATAGCGAACACCATTCACAGTAACTGCCTGACCGGCCTCATTTTGGAAAAAATACGGCCCAATGATGCCGCCAGCCCATAAACCGCACCAAACAGTCACTCTTTGTGGGTGCATTGGTTTTTCGACAATCACTCTTGGATTATGATTCGCCCAAATGCGGCAATTCTGCTTATTGACGAATCCACTGAGGTGAAAATATGCCTCATCACTGAAGATGATTTTCTTCGAAAATTGATCATCCACTGTTGCCATTTCTTGCCACCATTCTGACTATTGATGACGTTTGGAATGGTCAAGAGGCTTTAGTTCTTGAGTCAATTGCAGCTTATAAGCGTGTAAATGCAATTCTTTATGCATAATGTTCATCAACGACGAGCGTGAGAGGTGCAATTGTTGGGCACGACGACGATTTGAGGTGGACGGCTCTTCAGCCACACTATCGCGAACAGCAGCAATATTTTCTGCAGTACGAGCTGTACGAGCATGCACTGGTGTTTTAATATCTCCTACAGACCCGGTTTGCTCAAATTTTTGCACGATTTTTCCGATTGTACGCACATTTGGACGATTAAATTGACCGAAAAAATCACGAAGTGCACGATATGCATTTTGATTTGAACGCCCATTTTCATATTAAGCTTGAATAACTTCAACGCGTTGCTCGATTGTGTATCTTTCCATGGTTCAAATTGAATTAGTCTGAAATTGAGAAATGTCAAATGAAATGCAGAAAAAAACTTGACGTTTAGGTGTGGTTCACATTCAACATCGGCCCTTAAAATTTAACCACCCTTTATTTACGCCATTACTTTTAAGGTGTGTACTTACGATTCTGCGTATGTACCTACTAGTCCCTTCTGTTCTCCTTGTCCGGTGGGTGCTTCTTTTGAGATGTTATGGAGTGTTTTATCTTCCGATAACTACTTGTTGACTTTGTCTGGTTTTAGTATGTCATGTGTCTTGTTTTAGTTTGTGTGGGTTGGTTTGTTAGATTGAATTAAGGTTGTCAGTTATAGTAGCGGATCGCCTTAATTGCGTTCCGTTACAATACATTGGACTAAAATTGCGGTAGGAAAGAGAAGAAAAATATAGGAATTTAGAAAATAATTAATTCCAATAATAATTGAAGAGAATTCTGTTCTGTTATTCTTGCATTATTCATCGCTTCCAAAAAATTTCGTTGTAACTTGTAATATTTTTGGTTCCTATTTGAGGTCGACGATAATCGCCTCGATACCCGCTGTATTTCTGGGTAGAAAAGTGTTTGTTGTATGTGTTCAATTGATCAATTAGGAACATATGAGCTAAATCTACGAATTATGATTTTAGTAAATGGGAAATATGTCCCATTTGGGAAGTTGCTTCCCATCTAGAACGCCGTGTGGTACCCATGTAGGGAAACAAGCAATTTTTCATCTGGGAAACCAGATGGAAAATTACTTCCCATATGAGGACACACATAAGAAATAGTTTCCCAGATAGGGACTCAACTAGAAAATTGATTTCCAGCTAAGAATCCATGTAGTAGAATTCTTTTTTATATACAGTTCAGGAAGTAGTTTCCCGTACTTCCCACCCGTGTTCCAAAGCTTTCCACATCGATTCCTCGGCTTCTCACCTGAATTCCTAGATTTTCCAAACTGACATATAAGCTGTTTGCCTGAATTTCCAGCTTTCCTACCTCGACCTTTTCAGTTACGGATGTAAAAATTATAGGCAAATTCAAAATTCAGCATCTAATGGCTGAACGATAATTCATGAAGTGGCCCACTATATAGCGAAAAGTAGATTCATTGAATACCTGAAATCCCATTATCGCGCGTTTTGCATGATTTTCCATCGCGTCCAACAGGCTCTTTTTGCCACGCATACCCTGGAAACCCATCGGTGCCCTTTTATTCCGTCCCTCCTTGATTTGCTGTCGTTTTCCTCTCATACCCTGAAAGCCCATGGATGGTGCACGCTTCCGGTAATCATCAGGATTTCCCATCAGAAACATGTTCTTTCCTTGACTAATTTCGTAAGGTCCGTTTCGCATTTCGCCAAAAAGCTATAAAACAATTGAAAATCCTCATTTTTAAAAACCGCATAATGGAGAAAACTAGTAATTACCTTCTCTGATGATGACAATGATAAAGTGAGAAAATAACATTTCTTTTCATATATGATGAAGTTAACACCCAACAAAATTACAATACCAGGTCTATAAATATGAAACCGGAATTTGCCCATAGATGGCCCTAGCTGTCAATGTAGTTACCGTCAAACCGCATCATTGGCGGCATTTCCTTGTTGACATCTCTGACAAAGATTTTTAACTCACAACAATACAAGTTTCATACAATAGCATAGTTTGTAATTTTGTGCCTGGAAACTACGATTTGCGGACAGCATTGATTTTCTGTTACCAATTGAAGAAAACTGTTGCAGAATCGCATCGAATGCTTGTCGCAGCTTACGGTGAGCATGCTCTTTGTAAATCACAGTGCTTTGAGTGGTTTAAAAAATTCAAAAGTGGCGATTTTGACGTGAGAAACGAACAACGTGGAAGACCCCCGAAAAAGTTTGAAGACAGTGAATTGCAAGCATTGTTGGATGAGGATGACGCTCAAACGCAACAACAACTCGCGGATCAATTAAATGTGACACAAGAAGCCGTCTCCATACGTTTGAAAGCCATGGGAAAGATCCAGAAGATAGAAAAATGGGTTCCACATGAACTGAATGAAAGACAGCAGGAAAACCGAAAAACCACTTGTGAAATCCTGCTCGCCAGATACAAAAGAAAGTCATTTCTCCATCGAATTATGACCGGCGATGAAAAGTGGACATATTTTCAGAATCCTAAGCGTAAAAGATCATGCGTAACTCTAGGTGAACCATCGACATCGACTGCAAGGCCAAATCGCTATGGACGGAAGACAATGCTCTGTGTTTGGTGGGATCAGAAGGGTGTGATCTATTATGCGCTGCTAAAACCTGGCGAAACCATTAATACTGAACGCTACCGACAACAAATGATCGATTTGAATCAAGCTTTGCGTGAAAAACGACCAGAATATCAAAAAAGGCAACATAAAGTGATTTTGCTTCCTGATAATGCACCATCACACACAGCAAAACTGGTCAAGGAAACGATTGAGGCGTTTAGTTGGGAAATACTTTCACATGCGGTTTACTCACCAGACTTGGCTTCGTCCGATTACTACTTATTTGCATCGATGGGACACGCACTTGCTGAACAGCGCTTTAAGTCTTACGAAAATGTACGAAAATGGCTCGATGAGTGGTTTGCCTCAAAAGAGCAACAGTTTTTTTGGCGTGGCATCCACAAATTGTCAGACAGGTGGGAAAAATGTATAGCTGGTGATGGGCAATACTTCGAATAAAATAGTTTTTATCATTTTCATACAATAAACGTGTATTTTCTATACAAAAATTCCGGTTTCATATTTATAGACCTGGTAGAAGTCACAGTACTCTCCAATTTTTCTTCAAGTACAGTTCACCCTCAGCTTTTTATAGCTCAGATGCTGAATTAATTAGTGTATAAATGATATAAAGATGCATTCCCTTTTTTGGATATGTGCATTCACACTAAATCATGGGCTTAGTATCACAAATAGATCCACGTGTATTGGATGCATGGAAAATAAATTTAAATACAAACATATTATTTCAGTGTATTCGAGGAAGACTTACAAGGTCAAGAGATTTTTTTCCCCGCATTCCCTGGAATCCCATAGAAGCCCGCTTATCGTAATCGCCATCGGGCATGACCTTTTTGCCTCTCATGCCGTGAATTCCCATGGGTGCCCGCTTGAAGTACTTGCCTCGAAAGTACGAATCCGCAAAGTTGTGCGTCAAGAGATTTTTATTTCCTTTCATTATTTGAAAACTTATTGGCGATCGTTTTTCCAACTCCTCGTTGGACGCGATCGAGTTGTCTCCGATATCCATTCTTGAATCCTTTTTGCCCCGCATTCCCTGAAAATGGTGAGTTCAATGTTTTACGAAATCTTTATGGCACTCTGTCGATACTGGCTATAAAAAAATAAATCTGATTTTTTCTACATTTGAAAGTTTTTTGGACAGATCTATTATAAATTGTATCGAATACTGTATTATCATCCTAGCGAATTTGTGCAACTAAGGTCCTCCTGAAGACCGATCGTTGGTTGAGTTGCGAAGTACCCATCGTGAATCAACGAATAGCGATTGGATTTAAGTCTAAATCCAATCTAAATCTGATCATACTTCGATTATTTTATACTCTTGAAGAAAAAGGTACGGTAGAATATCGAAGGATTCTCAATCGATTCATTTGGAGCGATAGAGTTCTTGATTTTTAATTATAAAATTCGACCGTTAATCAACGTCCAATCCAGCTTACGGAATAGGCAGAATGTTGTTGCGTTTATAAAATCCAACGGTAAATCCACATTAACATCTTGGTTGTGCTTAGAAAGATGTTTTATACAAATTAACCGGTTGATATTGTGTCAAATTCAGGTAAATCATTTTAAATTAGATTCAACAACAACCTTAAACTAAGATGTAACGTAATAAGGAAAAACGAAAATCATTATCCGTCGAATCAATCCGTGATGGCGGGCAAATACAGATTATTATTGGGCGAAGAATTGATCGGCATAGTCAATAAGCCTTTGCTCAAGATTTCAACCATCCCTGAGAAAATGGAACAAAGATATATGCGCATCTCGATCGGTATTTCTGATAACCATAATGCAACATGGCCAAAGTTTGTATAAGAGTGAAGGAGCCTTTATATCAGAGAGATCAAGCGGTGGGATATCGTAATACCAACGTCGTAGATATATAAAAGTGAACCAGTCAATAAGCGACTGATTCCGTCCAGCCATTTCCGTTTCGGTAGCGAAGTGCGCAGTCTATATAAAAGTGTAGCAGTTGTTTTCACTTGAGAATGTTTTACATGTTCTGCAAGTTAATTAGTTTGTTCTCTTGCATTAGTTCTGCATAAAAACGATAAAGTGTTTAATTTATTCTTCCACATTAATATAAATAAATGTAGAAATAGAAATAATATTATTAAATTAAATATTAGATATTTAAAGCAGCCATAACCAACATAAGAATTACTATCAGGGGTACAAATTGAAAATGCGGGTTTGATAACAGATGGCGTTACTAACGCTATACGCATCAGGCAGTACTGTGACTATGTTCATGTCAAAGCTACGTCTTATAGCTTTAATTTTCAGTATGTGTCAATTTGTCGCAGTGTCAAATTCATAGTTTTTTTGAGCTCTCAATATGTCGAGTTTCGTGCCAACAAAACAGCATTTGCGGGAAGTTTTAATTTACTTCTTTAATTTGAAGAAAAGTGCTGCTGAAGCACATCGATTGGTCTCCGAGGCTTATCCGAGTCATGTTCCATCGGTTTCAACGTGCGAGAGATGGTTTGTGCGGTTTAGAAGTGGTGATTTTGACGTTGAGGACAAAGAGCGGCCGGGCCAAGTGAAAAAGTTTGAGAATGCTGAATTGGAGGCAATACTCAATGAAGACTCGTGTCAAACTCAACAAGAGCTCGCAGATTCATTGGGAGTGACACAACAAGCCATTTCCCATCGTATAAAAGCCCTCGGAATGATCCAGAAGCAAGGACATTGGGTGCCGTATGAGCTGAAGCCGAGAGACGTCGAGCGCCGTTTTTTTGCATGCGAACTGCTGCTCGAACGGCAAAAACGGAAGGGTTTTTTGCATCGCATTGTCACTGGTGATGAAAAGTGGATCCATTACGATAACCCGAAGCGCAAAAAATCATATGGTTACCCCGGCCATGCATCATCATCGACGGCCAAACCAAATATTCACGGCGCCAAGCTCATGCTCTGTATTTGGTGGGACCAGCTGGGTGTGGTGTATTATGAGCTATTGAAATCGAACGAAACCATCACAGGAGCACTATACCGAACTCAATTGATCCGTTTGAGCCGCGCACTCAACGAAAAACGGCCACAATACGAGCAAAGACACGACAAAGTAATTTTGCAACATGACAACGCTCGGCCACATGTTGCAGCGCCGGTCAAAACATACCTACAAACGCTGAAATGGGAAGTCTTACCCCACCCGCCGTATAGCCCAGATATTGCTCCTTCCGATTACCACCTTTTCCGATCGATGACACATGGCCTAGCTGACCAGCGCTTCCATTCTTACGAAGAAGCCCAAAAATGGGTCGATGACTGGATAGCAGCCAAGCCGGCCGAATTTTTTCGCGACGGTATCCGTAAATTGCCAGAAAGATGGGAAAAAGTTGTGGCTAGCGATGGACAATACTTTGAATAATTCATTTGTTACCATTTTTTCAGAATAAACGTTCAAAAATAGAAAAAAATCCCGCATTTTCAATTTGTACTCCTGATAATTATATATCTATAGCTCTGTTATTCATTTCTCCATCAGAAGGCATCTCTATATAATTACGATAAATTTCATTAAATATCTCGATTAAGGCTCTATCACTTGACAAGTTTTCTAGGCGTGAACTGCATAGACAAAAAAATGGTTTTGGAAGGAACCTCGGTAAAAGTCTCTGAAAAAGTCTCTCACAGTCTCAGAGGAAGTTAAAAAAGACTCCCTCATAACATTCGGAATGGTACTCTTTGAGACTCTTTCTCAGACTGTCACCGAGACACTCGTCATTACTCGTACATAATTACAAATTCATTTTCTGTAGCCACAGTACAGTACGACAGAACGGCGAGGATCAAATGCTGGTTAATTCTTTGAAGAGCCTCGAGTTGATCACCCAATTTCAGGTAGCAACGAGTCAATCCTGACTCGTCATCAACGTCATCGAATTAGGCTACAGAGAGCTAGGAACGAATGCATGCAGCTGATTGTAAACTTTTACACGTTTTCTATGCCATCCAATTGTGTTATGTAGTAGGCAGAAGTTGGTCCGGAGTCAAACAAGGATCAACCTCAATCCACATTGTCAGAGTTTTGGGGCTGAACGTCAAGCTTCCGGTCTTTCTGCATAATTTGCGTATCTTAACCACGTGTATATGTCAAGTTATTTTCTTTGTTGCGCGTTGCTGCTATTGCTGTGAATTGTTGTCTGAAACAGTCATTTATATGAAACGTCACGGATAGTAACTGACAGCCTTCCATCAAGATTGGCAAGAGTCTCGGCAAGAGTCTGAGACTGCCGTTCACTGCAGTATGAAAAATATGTGACAAAGATCTTGATGAGAGTCCAAGAGTAACTCTCGTGTCAAGATTCTCGTGATTCTCGCAGGAAGTGTCGGAAAGATATACTTGGCGAGAATCTGAAAATCTCAGTGACAATCTGAGAAAGAGTCCAGAAGAGTATTGTTCCAGATTTAATGAAGGATTCTTTTTAAACTTTCTCGGAGTCTGAGAGGTTCTTTTCGAGACTTCTTTCGATACTATTTTTTTTATACGCGGTTCCGGTATAGTAGAGTCGTCATGTTTTAGAGATTTAATTGAGATGTTCAGTGACGTTTTAAATACTTTTTGACATATAAGCGATAATTGTCACATCGCATAGTTTGTAATTATCGTACCGTAGCTTTGCAAAATAATACACAATTAGTTACGTAGCATTATTACATCGGTATGAAAATATTGAAGCATTAACATTATTATTAGAGTCATGAATCACTATTAAATAATCGGCCTTCTCATCTGCTTTACCGATTATACCGATCCTATCGTAATACGTGGAAAAATGTTATCGACGAACTCTGTTATAAATTTAATAGTGAATTTAACGGTGTCATTCCGAACCCCAAAAATCAGAAGAAAGAAAAGTCAAGTAAAAAAATTAAACAACAATAAAAATCTAGACGTTATGCTGCATTTATCTGAACATCAAATCGAATAAATAACATTAATGAGTAGGTTACGACCGATAGTAAATTATTTTTGTAAGGGTTTGGAAAACACTTGCTACTGTTGAAGTTATCTTTCCAAAACACAAAATAGATTTAAAAAAAAGCAAATAACATAAAGTTTGAACGCATGATATAACATTGAGATATTGCTAGTAGAAAGTGTTTGCGAATGTACTTATGGAGGGAAGGCCTGCATCCATAGAAGAATCAGCGTTTATTTTCTCATACCTGAAAGCCCATGGGGGCTCTCTTAACGAATTCCTCGTATTCCGGCGACGTGAGGTCCTTTTTCCCTCGCATACCCTGGAATCCCATCGGTGCTCGTTTCCCGGATGAAGCATTGTTAGGTGAGAACTTCTCGGCAAGTGCATGGGATGAAATCAATACTATTGCCAAAGTGATAGACCCGAAGAACATTCTGCAAAAACGCTGTTAAACCGCCGAGATCAGGGACTGAACATTTACGAATATGTCATGATGAAATTATTCAGATGCACCGTGACATGTGTAACTAATCAAAAAATCTGACTTTCAACCCTGGTGAAATGTTGTGTCTGAAAATGTTTAATAATTTATCAGAAAAACTAAAATGGGACCGTGTTCATAATTTTCAAAGATATCCTGATATTGTTCTTTAAATTTCTATCCTATTTTTTAAATATATATGGCATTTTCTATGCGTAACATTCAGCCCGCGCAGTGTGTCAGAGAAAATTTGAGTACTTTCTGCCAAATTCTGAATTATCAATTTTCAGTAATTGTCAAATTCTCTTCAGTGTCTAACCCATATTAGCCTCAAACTCTCGCAAATAAAATACATTTTTATCCTGGAAACTTATTTGTTCAAATACTGTAAGTCTAGAGACTTTCAGAATGACATGCAAGTTTTCCGCACATTTTGATTTGGACGACCAATAAATTTCATTGAAGAAGATACGACTTTTTATGTAAAAACAGTGATTTTCTTTTGTACTGCGAGTTTACAGAATTTTGGCGATACCCGATTTTCTTTCTGAAAAAAACCCTGAACTTCTTAAATGGCCGATGCTTCGAGAATTACAAAGATAATGCGAGGATATTCTTATATCTACAGAGTGATATATTTGTACCAATTTTACAATTTTCCAAAGAAACTAAGATTTTCCTTCAGAAAAGTTCTGATTTTCTCTGATAATGTAGGTTAGATAATTTTAAAGAAGATACGAATTTACCTTTTATCTCGGCATTATCACATTCTTGTTTTACACATAAAAATAGTATGTTCTTCGTTAAAGAATGTACGAGTTGTACACGCAAAGTTCTTCTTCAAAGAAAATATGATTTTTTTCTGAGAAAGAATATAATAGCAAAAAATAAACGGTACTGTTCTTACGATTTATCTAAAGTTACTGTTTAGGTTTGTACACATTTCTATTTCTAAGATATCTTAATTATTCACATCTCGAACTTATAATATATACCACACTGTAGGTAAATACCAAAGAATTACACTTATAAAATATGAAACACACATAACCTGTCACACCCGACACCAGGTCGTCGCTTGCCCACTACTTCGCTAGGTGGCGAAATCGCACTCGTCCCTCCTGCAGGTACTGACACTACTGCGCGGCCTTTTATGCGCCCATTAAAAATACGGTGTTAAAATCAACTCTTCGCGGTGTCTTTATAAGTTTACCCCGACGACCGGAGTCAATGAGCGGTGTTCAATAGCTCATGTTAATTTGCATTTTAACTTCAAAACTTTAAACACATTTTGAAACACTTGAAAATAGGTTAATAAAATTCAACGACATTTTTGCGTTTTATTTGTGCCATAATTCTGCGTTGATAGCGAAGATTTCTTGATTTTCACCTACTGATACCGAGCATAAATTTATGTAGACGTCATCCGCCAAAAGACGATACGAATAATATAAACTTTGAACGTATCTTCTTAACTTAGCATCGAGATGCTTACGCGTCTCTTGATACCGATGCGACACAGCTAACTAGCTTATTTCAACACCGAAAAAAGGCAACACAGAAATCACCACCAGCTTAGTCCGTCTGAAAAGTATAGGACTGGAATTAATTTACTAACACGCAGACTCACTTCTTCAGTAGAAAATATTCTGGCGCATTGGAAAACTGATTTGGAGAAGACGCTAATACTTTTGCTTTAAGGGAATTATGGATGTAGCAAGCGACTCCACCCCCTTCTTTACCTTGTAACGTGGCAAAATCCTCAAGCGCTACGTCCTCCTCGCATGACGGCTGCCAACACGATCTCGCAGGGCTGTAAGGCGTAATCGCCGTACTCTAAATAATTTTTTTGTTTTTTTTTGTATTTCTTTTTCTTAAAATCGTACGACCGAGGAGCGGAGAGGAAGAGGAAGAAAGAGGGCGGCCCACACCTCTTGGCGGTTTCGGGATCGAGTCACCCTTTCGTAGGAGAGAGAGAGAGGATACAGACATTTTCCATTTCTCGGGGTCAGGATCTACAACCGTCCCGACCGACGTTCATCTACGGCCAATATGCTATTATCTATTCTCGGTCATCTCATCTACTAGCAATAACCAGTCTATCTCACGGGGCTCACCTGCCGGACTGGACTACACATGGTTATTATCTGCTATTAATATTTGCGTCTTCCAGCCGAGGCGCCAGACGCGGTCATCGTGCGACACCGGTTCCCCCAATTAACCGAGTTCGGCTCGCTAAGAGGGGGTCATAGTTCACGGGCACGCGTGCCGAACGGACCTCGAGGCTTTTTCCCGGTTACCGTCGTGCGAACAGGACGTAGCAGCAAGTATTATATCGTCCCGCTCCACCGTTGATTTCGTCGAAATCTATCACCACCTATCGTGGGTACCGGGGCATATCTTTTGAAACAACGAGGAGTAAATTGAGGATGGTGTCGAGAGGAGAGAATTTCGAGACGATTTTGGGTTAAGAAGGATTGGCAAGGAACATCGCATCGTCATCGTCCCGGTGAGCTCTCTTCCCTTCTACGGTATTTCGCCATTATTTGATTATTATTGTTTTTTTTAATTCTCTGGAAAGTTCGATTCGAACTTAGTCGTACCTGCGATTCTGATATACCACGCACAGAGTACGATTCGTATCGGGACAGACTGCGTCGAGTAGAGTGTAATATCGAGATGGTTTGGCGGTTAGAGCCGGGAAGAAGTCACTTCGTTCGTCATTCTGTTTTTTTTTGTTACTGTTCTGTAGTCATCCTGTGGTCGGATTGTATAGGAGGGATTGGAATGTCATAGGCCGTGTCGCGGACTTGCAGGAATAATTGACACTTATAGATTTATACTATTGCATTCGCCTTATTTTATTTTATTTATCTCTCTTATTATGTTGGACATTGTATTATTTCTGCGAACGCATGCAGTGCGTACTCGGCCGTCGTCCCGTGTTGGTACTTGATCGTGAGGGATTAGTACTGTTACTGTTCTGTAGTCGTGTACTGTAAAGCCGTGCGTGCGTTAGGCCGTTATCCCGTGTTTGTTTGAATGTGTGAGGGATTTGAACGGGATAGACCCCGTCGCGGATTTTACCGGACAATTGATTTTATATGGACTTGGATCACTTTATTTATTTTTCTTATGTCGGACATTACTTTATTTTATTTTGTGAGCTTATGCAGTGCGTGCTCGGTCGTCGTCCCGTATTTGGAACTTGGTCGCGAGGGATTGGTACGGCTCGAGACGTATCTCGCTTGGACTTTTGTAATCCGTTATTTGGAATATTTTAGGGATTTATTTTGTTATTTTGGTTCACGACACTTTCTCGATTTTGCGGCCTGCAATGTGATAGTTGGGAGGTTCGAATCAGTAAAGGCTTCGCGTACGTGACCTTCCGACGTCCTGTAGTTATAGTTGTTGGATGTATGTGGGATTAGTTCGGTGTAGGCCGTATCGCGAGCCGAATTGCGAGGCGACCTGTCAAGTTTACTTTGCTAGGCCGTGTTTTGGTCGTTTATCGCAACCGTCTGAATATAGGTCGTGTATGGGAGAGAGTGAGAGTCGAGACGAGTGCCGGGATGAAATATGCTGCCAGAATAGTTAAGTTTATGAATTGTTAAAGAGTTACGTTTACGGGACATTCTGTTTGAATTCATTATCAATGTTTATTGAAAATTCGTAATTGTTTGTTAAGAAATAAAGAAGTTGCCCGAGTGGCCTTTGTAAGTCCCGTACCTGCTATCGTTGTGTAAATTATTTATTGGTGTTGTTTTATTAATTTGACTTTGTTTATTGTTCCGGTCAGGGGTATTTATTGACCCTATTTTGTTGATTTATTTTATTCATCGACGTTAATGACTCATTTCATCTGTATCACTGGATTTTATTTGCTTTTTATTCGAGGATAATTCTTGGCTTGACAGTCCGAACCACCCACTCTGCCTCGAACAGCTGTATCTAGCCTGGGTTGAGTCTGGCCTAACCTCTCGTTATTTTTCCTTCCGGCGCGTAAGCGCCTGGCGCCCAACTCGTAAGAGGAAATAAAAGGAAGGAAAAATAGCTTGGGTCAGCTATAGGTAACGTGGTACGTTGAGGAGCAAATTTACGTTACAGTATTAACAGTTCGAAGATAGATTTTTGTTAGTTGCAACAGTTGGTTTTCTCTGATAATTAGACATACTCTTCCAGCCTAATAGTTTTGGTTAACCCAATTTGTATTAATAAGAAATTGAATGATAAAACAATTTAATTACCAAGTAAAACAATGTTTCACAGAAGTTGCATGGTCATCATTTTTACTAGAGGCAATGATTTAATTATGAGACAGGGTATTGGCATCCGATGAAATTTCTCAAAAACCAGAGATAGATTTAATCGATTATATAAGTAATTAATTACGTCTTAAATTACAATTATTTTTGATAGCAAAGTGTTACGTTTGGACCATTTTTTTTACGTCTAGTATTACTCATTCACCTATTCCACTATTTTGAAAACTTTCATTCACGTACAATTATATCAACCTCTCAATCCCGAAATAAAGCACCCCAGACACTTATTCGTAAAGACGCTTAATTTTTTCGCTCACCCGTATTCACTCGAAAATTGTCGTGGGCATCCCGCCTGCCTTTACCTCCCCTCAATATTTCTTATATTAGATTGTTTGCGGCTGCATGCATTGAGCATTCAGTCGCACCCAACGTAAATATCTCATTTCTGCAAACTTGCTTCTACTCGCGGACAATCAATTAGTCATCTCCGGTAAACCCGATTTTGAAGGGGCTAGTTTAAAAAACAATGAAAACGAACATTTAAAAACTCTTCATTGTTTAACAATTCATCGTAGAACTCGTTTTCATTTTTAATTGACGAAGTGGCAAAGATTGCCGTATTGCCACTCTTTCCACGGGAAAACTTCGAATAACGATTTGGAATAACGATTGCCATGATTTGTTCAATGACGAAAAACGGAAAATGACTCGGAGTAAAACTTTCTTCATTTTATAACGAGAAATAAAAAATGCATTTAAAATGGGGAGTTCCATTTAAAAAACAAAATTTGGGCACATCAGAGGCCCCGAACCTAAAAACTGATATGCTTATCTCATGTCCCACTTCATAAACTCGTACAACTTTTGCCCGAAACGTTTTTCAATTAAATTCTTAGTTTTCGATATGTTTAAGCAAATTTTTTTAAATGAGACATTCTGTATATGGAATATATGTATTTAGTGTATATAGTAAATATACACCGATTACACACACACAGGCGCGCGCACATATGCACACCTTTTTAGAAGAATTTCTGTCTATCATTCAAATATTATTTATACTTTTCAGGAGCATTTTGGGTACGGAACACGTGCGTAAAGAGAATGTATCGTGTTTGAAAGCATTTCATAAACGTAATACAAAAATATACATATCAGTATAGATTCTTCATGAATGTGTTTATAATTACGTTACCATGGAATAATATTTGATCTCAAAATAAATTTTATAGTAAAAATTATATATTGAACATGTATACATCATCTATATCCACTAGCATCGTACCCGGCTTCGCCCAGGTTTATTTTTAGTATCGTTATCTTAAATAAAACCAAATGCTATGATTTTCAAATAGAATTTGTATTTATTGAACGTTTAAACATTATCATTGAAGTATAGTTTACCAAAATCAATCCTTCAACACCTGTGTATAAACAATATTTTTTGTTGACTTATTTTCATCTGCCAGCACATATAAGTTTTTAAGTGTCTCCGCCCGTGACATTGCCTTGACTGTTTACTGCTTCACTAAAATGTGAATTGCATTTGAAAATTCATGTCAAACCAAAACAGACATTTCCGTTCACCGTATGATAGTAACCTTTTCTTTTTTTAAAAAGCGCAAGCTATACCTACTACGAAAAATAACTTTGCTTTTTTAAAAATTAAAATTAAACGTAAAAATTCAATAATACTCTTAGAAAATTCAAATGTCCGTAACTCCTTAAGGACTCAACTTGAAGAGCTGAAAATAGTTGCGTTGACCTAGAAATCAGGAGACCTTTCCAAAATGTCCAAGATCACCTTCCTAGCACGCTCCGTCTAGGAGGAGTTTAAGGGACGGAATCCACACTTTAAGAATTATAGTATAGATGACATACATGCATAATATATATTAAATATACACATTTTGACAGAACATATCTTACCAATATGACACACATGTCGCACATATTTTTTGCATATATTTTACCCATATACATTTGTATACAGTTGTGACGGGAGTCCTGCTTTGCATGCGGTTCGAATCAGAGAAATATATAGATGATACTAAAAACGCAGTGGTTACCGCTCCAACTCCTGTACCTGGACAATATGGCTTCACTCCTAGGGGATAACCATATATTTCCTCTCTACAATACTTCGGCTAACCATTGTCACTACCAATATACACCCCTCTCGAAACTCTCCATTCGATAGTTACATCATGTCAGGAGTTATCGGGTCTACATATAAAACATCCTCAAGGCCACATTCGTACGAAGGGAGCACATACACACCATCACTCCCGTACAATTACGTAACAGGACACTTATTTCATATATGCAATCAACGAGAATGTCGAATTCACTAAAGGGGGTCTGTGAAAACATTCACATTAGTGCCAATCAGGTAGTCCCTTTTTTTAATCGAAAACGACGAAAACGCGCTAACTTGAGCAAAATGTAAGCTATCGAAATGTAGTTTGCTATAGTAGGAAGTCACACCTAAGGTTGGTTCGTATTGTATTTGCACAAAATAAGCAAAAATGTTCAAAAGTTATAACATTTTTTTTTTTCAAATCTACAGTAGCTTTAACTCTTATAAGTAAAAAACTGCTCAAACGACTATTGCTCAAATTTGGCACATTGATAGTTCAGTCACTATCGTTTTGTTGTAATGTGTATTAATAAAAATCAACGAAGCCACTAAAATTTTATTAGTTTAACTGTTTTCGAGAATATAAAACGTTCTAACGTTCTAATCACGCTAGACCACGTGGATTTACAGCTATAAATCTAAAACTTTCTGTACAGGCGTAATTACAACAAAGGTTGCTTGGTATTGAGTTTCATTGGTATTGACACTGGACATTAGTTACAAAACTGACTATTTTTTTTAAATGGTTAATCCGCTCAAATTGCAAGCTATCGAACTGTCGCTTCCTACAAAGCTATAGAAACTGAAGTAAAACGTTTGGTGTTTGATATAGTATCTGTGTATAAATGTGCAGTTTTAATAATTAATGACACGACACAATGAAGATGATTGGTTAATAAAATAAATAAACTGACGTGTCTCATCATTGCTTACACATCATATGCATTTGTGACGTATGCTTTATTATGATATGAGTTATCGTTTTCTAAATTTGCACGTAACACTCGATAAATAAAATAGGGTTGGAGACAACATCGGGAGGTAGTAGTTATTTTTATAAAAAGCTCACTAGAGATAGAAAAACTGAGGAGGTTGCTGCGATCAAAGTGATGTGACAATATTGATCTCTCTTCCGCTACTTAGCTGTACTTAAACAATACAGAGTGTTGGTTTAAAATAACCATTTGCGAAAATCTTAATCTTAAAGCTGTATTCATAAAAACAATTATAGTGAACTTTAGGTTAATGCTTCCAAAATTAGAAGAATTTTGTGAATAAACTTTTCTTGAAGACAATTTATATTTTGGTCACACCCAAAGTAAGACGCACCGTCTTAATGTTAATCAATTATGATATTCATATAACATTCTTGCTTAATTTTATATGAAGAATCTACAAAGAGTAGTTTAATATTATCGTCTATCTTTCTAAGTGCCTCATTTCACATTCGAATTATAATTATGTATCCAAGATGATAATGATTAAAATATTCGACCTTTTCATGTTTGTTAAGGATGTTCTTCCAACGGTGTAGACTAGACTATTTTTGCATCCTTATAGTCCTCAATGAGCTTTGTTTTAATTTTAAAAAAGACGTCGAGATTTTTATTTAAGGATACGTAGAATTGTGTAAAACTTCCAGAAAAATGGTTTCGAAAAAGTGTCTCGATTGATTTGCGTGTGTGCATGTAACCGGCTTGCAAAATTCAAATCTCCATACCACAAGAACGGCTT
The DNA here is from genome assembly GCA_963942595.1 of Cylloceria caligata. Taxonomy (NCBI): domain Eukaryota; kingdom Metazoa; phylum Arthropoda; class Insecta; order Hymenoptera; family Ichneumonidae; genus Cylloceria; species Cylloceria caligata. Next base: position 7,543,399 of record OZ012711.1, on the reverse strand, counting down.
TATCAATCGAGGTGAAATTTGACACTCAGGTAGAGCAGTTACGTTCCTGTATATATCGGAATTTACGTAATAATTGAAACACCTATTCAGATTTTATAAACTTTAAGATTTTAAATAAAAGTATGTGCGCGCTCTAGCTGCCGAAAAGTTTTAGTTATCGAGCTAAATAATTATTTACAAATAAAGTAATGTTAAAGGATAGTCGGTATTGAATTTGAGCCGAATTTATAAAATGGTTCGGATTTTATAGGATTTTTTTTTTTTTTCGAGAAATTGACGTAGTCACTCTAAAGCCCCCCATACACGTGCGAATAATTTGCGCAAATTCGGTGTTTGTACAAACGCCTGTTTGTACATACGCTAGCACATACACGTAGCAACCTATTGCGCAAACATCATTTCGATTTGTGGTGTTGTTCGTTGAACATGTCAGATACGGACAATTGCTGTGCCGCCATTATTCTGGCCCTAGTGGCTGAGCAACGAATAGTTAAAAGAAAAAGAAAGCGAAGAGTGTGGGTCAAGAGTTGGCTCCAGAAGAGGAACGAATTCAGTTATGACCGCCTGGTCACTGAGCTCAAAATAACGTCAGCTGCAAACTACAAAAACTACCTTCGAATGGACGCAGCTTCGTTCAGCGAGCTACTCGAAATGGTGACACCCCTCATAGTGAAAAACAACACGGTGATGAGAGACGCAATATCTCCAGAACTGAGATTGTTGGCCACTTTGAGATACCTAATAAGCGGTGCCTCCTTTGAAGATCTGAAATTTCAAACTGCCATCGCAGCTCAAACACTTGGAAAATAATAGTGGAAACTTGTGACGCTCTCATCCACGTTTTGAAAGGATTAATAAAGGTGAGTAAATAAAATAGTTAGTACTTAAAATAAGCCGCATTTATTTGTCAGAAACAACAATATTGTTTGAAAGAAACCCTGATAATGTTTGGTCAATTAAACTGTTCATCATGAATAAGGTCATGAATTGATGAATATTGAACTGGTTGCTGTGTTGATTCATGTATCTGATCCACTTCTTGTCTTGAGGCGCGCATGTTGAGGTATTGCGATGAGTCAGAATGAGTAGAAACGTTTGAAGGTGATGGTGATGGAATCGGGGGGTACGAGTTGAATGGAGTTGATGGGGCTGAACGGGCATGTGAGAATGGAATGTAGCCAGGTGGATGAATGTATTGAGGATGATTGGGGGTGGCGAATGACTGAGGTGAATTATTTATGGTGATTGAATGTCTATGTAAAGGTTGCCCAGTCGTCCTTCGAAAAGAATGTCATCAATGAATTTTTTAGCGTAAAGTTGCTGACTTGCAGACATTTTCTCATACTCTACACCCCACCCTTTTGCTATGATCTGAGCGTCTGAGGAGGGTTTTTCAAGACGTTCGCAGGCCATAGACAATAGTTTGGTCCTTTTACTTTCGTCACTGTCCTCATTTTTCCTCGATCTTTTACGTGTAGGTGTATGCTCGGGTTGGGATGTTTCAGAACTGTCTTCTGCGACCTAAAACAAAATAAATGGAAATATCTATGTAGTCGTGAAAGTACTTATCAATTGAAATTATTGAAGTTATTGTAATGAAATAAAATTATTAAATTAAATAGTAATAAAAATTGAATTGTTGCAGATTCCAGGAAGTGAGAATGAATGGAAGGTTATTGCCGGACAGTTTGAGAGAAGGTGGAATTTTCCCCACTGCATCGGAGCCATCGACGGGAAGCATATCACCATCCGCAAACCACCAGGAAGTGGCTCCTACTATTTCAACTACAAGAATTTGTTCAGTGTTGTGTTGATGGCTGTGGTTAATGCCAATTACGAATTTATAATCGTCGATGTAGGAACCAATGGAAGAGTTTCCGATGGGGGTGTGTTCTCCAATACAGAATTTTATAGGCGACTCGTGAATAACAAACTTCATATTCCTCAACCTGATAATTTACCTGACAGTGAAATGAAACAGCCATACGTTTTGGTGGGAGATGATGCATTTCCTTTTATGGACAACCTAATGAAACCATTTAGTCGAAAAAACCTGACCAGAGAACATGCAATATTTAATTACAGGCTATCTCGCGCTCGTCGCATTGTGGAGAATGCCTTCGGAATACTAGCATCTCGATTCAGAATATTTTTGAGAGAAATCAATTTGAGCCCGGAAAAAGCAAGCTTGATAGTTCTTGCGTGTACTCATTTACATAATTTTCTAAGAATGAACAAAGATGACTTGTATAACCAAGGTGGTTTTGAAATTGAGAACACAACTACAGGGGAGATCATAAATGCTGATTGGCATTCGGATGGACAATTACTTCCATTGCAACAGCTACCAGGCAGAAATACCCCAGTGTCTTCCAAACAAGTACGTCTTTACTTCTCACATTACTTCAATAGCGAGCAAGGCGCTGTCTCTTGGCAGGACAAGATATTCAAATAATTGTTTGTATGAAATATTATGATTTTGTATAATAATGAATTTGTATTTGAATGTATGAAAAAACAATAGAAAATATGAAAAAAAATTGTACGTACCTTCGTTTCGTTATTTCCTTCAATACATTCAGTTTCGTCCATTGTCGAAGTTCCTTGAATTTGAGTTTCCTGATCCCTCAAGAAGTCAAGCTCGTCGAAGTACCACAAACTCAGCACGTACACGTCGTCTGTTCCTCCACCTGATTTTATGCTCTCCTTCACTTTCTTCATTTCTCTTCTGTAGGCAGTGCGGAATGAATTGATTTTGGCGCGTACATTTGCCCTATCTGCACTGAGTTCAATTTCCTTCATTTTATCGACGAGTATTTTATACGCCGCGTCCTTCTTATTTCTATCTTTATAACCGTCACTTTTCACCTTCCACACGTCAGGTAAATCACGATACACTGCAATAAACTCTCTCCAAAGTTCCCGCTGTTCCTCATCTGTTGTCTTATTCGCCATATTGGAGAGGTAAATAGCAACAAAATAAAAAAAAATTACCGAAACTACGTTTTCAACCACGGAATAGAAAGGAAACTGCCTGACAGTGTCTAGGAGCAGGAGTTGACTAACCCAAAGTTTGCACAAACCGTACCGTACACGTCAAACAAGTACTCATACAAGGAGTATTTGTACAAATTATTTCGATCCTGACCGATTTTAGTCAAACAGTTTGCGAAACCATTCAAACAGCCCCATAGACGGTCAAACTGTTTGCACAAACACCGAATTTGCGCAAATTGTTCGCACGTGTATGAGGGGCTTAACTCACGTCAACTGTGACCAGTTGAACTTCAATTTTTCTACAGTAACGAACTAATATTCGGCTATGTATTCAATTTGGTTGTGATTGGTAGAGGGATTAGGAGTTCATAGCAAATTGAAGTTATTAAATTACAATTGCTTGTTCTTTCCAAATATTTGACAAACGGAGCTAAAACTTTGGAAATGTACGTAATAACGTTCAGGGATATTTTGCAGAAATTTTGGTGCACATTGATAAGAGACATTCAGATTTCACAGGAAATTGCATTTTTGCAAGAAAGGGTGCCTAATAGAACTTTGCATATGGCTATAGAAGGAACTAGTTGTGACTGAGAACCGGCCAGCTCCAAGTTATCTAGGAGGACAAAGGAGCATTAACTATAACATTCTTTAGAAACATTTATTCCCGTCCTGTGAATAACCTATAATTGTGCAGTTTTTTTCCAGCGCACCTCCAACATGCTCCTTGCAACAAATATTCTTGTGAAGTGACGAATGCGATTAATTAATGCCAATAAATTAATGACACCGGTTATAAATAAAATATCTTATAAAGACAGCGGAGAGATGAATTTGGCAATTGATTGCCAGCCATTGTCAAATACATTTCAAATTCACAAATTCATATTCAAACTTTACATATTGTTATATTGCTCTCAGCTTCGGAGGTTTTAAACATGTTTTTCTACGTGAATACGTAGAAATTCAAACTAGAATGGACGAATATAGATGAACGATTCCAAGAGTCGTTTTAGTTTAATTTTCATCACCTCCCAAGCTGGGAGCAGTATAACAATATGTAAAGTTTCATAATGAATTTACGAGTTTGAAATGTTTCTGACAATTGAAATTAGAAAATTCATATTGACGAACATCTAAAGTAGTAAGCGACAGGTATGGGGGGACGACTTTTTCCCCCTCCAAAGTCCCGTCTGTCGCTAGTCTCTCACCACTGAGTTTGACCCGTCGGTTGTGTTAATTTGCATAATGTCATGGTCTCTGGTGGTATAATTTTCCCACCCGGTCAAAAAAGGTGGGTCTAATAATTCCCCAACCTCTGATTGGTCGGATAATTTTCCCAGCCTCTATTTCTGGCTAGTCTAAAAGGTGGGTCCCAACAGTGGTGGGACTGATTTGTATAATGTTTCGACTTCTGATTGGCCTGAAAATTTTCCCACCCTTATGACTGTCTAATCAAAAAGGTGGGCCTAATAATTCCCCGACTTTTGACTGGTAGCTTAGTTTTTCCACCCTTGAATCTGTCTAGCTAGCAAGATGTTTTCACAGTAGTGGGATCGACATGTGAATTTTCCCCGAACCCTGATTGGCCAGGTAATGTTCCTATTCTGATCCTTTATTTTCCAAGAAAAAATCGTCCGAGCTCAGAGACAGAGACGTTCTACAGGTAGTACATTATACTTATGGTGCGTTTTTCAATCTTTTCGTAAATAAGAAAAAGTATTCGTGTTGGAAAATCAGCTGACGCACGGCGATCGATATTCGCCGTGCGTCGACCTGTTGCTGTTGTGTAGCACGCCGCGCTCGGTTGGGTCGGAGATAGCCGAGGAAGGGCCTCGCGGAGCCGAGGCTGTGCCTCGCAGGCATGCTGATGATGCGAGAGGTTGTCCCTCTCGCTTGACTTCAGCGTCGCACAACGACGCTTTTGTGCTACGCAGCCATCTTGAGATTTTTAGACACTTTTCGTGAAAACCGCTTGGACAGATCCGACACACTGATCTCACCTCGGACAATTTTCACAGATTTTTCAGGATCTACCCAACGTATTCGTGCTCAACAGGACTGAAAAAACACGGTAAGAGTGCACCGTTACAATTTACATAAATTCAATGATAGTGAGGTGGAGAAATCTCATCTGTGCATCCTCATAAGTCTCATCTCGTGACGTGCTCTGTAGCGCGGGCTGCACCACGTTGTCCTCACAAATTTCAGCACACAATTATCAGGAGTACAAATTGAAAATGCGGGATTTTTTTCTATTTTTGAACGTTTATTCTGAAAAAATGGTAACAAATGAATTATTCAAAGTATTGTCCATCGCTAGCCACAACTTTTTCCCATCTTTCTGGCAATTTACGGATACCGTCGCGAAAAAATTCGGCCGGCTTGGCTGCTATCCAGTCATCGACCCATTTTTGGGCTTCTTCGTAAGAATGGAAGCGCTGGTCAGCTAGGCCATGTGTCATCGATCGGAAAAGGTGGTAATCGGAAGGAGCAATATCTGGGCTATACGGCGGGTGGGGTAAGACTTCCCATTTCAGCGTTTGTAGGTATGTTTTGACCGGCGCTGCAAAATGTGGCCGAGCGTTGTCATGTTGCAAAATTACTTTGTCGTGTCTTTGCTCGTATTGTGGCCGTTTTTCTTTGAGTGCGCGGCTCAAACGCATCAATTGAGTTCGGTATAGTGCTCCTGTGATGGTTTCGTTCGATTTCAATAGCTCATAATACACCACACCCAGCTGGTCCCACCAAATACAGAGCATGAGCTTGGCGCCGTGAATATTTGGTTTGGCCGTCGATGATGATGCATGGCCGGGGTAACCATATGATTTTTTGCGCTTCGGGTTATCGTAATGGATCCACTTTTCATCACCAGTGACAATGCGATGCAAAAAACCCTTCCGTTTTTGCCGTTCGAGCAGCAGTTCGCATGCAAAAAAACGGCGCTCGACGTCTCTCGGCTTCAGCTCATACGGCACCCAATGTCCTTGCTTTTGGATCATTCCGAGGGCTTTTATACGATGGGAAATGGCTTGTTGTGTCACTCCCAATGAATCTGCGAGCTCTTGTTGAGTTTGACACGAGTCTTCATTGAGTATTGCCTCCAATTCAGCATTCTCAAACTTTTTCACTTGGCCCGGCCGCTCTTTGTCCTCAACGTCAAAATCACCACTTCTAAACCGCACAAACCATCTCTCGCACGTTGAAACCGATGGAACATGACTCGGATAAGCCTCGGAGACCAATCGATGTGCTTCAGCAGCACTTTTCTTCAAATTAAAGAAGTAAATTAAAACTTCCCGCAAATGCTGTTTTGTTGGCACGAAACTCGACATATTGAGAGCTCAAAAAAACTATGAATTTGACACTGCGACAAATTGACACATACTGAAAATTAAAGCTATAAGACGTAGCTTTGACATGAACATAGTCACAGTACTGCCTGATGCGTATAGCGTTAGTAACGCCATCTGTTATCAAACCCGCATTTTCAATTTGTACCCCTGATAATATAATCGTATGTGCTTTACACCCAAAATTCACTCTAAATTTATTTGTATTATATATATATATATATATATATATATAATACAATATATATATATATATATATATATATATATATATATATAATACAAATAAATTTAGAGTATTATTTGTATTATATATATATATATATATATATATATATATATATAATACAAATAAATTTAGAGTGAATTTTGGGTGTAAAGCACATACGATTATATTATCAGGGGTATATATATATATATATATAGTAGTGTGATAGTCGACGGTAGAATAAACCACTTTTTCTAACTACATCTTTTCGTCTGGTTATTTTACACCTGCCTTGAGTGAAAACTCATCCTTTTTCGATGTCTTTCAGATTCAATCCCACAACACCACAGGATTTCTCAACAATTCATATGTAAAAATTTGTGTGTTTTTTTTATTTAATATAAACATTTTTTACAAGCTTTTTCTTCATTTTTAAAATCATTAAACATCTGTTGAGCGAGATGACATCACAGCAGGAGTCAATTCGGTATGTATCGTCGTTGCAAGCAGTGGCTCGGCAAACAATAGTGGTATGGTCACTTCTAGATCGGTAGTACCCTACTGATAATCTGAGCATTCTTTTTTGGTGGGAGGGTATCCTTCGAGTTGTGACTGTAGATCTGGTGACAGCCAATGTTCTCTGCAAAGCTGGTATGATGCGACCTCGCGGTCTAGTCGAATATGCTCAGGTAGTGTTTCCCATAGCACATGAATACATTCACCCCAGTGTCTTAGCAGCAAAGGCTTAGGAATATATTGGGTCTGGGAAAAAGTAGGTGGTGTTATTTTAGTAAAATTCTACTGGTTTTCTTATGGTGTGAAAATGAATTTATTTAAACCAAATATGCTCCATTATCATCGACAATGTTTCGCCATTTTTCGGGTAGAGCCATGATGCCATTGGTGAAGAACTTCTGTGGTTTCTGGTTGAAAAACTGAATCCAGTGATTTTCACAGGCTTCTTTTGAAAGCAGCTTAATTCCATTGAGAGAGATCTGCAGCGATCGGAATGAGTGATAGTCAGAGGGTGCTATGTTTGGAATTACGGTGGATGCATCAAAACGTCCCAACCAAGCTCTCGTAATTTTTGACGGATCATCAAAAAAGTGTATGGTCGGGCGGTGTCATGGTGGAAGACAACACCTTTCCTATTAATCAATTCGGGCCGTTTTCTTTCAATTGCTTAGCGTAATCTCTCTAGTTGTCTGCAGTAGAGTTAAGAATCAATCGTCTGACCAACTGGAAGTAGCTCATAGTGGACGATTTCCTTCCAGTCCCACCACCCACATAGCATCACCTTTTTCGCCGTCAATCCCAGCTTCGCGAATGCTTGTGATGGCTCACGATCCCTTGTCCACGATCTTTGACGCTTCCAATTGTCTTTCGTGATCCATATTTCATCACCGGTTATTACACGTTTCAGAAATGGCTTGATTTCATTGCGCTTCAGCAGTACATCGCAGATGTTAATTCGGTCTATCATGTTTTTCGCACTCAACTCATGAGGAATCCATACATCGAGCTTCTTTTTGTAGCCAGTTTTGTGTGAATGGTTCAAAACAATTTTGTGGTCAATGCCTAGCTCCATACCAATATCGAATTTCATCAGTTTTTTCAGTGATTGGACGACCAGAGCGTGACTCATCTTTCACATAAAAATTACCAGAACGAAAGCGAGCGAACCATTTTCGCGCAGCAGATTTTGATAAAGTACCTTCACCATACACAGCACAAATTTGTTCACAAGCCTGCGCGGCGTTCTTCCCTTTGTCGTAATAATATTGCAAAATATAACGCAATTGTTCATTACTTTTCTCCATTTTCAAACGCAAACAACTTTCCAACCACTGCACCAATTTCGATGTTTATATACTCAAAGTAACCCTCGAAGTGTCACCTTTTCAACGATCATTTAGTGGTGTCGCTGCGATCTGGGTTTCCTGACTTATTTGCAATTGATGCCATCTATCGGGAAAAACGCCACGAACTTTTTGCCAGACCCAATATAAGATTTCCTCCTCGGTAAGTTTCCAGGCGTATTTACCGGAATCGATTATGAGTATACCACTTATAATCTCCATTTTAGAGCTCGACGTTAGCACTTCCACGGTTTTTGGACAAGTGTACCCGGCTTTGCGCTGAGAGAAGTGATGCCAGGTGTGGGGATTTTTTCCCACGTCAAGGTCGTTGGGTACCCTCTTCACTGGGTCTAGTTTAGCGCCGATCGCGCGCGCACCCGGCGCACCGACCAATAAGCGCACCGAACCAATATCCAAGCAGCGCGTGACGTCACACACGACGCCGCGCGCTGTTGAAACGTTCAAATTACAAAATAAATGAATACAATTATTAGCCATACTATTATTTCTGTGTACTCTTAATCGATGAATAAAATGTTTGTTTCCATTAATTATTTAAATTGTCGATCTTTTTATGTGTTTTTCATTAGTATTTGTAAGAAATTTATAACGTTGTAGCGATTTTTCAGTAAGAGTCGGAAAAATAAATGAGAATGCTTGAACGTTCTGCCAAGCGTAGCGAGACTGCGCACTGCAGGCTAGCATGGGCAACTGCTTGCTGTTGCCACTCAGCGGCAGCACCACGCAGGAGCTGTAAATCCTGCACTAGGTCTGCGTGCCGAGCAACAGGTCGGTGCAAGCGCACTACGACTGCTTGATGAGACAACGGCTGCTTCGTATAACGCAGCCATCTTGCGTTTTGCTCTTGCATAGTTTACACCGTCACCGTGTTCGTGCGTGCTCATCAAAGTTCTGTGCATCTTAATTAAAGTTCTCATCGTTTAACTCGGCCGACCTACGGTCCCTACAACTCAGCCATCATATCAGCAGTGATATATCGACGTCGGCACACCAGTACATCAACATTTGGCTCATCTTGTCATGCACCCGGTGTCAGCTTCACCGCAAGGCCTGATCGTGACAGATCTTCTCATCACTTGCACACGATTAATACAATCGTGTGCGGTAATTAGCCCACCACATTTCATTCTTATATTTTTCTATCTTTTTCTGTGCTCATTTTAATCTATTATTTTCTATATTTTACTTGTTTATTTGTATATTTGTGTCTGCTGCACTTGACAGGTGGAGCATTAAATGCTATTATAATTAACATCAGTGTACTGCGTTTTAATTCAACCTTCTATATTACAGTCCACTTTCTCTCCATCATACTGAATTCTCGAACATTTGGTCCTTCGAGCCGGATGGCAGTACTACTAGCTTCATGCTCTCTCATCAAGCGCGTGGACGCACGCTAAGCCAGCGCACCCAGTAAGAACAAGTTCCACCAGCTCACCTCGTCAAAGGACGATCCGACAGCTCAACGAGCACTAGCACTCACAGTGGAGTCTACTAGCCGAGCTCCGCAGTATCGACTTTGCACATAGACTGGCTCGTCGCAGCTCGACATCTGCATCGGTTGGGTATCGTACAGCTCTGCGGAGTTTAATTTACTTATCTCTCCTACTTACGCACTACCAGTGCTCAAATTGTATCGCCTATTACCAAAAGTGGTATGTTAGCTTAAACCTAATTAGTACCTCTCTCGTAATATCATGGCAGATAAATCAAAGCCAACTCAAGGCGGTGATGGAATCGAGCAGGCTTCCGCAAAGAAGTTGCTGGTACCACCACTTACTATCGACTAAACATCCTATGCAATCAAGTCCTCGCTCAAGCTCACCTGCCCGACTCTCGAGCAAGCTCGTCGCCAAGGCGCAATGTCAGCTTAGCTGCATTGAAGCCATCAGAAAATTGTCAGAGACTCGTGCCTGACTCAAATATTTCTGGAGAGTTTAGCGCGAATGAAATACGTAGGCACTCGCAGCCAGGCCATCACAGCTCCGCACCACCAGCTCTGTGCATCTGTCAGCTCGATGCAGTCCTACATCTTCTTCATAATGCACCATATGGCCTTGTGGAGTATTTATTTATTTAATTCATTACATTTCAATTCAGTTTAATTCAATTAAATTCAATTCAATTGTTTAAAGTACTTGGAAATAAATCAGGTCCGAATATCAGCATTTCTGTTCGGAAGATCTCTTAATAGGGTTTTTATGCAGTAGTCAACCTTTTTCTTTCTCGGTAAAGCTTAATAACTGAAGACCAGCAAATCCAGATTTTCCTAGTGGTTGTTAAACGGTGAAACTCTGCTACCGTTGTTTGAGAAATTAAATGCAAACGTTTCATTTAATTATCTATTTTTATTTAATCTAGTTCCGAGATTGAGAATTCAATTGAACGAAACTTATTTAAGTCAACATACATGATCGAGTGTTGCTCACCAATCATTTTGTATTCACAATCAACATGTGTACTTCACCAACCTTTTGTAACAAGAGGAAGCATAGCTCACCTGGAGCACACGGCTCGCACTTGGTCAATTCAACAAGGATTTTGGATAGCGATTCAACATCTAGAAATTGCATTAGAATTGCAACTACTTTCAGCAGTCGAAACATCAGCTTCTGTCTCAGCAGCTGAAACGCTTAGAGTTGATCAAGTGAATGGTCATCTGGTTGAAGTATCGCTGCAATTGTCGGTACGACTGTCGATTCATCAAACAAACTCAAGGCGATTAACATCGGGTACGTCTGCTCAGCCGGCAGTTCATTGAGAGGGAGGTGCAGTCGTCCAGAATTCAGAACTGCTCAACAAAGTCAGCTCATCACTCCTCGCAACTGCTTTAGCACTAATTAAAACAACAATTTCAACCCATCAAGTTCGGCTACTCATAGATCCAGGATCGCAACTATCTTTCGTGACAGAAAGCCTCTATACTCAGCTCAAACTAACACGTCAGCGTGCATCCATTCCGATCTCTGGTATTGGTGGCAAGAGATCAGCTCAAACACGCGGCTTGACTCAGCTCACTCTTCATTCTCAGCACACAGCCGCTATTGTCACCATGAATGCTCACATCCTCAGAACTTTAACGGTGATATTACCATCTGTGGAAATACAGAATCAGACGTGGCCTCACATCAACAAGCTCAAATTGGCTGACTCAGAATTTCTACGCCCTCGATCAATCGCCATCATCATCGGGGCTGATGTTTATGGGCACATCATTAAGCCTAATATCATCAGGAGCTCACCGTCAATGCCAATTGCTCAGCTGTCGGTGTTCGGATGGCTGATGCTTGGACCAATTCATTTAGCACAACTGCTTGCCAGTCCATCTTATCATGCTCACCTTCAACAATACTGACAGCTCACTCACACCTGAAGAACAGGAGTGTGAGGATCACTTCAAGTCGACGCATAGGCGTGACTCATCAGAGAAGTACATCGTCAGGATCCCGCTCGAATCACCGGCAACGCTCTTGGGAAGTTTATTCTCGACTGCTCCTCACTGTCTGTCTCGAGTTTAAAACGATACTCGAGGGATGACGAATCCAAATAATTGTATCATCAATTCATGGTAGAATACGAGAAGCTCGGTCATATAAAGAAGGCGCCAGCATTACCATCAAGTGCAATGCATCATTATCTGCCGCATCATGGAGTTCTCAGGCCAGCGAGTACCACCACAAATTGAGAGTGGTGTTCAGCGGCTTAAGTGCAGCATTATCTGGGTTCTCCATAAACGACATCATGCACACTGGTGCCAACCTGCTGCTCAATAGCTAAAGGAGTTGTGCATGGCGGGCGGATTCTCGCTTGCCAAGTGGCACGCAACAGACTCGGACATACTGGCCAGCATCGCTGCTACCAAATCATCTTGCGCAGAAATTATATTTCACGACTGCTCAATCAAAATACTCGGGCTTACGTGGCTTCGACACAAAAGATCAGTTCGTGTTCTCAAGCCAGCTCAGCTCAGCACCTGCAAATTTTAACAAGCGTCTCATCCTATCTGAAGTGGCTCAGATATTTGATCCACTCGAGTTCATCTCACCAATCATGATACGTGCCAAAATGCTTTTGCAGGAGCTTTGGCTACTCCAGCTAACAAGGGATGATCCACTGCTATCCCAGGTCTTATCAAGGTGGCTAGCAATCAGGAAGGATCACTCTTGCCTGGCCAGGATTTCAATCTCTCGTTAGTTCAACTCTTAGAGCAGCTCAACAGTGGAAGTACATGGTTTCACAGACACCTCTCAGCTAGCTATGTCGGCAGTGATATACATCACTGTCATCTCACCATCCGCAACAAAGTGACGTCACTCGTGTGCTCAAAACTAAGGTTGCACCGCTTAAAAGCTCACCATACCCCGGTTGGAGCTCACAGCAGCGCTGCTTTTAGCCAAGCTCATCTCAAGTGTTCAAGCCACACGCAAATTGAACATTGCATCTACTCATCTGTGGACGGATTGATCAGTCACGCTTATGTGGATCAAAGTTCATCCGTCGCGCTGGAAGGATTACGTTAGGAACCGAGTCACTCAAATACAAGATCTTACAAAGCGCGCTCAGTGGCGACATGTTCCTGAGATTTCCAATCTGGCGGACTGTGCCTCTAAAGGCACAACTACAGAACAGCTCAGAGCTCATTCATTGTGGTGGACGGGCCCACCATGGCTCAATCGATCGATCTGGTGCACAGGTATTCGCTAGCTCAACAAATTGTATCGGCTAATAGCTCTCTGATCGAGAGTGATAGCACGGTTCAAGAGGATACCTGGCTCAACACCAGTCGCACTCATCCCAGCACGTGAGATCGACGAATCGAAGGTTTTTTTTTTGGGTCAATGCAACCCAGGCAGCTTACTTCTCGCACGAGCTCAAAGTGATGTCATCTGGAATGCTGCTGCCCAGCTCTCATCCTTTCAGTAGGTTCACAGCCTACCTCGATCAACAAGGCGTAATCAGGGTGGGAGGACGGCTCAAACAATCAGCACTCAACTTTGAAGCGTGTCATCCATCAATTTTGCCTCGTCAGTCTCGTCTCACATCACTCATCATTAACCAAGATCATAAGCGCACGTTTCATGGCGGTACTCAGCTCACTTTAGCGCAAGTTCGACAAGTTCACTGGATCATTGGGGGTAGAGCTCCAGTCAAGGCTCACATCTTGCGCTGTGTAGTGTGTGCTCGGCAGAGAGTGATCCGTGCTCAACAACTAATGGGTCAATTACCTCTCTCTCGAGTCACACCTGCACAGCCGTTCACAGAGATTGGAGTTGACTACGCAGGTCCGCTCACACTCAAGACATGGAAAGGGCGAGGGGCTAAAACACACAAAGGCTGGATTTGTGTCTTTGTGTGCATGGCCACGACGGCGTTACATCTGGAAGTCGTCACTGACTCCTCAACCGATGCATTCCTCGCTGCTTTTCTGCGCTTTTCAGCCCGACGAGGAATACCTCGCGCTCTCAGCTCAGATGGCTCAGTACGTATTTCGTCGGAGCCAGCAAAGAGCTGCGAGAGCTATTCTCATCACACTCATCTGAACACCTCATCGTTGCAAATGCTCTCTCACAGGAACGTGTACAATGACGGTTCAACCCTCCAGCAGCACCGCACACGGGTAACAAATGGGAAGCAGCAGTGAAGTCAGTGAAGCATCACCTCTGTCGGACGGTGGGTGAAACAGCTCTAACCTACGAGGAGTTGACGACACTGCTGACTCAAATTCAGGCTGTTCTCAACTCAAGGCCTTTGGAACCTCTCAGCGACGATCCTGAAGATGTGTCAGCTCTAACACCAGAGCATTTTCTCATTGGCAACTTAACATTATCCCAGAACCATCTCTGAAGGATCTGGCGATCGCAAGGCTCTCTCGATGGCAGCTCATACAGCAGAAATTTCAAAGTTTCTGGGCTCAGTGGTCTGCTCATTATCTCCAGCGTCAACAGGCAATTTCGAAATGGGACCACTCTAACAACAACATCCAGATCGGATCACTTGTTTTGCTTACGGATGAACGCTTTCCACCGTGCAAGTGACCACTTGCACGAGTGATTGCATTTCATCCTAGCAGTGACGGGCTCACAAGAGTGGTGGCCATTAAGATAGCTATGGCGACGCTCCCACGGCCCATTGCCAAGCTTGCAGTGCTGCCAGTTTCCTCAGCAGAACATCACGTTGAGGAGAATCAGCAATCACATTCCTGATGGCGGGCAGAATGTTTGAGAATGCTTGAACGTTCTGCCAAGCGTAGCGAGACTGCGCACTGCAGGCTAGCATGGGCAACTGCTTGCTGTTGCCACTCAGCGGCAGCACCACGCAGAAGCTGTAAATCCTGCACTAGGTCTGCGTGCCGAGCAACAGGTCGCTGCGCACAAGCGCACTACGACTGCTTGGCGAGACACTACGGCTGCTTCGTATAACGCAGCCATCTTGCATTTTTCTCTTGCATGGTTTACACCGTCACCGTGTTCGTGCGTGCTCATCAAAGTTCTGTGCATCTTAATTAAAGTTCTCATCGTTCAACTCGGCCGACCTACGGTCCCTACAACTCAGCCATCATATCAGCAGTGATATATCGACGTCGGCACACCAGTACATCAACATTTGGCTCATCTTGTCATGCACCCGGTGTCAGCTTCACCGCAAGGCCTGATCGTGACAGATCTTCTCATCACTTGCACACGATTAATACAATCGTGTGCGGTAATTAGCCCACCACATTTCATTCTTATATTTTTCTATCTTTTTCTGTGCTCATTTTAATCTATTATTTTCTATATTTTACTTGTTTATTTGTATATTTGTGTCTGCTGCACTTGACAGGTGGAGCAATAAATGCTATTATAATTAACATCAGTGTACTGCGTTTTAATTCAACCTTCTATATTACAGTCCCCTTTCTTTCCATCATACTGAATTCTCGAACAATGTCAATGATATGGATACTTACAAGGAAAGATAGTTTAGTGTCCCCCTCCGATTTTGATGAAACTCATGTATGTTGTAGAGCATCGAAAACTAAAACACACGTACTTTTTTTTATCGGCGGAATAAAATTTCAAAGGGGTGAAATCGCCCTTCAAAATTCACATGTCGAGGGGTGATTATGCAGTTTCACCCAGAAGGCGTCAACCGATTTTAATGAAACAAAAACCAAAATACTCCTCATTGAAGACAATCAAAACTCCACGTGAAGTTGAAGAAAAAAATTCATTTGCAGGGGTGAACAACCTCCTGATTTTTTAATTTTTCACCCTACACAAAAAACTAGCCAACCAAATTGAACAGAACATGTACCATTTGGAAGGGCAAGTTAAAATAAAGTTGACGTATTTTTGCACATTCACAGGAAAATGAGATTACGGGGGTAAACTACCCCTTATCTATTAGTACGTATATTTCTGCGTATATTCATGTTTCTCGTTATTTAAATGTTCAAATTGATTCAAGACATTCCTGTTAGCCGAAGTGAACGGGGGGGACTTCGCATGATGCTTTATTTATTATTAAGGGGTTGACCGGCTTTTACAATTAGGATGGTCCATTCACGAGTTTCGCGTTATTTACTGAAAAAAATAGCTTGTTCAAATACAGAATACTGGGAAATGTTGCTGGGGATGAGTGGTTGTATGGCATATATGTATGGCTGTATTTCGAAACAGCGGCGATCAGCTGCGGACATAGGCGGGAAATAACAAATACCCGGTTTCGGCAAGCGCGTTTATTCGACTGTCGTCCTTTTCACGTCCCGTGTTATCGCTCTCCTCACTCTCCATTCTCGCACATATATTCTTACCGCCTTGCACATCTACATACACCACAGTATATAATATAATTTATTATTCGTTTTACAATTCGTTAACGTGCACATTACTGTCATAATTTGCAGCAATCATGGTTCGTCAGTCGCGCAGAAATGATATTCATCAAAAAATGTTGCTAGCACAAAGACTTCTTGCACCATGAGCATCTGATGATGGCCACATTATTACAACCTAGTACTTCATAGTGTACTTGAGACGAGTAACCGAAACCAAAACTCATTGGATTGTCGAACTCGTTTGCCTTATCGGTTATATAATTTCTTTTGAACCATGCATATTTGAAAAGATTTATATATCTGGGTGATGAAAGTTGATTGTGTGCGAGCGATTGCAGTTTGATTATGTTGTTTCTCAAGTGTAAATTAACATCAGAATTAAGTAATAATACACTGTCGGAAAAATGCCGTACAAAATTTTTCCATATTCGGAAACCAAAAACGTCGAGTGGTTGGATTTTCCCTATGGTGCTTTTAGGTATTTTCTTTGTGATTGTTTTTTTGCCCCGAGGTGTTGCTTTTCGAACAACTTCTGGGCAGTGTCCACTCCACGAGTCTATCAACAATACGCTGTCACGGCCGGTGTTGGGGAAGAATACTTTTTCCAACCAAACTTTGAAGTGCTCTATACATAGGATGATATTGGTTATCGATATAGTATACTATTCAACATATGTTCAATATTTTCTGGCAATCATTTTTGTCCATACCTGAAGTCATTTTTCCGGATTTCGTTGCTGTTAAAAATACGTTTTCTGGCCTGAATACATTTTTTTCCACGATTGGGCGGAACTCACCCTTTCCCTCTTTTAGAACGATGGAAAGGGGTGACAGTAATTTTCCATCTGCATTTATGGTTCGCTGGATAGTGTAGCTGTGAGTTATAGATGATACGGATTGTACTACACATTGCACTTGTGTAGTTCTCCTTCAGCCGTCAGAGTCCTGCCAGAGTGGATTTCCAGTTGAAAACCGCTCTGATCTGAATTATATATGTTTTCCGGTCCATATTTTTAAATACATGGTTTAATTTCATTCACGAAGTTTTCTGCATTCATCCTTAAAACTGATTCGTCTTCTATAGTCTTTCGTGTTACGAATTTATTAATTTTCCTGGACACGATACGATGCGATTTCTTGAACTTCCGAAGCCAATCACGAGAAGATTTAAAACGAATGTCTTCGTGACCTATCTCTTTTTGAGCTTGTAGAGCCCACTTTTGAAGATCGATATCATGAACAATGAAACCAGCATCTACAGCGGCTTGTATGTTTTTCGAAGTATATTCAAAGATTTGAGCTATCTTCTCCTTGTAGGTCCCACCTTTGTTCATTTGATTTGCCCAACGTTTTAATTGTCGTACAGATTTGATTTTTTTGAATTTCTGACTGACGGTATCGACATTGTAATTTTTCTTCTTACCGGATCTCCAGTATTCGATTGCTTTGCGTTTGTAATCGTAGCTTCTGTCTTCTTCGTCTTTTAACAAGTATCAGAATCCACTGGACCTTCATCATGTTGTCAAAGAGTGTTCTCGACAGGGTTAACATTATATTGCTTGAATGGCTCTTGAAAAACTAGCGATTGTTCCTCGATAATTTCAACTCCGTTATAATCGTCCATGCAGTCGACCAGAACTTTTTCGAAATTCTGCTTTACTTCGATTTCTGCATTGTTAATCGGAGTTTCGAGAATATTCATGGCTTCAAATGTAGCCAAAAGATGTTTAGTGACGTTGATTGGATTCACTTTCATGGTCTATTGATTTTTTAAATCAGAAATTATAACTGAAGCACTGGCACTCCGTTCAAATGATCAACTGAAGATCGCTGTATGTATCGCGGTTTTTATATTTGAAAGACTTGTTGTTGAACCACATGCGATATCAGTAGATAATACGCAGTCCTAGATAGCCGCCTATATAGAAAACACCCTTTAGTATCTCCAGACTGTTCATTGTAGTCACGTTCCTGTGCGGAGAGAGGTCGTCGTTTCCGCTAATGATGGTAATGATGAAAATAATGATCATCGCCATGGGACGTAGCCGGTGCTTACTGACGCTTAGGCATAGGCGGTGAACGAGGGGAGCGTAGTTTTTATGGTAGTGGGCCACTATTTCACCCTTGGCAGATACTGTTGCGTCACAGGTATTTGACTTAACACTACTAGCACTGTTTACAGGTACAGCGGCTATATACTCTCTACCAGTGGTGCTGCGATTGACACGTATATATTTACGGAGCGCGTAACGATCCATAGCTTTCAGGCTAGTGTAAACTTTCCACAAGCCTATATCGCCGTCAACCCACTCGAGACCATAATGAAAACACGTTAGATGATTATTGCTGACGCGCATTTCTTTAGGCAAATTGCTATACACGTATGGTGCATCGATCACCCAATGGCCTAAACTATTACCTTGCAGCGTAGTTACGGCAATCTCCTTAGGTAGGAACTCGCCGTGTTCGCCGTATAGGGACTGGATATTCACTATAGCGATCATGAAGGCGGTTTACGGTAAACTGTCGTCGAATACGGAGTGAGCCTTAAATATATATCTGTCTCGATATCGCCCTCTTCAAACGATACTCGATACTGTTATAAACGGTGTCCGGTAAAGAGGGAATATAATATTTTTGACTCTGCTGTCCCTTGACGTTCAGGCACTAAAATCTGTAATAACCTGACGAGCAGAGTCAATCTCAATCACGTTTTCGTATTCACGATAAACGATGCAATTTATTGTAGGGGTGAGAGTTTTGGCGAAGCGCACTTCGATCCTCACACTACCATGTCGCACGAGATTCCAATGAATAAAGCAGTTTGCCGATAAATCAGGTATCAGGTCAAAGGCAAACAGATAATAACCGTTAGCGTATGCTTCACGGGAAATATCCATACCGTCATTTTGAAAGTGTATGCCTGTGCCAGAGAAAATTTATCGAATGATGTTACAAATTGAAGGGGTTCAGCGTTTTGTCACCGTTGAAAGATCTGTTGTGCACAAAAACAAGTATTATTCGTTTCGGTAATTGTTCAAGGATTACATTGTCCAATGTTTGACCGATAATGCCACTATTGATCGTGAAAGATTTAACTTCTACACGTATTATAGGATACTTTGCAGTCGTTTTGCGCAAAGTTTTAGCATGCGCTTGTAACATAGTTACACTCTCTAGCTTCTTTTATTATTTCAAACTATTATCAGAACCGAGATTATGTCCGGGTGTACCGAGGTTTGCGGGCACTAGGCCACGGAACCCGGAGATGTGACAAAAACTAGCTACGCAACAGCTCCGGAATTACCTCGCTGCCGTACACAGCAGGTCAGCGACCAGCTGGCCTCGCTTGTCGGCGAAGGGAAGACGGGCAGTGCGGCGACGGCAAGCCGCAAAATTAAGAAATCGCGTTAGATTAAAAAATTGGAATTGAAAATGATGTAGAGGGGAACGAGGCAAGGGAAAGACTATAAAAGAGCCTGCGCGGAGGGGAAAAAGCTCTCTCAGCCCGAGGCTCGATTACGAAAAGGCGTACCTTATCAAAAGTGTTGCAGTAATAAGATCAGAACCTTTAACTAGAATCTTTCATCGAGACAAGTGGTTGTATTTTTCTTGGTCGGAATTTTAAACCGGCAAATCATCAAAAGAATTGTATTTCGTGAAGATCTGTCAAGGATTGATGCAGGGAGAGGCGGAAGAATAGGCGAGTAAAACTTAACAAGTACAGTATCTCTTGGAGGAGATTTATATCGAGCGAGTTTCGGATAGGTTTAAGCGAATGAATTCAAGTGACGAGTTCTAAGTGGATACCAGGTCTATAAATATGAAACCGGAATTTGCCCATAGATGGCCCTAGCTGTCAATGTAGTTACCGTCAAACCGCGTCATTGGCGGCATTTCCTTGTTGACATCTCTGACAAAGATTTTCAACCCACAATAATGCAAGTTTCATACAACAGCACAGTTTGTAATAGCGTTGAACATGTCGAATTTTGTGCCTGGAAACTACGATTTGCGGACAGCATTGATTTTCTGTTACCAATTGAAGAAAACTGCTGCATAATCGCATCGAATGCTTGTCGAAGCTTACGGTGAGCATGCTCTTGGTATATCACAGTGCTTCGAGTGGTTTAAAAAATTCGAAAGTGGCGATTTTTATGTGAAACGAAGAACGTGGAAGACCACCGAAAAAGTTTGAAGACAGCGAATTGCAAGCATTGTTGGATGAAGATGACGCTCAAACGCAACAACAACTCGCGGATTAATTAAATGTGACAGAAGAAGCCGTCTCCATACGTTTAAAAGCCATGGGAAAGACCCAGAAGATGGGGAAATAGGTTTCACATGAACTGAATGAAAGACAGCAGGAAAACCGAAAAACCACTTGCGAAATGCTGCTCGCCAGGTACAAAAGAAAGTCATTTCTCCATCGAATTATGACCGACGATGAAAAGTGGATATATTTTGAGAATCCTAAGCGTAAAAGATCATGGGTAACTCCAGGCGAACCATCGACATCGACTGCAAGGCCAAATCGCTATGGACGGAAGACAATGCTCTGTGTTTGGTGGGATCAGAAGGGTGTGATCTATTATGAGATGGTAAAACCTGGCGAAACCATTAATACTGAACGCTACCGACAACAAATGATTGATTTGAATCAAGCTTTGCGTGAAAAACGACCAGAATATCAAAAAAGGCAACACAAAGTGATTTTGCTTCATGATAATGCACCATTACACACAGCAAAACTGGTGAAGGAAACGATTGGGGCGTTTAGTTGGGAAATACTTTCGCATGCGGCTTCCTCACCAGACTTGGCTCCGTCCGATTACTACTTATTTGCATCGATGGGACACGCAATTGCTGAGCAGCGCTTTACTTCTTACGAAAATGTACGAAAATGGCTCGATGACTGGTTTGCCTCAAAAGAGCAACAGTTTTTTTGGCGTGGCATCCACAAATTGTCAGACAGGTGGGAAAAATGTGTAGCTAGCGATGGGCAATACTTCGAATAAAATATTTTTCATCTTTTTTATACAATAAGCGTGTATTTTCTATACAAAAAATCCGGTTTCATATTTATAGACCTGGTAGATTTAAGTAAATAGATCTGAGTAGGTGAAATTAATTGCATAGGGTTAATTAAGTAGAATTAGATAGTTTTGAGTTGAATATAATTAAATTCGGAGAATTAAGTGTTGGAAATTGATTAAATAGAATTAAGCAGGTAGTATTTAAGAAAATAGAATTAGGTCGCATAGCCTTTAAGCCGGCAGTATAAACAAGAATTGTATAAGCGTGCGAGTTGAAAAGAGATAGTCAGGAAGTGAGATGAGTGAGAGATAGAGAGAGTTATAGATATAAGTGAGATGGCGAAAGAGAGCGAATACAGCGCGTTTAGCTGTGTGTGCATGCGTCGAGTGACAGGCCTACTACTAACGCATAGAACTATAACAAGCTATTGAGGTGGGTGTACTGAGAACCTGTGTAAACGCGATATACGAAAATAATCCGAAAATAATCGCCGAAATTACCGAATTTAAATACATGTACTGGTTATCGGAGCCAAGAAACCGAACACTGACATTTTATTTCAATTGTTTTTGTTAATAAAGCCTATACTCACCTACCTAGAAGTCTAGAATTAATTATTCCTGTGATCGAGTTCAAATTTTCCCCTGGGAAAATAAATTTAATGCTAACAATAAAAATTACCATTACACGCTATATGTACTCTGGGATTCATTTTTGCTCGAAGTACCAGTAGGGTCACATCGTTCATTTTCACTTTGTGTGGAATACCTTGTACCCGTGCCTCCATAAAATGAAACTCGTCCTTCAAACGTACACTACGTAACGTAAATGTTCAATCATATCCACGGTTTTGGCAACTTTGAGAAACATTGATCTTGTCTCTTAACCTTTACTAATCGGATTGGTTTTCGAGCCTGGCAGCGAGTCAAAAGTACCAGGATCGTTTGCATACCATACGGCGGTCGTTAAGTGTGACTGTTTTACGGCAGGTCCATAATTCAGTAATGTTTCAATAGTATGCGCGATAGGCATAAGCATTATTGGGTGGTACAACGAGTTTTTGGTTGAACAACATGTTTACCTGGTAGAAGAGGCTGTGTATAAAGTTATTAACAGGTGCCACTCTGTATACAGAGTCGGCAGAAGCTAGTACTTTTGCGTTTACACAAATCGTTATGTGTGCGAGATCCAGATATTCCTCGCCGTGTCCAGGAATGACAAATTCGAGCTCAGACTTCATACATTTACATGAATGAGTATGTAGTGAGTCCCAATCATAAACTACTATAGCGACCCTTCGAGTCGTGAGAAACCTTTGAAATACCTAAATTTCCGTTAACCCCTAGCCCTCGGTTGGATCTACTACGTTAGCATCTTTCATAAGACGGTTAGCGTTGACCAACTGAAGCTCCGACTATTTATAACGTAAATAGTATGTGTACACCTTTGCTCCATCCCACTCCTATCCCCTCTCCTTCCCCAGCGACGCGGCTACCCCCACCACCTCACTTTTCCACCGCCGCGCTACCCACTCTGCTTGACCAGTGTCGGTAACGTGGAGATGGTAAAGTGAGGTGGTGTGGGTACCTTGGTGAACAAGGAAGAGTAGAGATAAGAGTAGGATGGAGCAAAGGTGTACACATACTTGGAAAAATGAATAAAATTATGTACTCACCACCACCGCAGCTGTTGTAGGCATCTACCCTCCTGCCAAAGCGATTTTAAGCTCCTGTCTCTCGAATGTACTCTCTCACACACGCACACACACACACATACACATGCACAGCGTCTTTAATTCATTACTATGTCCTCGTCAAAGCCCTCGTCCACGGCATCGATATCGTAGCCGATATCTATCTCATCACCGAGGGCTTCTATAATAAACGCCGCCACATCCACGCGTTCACTGTTCGATAAACGAACCCGCGGAACGCTATCGCCGGCAAGAGGTCGCATCATGACAGCGATCAAGTCATCTCCTCCGCACGCTTCTTCGACGAGCTGCTCGATACCTGCAACATCCACGCGTTCGAGTCCGTATATGAAAAACTCCATGACAAGAACCAGCAGCATACTTGCTAGAGGATCCGGATGAAATAGGTGAGACCAGTCGATGTAAATAGTTTCGCCGAAATCGACTAGCAACACCTCGCAGTACCCATCAAAGTCCGGGTAAACCACCTCCCCGCGGACAACGTTATTGAAACGAGGCACAATACAGGACATGCCGATATGCAACTCCCCAAGTTCAATGGGTCTTCCACGACGTTCCACTAAAGACACACTACGTAGGAGCTCTTCCAGCTCGTCGTATGCATCGCATATTTCCTGCGTACGCAGAAACACACTCATTACACTCTCGACAAACATTAATCGCCACCAAAACGCGTCGCTTAAAATCCCCTTGCCGTATCGTGGATACATATTGCTTTTTATTGTTTCCAAGTAGGATGCCAAAGACAGACTAAATGCTCGAGATGCTACTAGAGAGTATCACGGGCATAAAGATAACAGCCTCCTATGAATCATAACTAGGTATCCATCACTTTGAATGCAACGAAAAAGGTTTTCGAGCATGCATAGCCCTGCGCTATGCTCCTCGCAAAGTGCTTGCTCTGCAATAAAAGATATAGAATATGATCCCTCACAGGGAGAGAGAGAGAGAGAGAAAGAGAGAGAGAAAGACTTCAATTATTATGCTATAAAAATAAGAGACACAGTAAGATCAGATATTTTTAAATTAACCAATATTTTATGGAAAGCACTTTATACATTTACCGTCGTATGCAACAGCCCTGCAAACACGGTCATCCACGCTCGGAGATTCCTTTACCGTAAATTTTATTTTTATCGCTATATGGAATTAATTTGTATTATCACTCGTAATATTGCTTTTAAATTATTTTTCGCTGTGGACGTTGTCATCATAGTGTACTTCTGAAAAAAGAACGAAAGAACTATTTAATTGAGCGCACTGATCAATAAAAAACATCGTGTACAGAATAATCGATATTGTCTTACCTGATATGCCACGCCTCATTATACAAAGTTGGCAGCGTTGATGATTTTCTGCCACCGACGACAACTGTGGATGAGGATGTCGGGTGGCACTTTTCTTTCCCGAAGTTAGCTCTATCTGTACAGTATATGTATCTTCCTCTCGGTCTTCATGACACGAATAACGAACCCTCGGTGTCGACTCATATGCATGGGCTGCTCGCTCTGCAAAACATTATTTTTTTAATTAAAAATAAATATCACATAATTTTAAATTATTTTATATTTTTTACTTACCAAGCTCTGTTGCTTTGCTGCTAATCGACATTGGCACGTATTCCATGATCTGCTGTGTTAATGAAACAGAGACGAGCGATCCGTCTTCTTTCTAGCGCAGACCTTTGCTGATGCTTCGGTTTTACGACTGTCTCTCTCTCTCTCTCTTTCTCTCTCTCTCACTGTGACTGACATCGGTGTATACTTTATAATATTTTGAGCGAAATGTACACTATATACAATTATTTACAACAGTTTCTTTATCACAAATAGCTGCACATACGTAGAATTATTGCGTTCGAAACGCAACACCCGATGCATGATCCGCGATATGACCACGAAACAGCACAATTATTTCGGACAAAATAATTTTCATAAACTCCGTATCCTCTGGCGTTAGCAAGATCGTGATGTGTTCCAGCGCTTCTTCAAAGAAGTCCTTGGAACCGATGATCTCATACGCTACTGCACGAGGCATTTCACTGGCAACTATCTTTTCACGGACATATGATACCACCTCGTTCATACACCTCTGAATCGTTTCACTTTTGCTCTCTAGAGCCTGCATATGAATATCAATTCTTCTACTTATTTCGACGAGCATATCAAATGTAGACCGTTGAAGAACAATGTTTGGAGAGTATTTTCGGAAGCGTTTCCGTTTCGATTCTCCAGATTCCTCTTGATTCTCGTATTCCTCATCAGCGCTACCGCTTATTTTACCAAATGACACAGCTCTGTGCTGGTAACACGAGGTTAAAAGTGTGTAATGCGTTGTGTGCTCTATGCGGGTATTACATATTTTCTCGGCATCAGTCCCATGAGCTTCGAAATATTGTTGTACGCGAGAAAAATCACTTTTAAACACTCGCCACTCGTCCGCACCGAGTGTAATTCCGGTAAAAGTATTCGACAATATTTTCACCACCGGTGTAAGCGTACACGTAGAGTTCAACTCGAACCCGGCTACGATTATTTTACCAAATGATTTATTTAAACCGTACATAATGGGGTTCGCTGTATACAGCGATATCGCATGAGGCTTAGCACCGTTATTTGCCATTTTCATTGCTTTCGTGTAGACTGTAACTTTTCGAGTGAATCGTCGGTGGTGTTCATACTCCGTTTTATACAGATTTCCCCCACCACCTAACTGCATTGCCTCTTCTTTTGATACTGCAAATCCATACGCCTGAAAATTACTAGCCAATATCCTTTGATATTTGTCGCATTCTCCTCAACAGCCTAGTAACAGCAGCAGATATATCCCAAAACTCTTGCATACTCTCGCACACTTATGCGCACACGCACACATTGACATACAGATAACATGTACCACGAAAACTAAATAATATTCGTCGTTGAAATTTGATGATTTTCCTCATGGCCGAGTGCCTTGAAAATAGATGAAAACAATATGACTTTCATCAGCAAAACTCGATAACTAAGTACATCACTATCGCTAAATATTTCCCTAGGTCTTGCTTTTGTAAAGCGATCGCGTGTGGCCATCTTCTTAGTTAGTCGTATTCATTACATCGTTGCAGTATATGCAGAGAGAGAGAGAGAGAGAGAGAGAGAAAGAGAGAGAGCTTGTTAAAGGAATATATATAAAAGTGAGCCGCTTTGAAAATTCTCTAGTTAATTGTCTGATTTACTGTGGTTACTACTACTACTACTACTACTCTAACAGCACAATCATGGTCAGAGTGGTAAAGCGCTCATTGATAAGAAAATTGATAGAGTTTATATTGAAGCGTAGACCGTCGTTGCGTTCGCGCTGGGGTAGAAGAAATTTACAGATCACCCTATGGAAACTTCCGACACAGGCGGTTGTTCGTAAAATTCGCGGTATGCTGTGCGAGTGTCATCAACGCGATTTAGTTGACGTGTATAATATTGGATTGTTTGATAATCAAATAATTATTGATTCGGTGGTGCGTGTTATTCGTCGACGAGGTTGGCTGAATGAGACTGCTCTGCAACCCATACTCAATGAAAGACGTAAATAATATACAGCGCTAATTACTTTTATTTTATTTCCTTTATTTCATAAGATTTTTATATAGTTCGACGGTATGAGGACGCAGAAATGGGATCCGACACCTATGATTTCGATGAGGAGGGTAGAACCGATTCAGATGATCATAGCAGGGACAACGATGGTGACAGCACCGTAGGGAATCGCTGGATAAATTTTACCCAGCCATTCTGCGGTTATAAACCTACAATCGGTCTTTTCATGGCAGGCCCCTCGAGAGAACCAGATGAATCCGTCGCAGGCCCATCGCGACAATACAGTTTAAACGATGATGCCAACAGCAATACAGACAGCGAGGAAGAAGAAGAAGAAGAAGAAGAAGTGGAGGAGGAGGAGCAAGACGTAGACGATGACGACGAGGAGGAGGAGGAGGAGGAGGACCCTGTAGATTCAGGTAAGCTTTTAAAGATACAACTACGCTGGCAAAAATAAAAAAATTACGCGGATAATAATAGTAAAATGAAAAAGCAGGGTACGAGACGGACCCAAACGTTTTTCGCTTCGCACGATTCACTGTGCCGAGACCGCCGACAATCGAGTTGGTTTACGAAATGCGTCGGCAGTTCCCGGGTGCAGTCGATGGATTCGAGGACTAGAAGCAAATATAAGTTTGTAATTCTTACGTTATACGAATTATATCCATAGTATATAGCCAGCGACAAACAAAAATTTAAAGTAAATAAAATGAAAATTCTAATAAATGGTTTAATTATGCCTGCAGGTGGACAGACTGTCGATGGAAGGACTGCTGCACGGGGTGGTGATATTTTGCCTCCTGGTGAACGTTTCGGTATCGACAACGAGCAGAGACGTTATTTTTCACGCTTTAGGATGCAGGGTCGAGAGACAGATTTTTATTTTCGTCAGCCACCGGTCGGAATCGATCATCTGACATGGTTCGAGGGAGGTGTACGAGATGTTCTCACACGTCTTACAGAATCGTGCGAAGGACATGATTATGTGGGTATGACTCTGAGCGTACCGTCTTTTGCGCAAGGACCTGTATGGTTATCATTTCGACCAGCTCATGACATCGTTCCCGACGATATATGGCGACTAATTAATAGTGTAGCTCAGAGCGCGCGCGAATTTCGAATATACGCTGGTACATGTAGAATGACGACATGTATAGTACGACGCGTCGAAGGAGCTGGTGTGAGCACTAGGCTTACACACGAGTCTATAGCAAAAAAGTCAATTTTACGCATAAGTAATCGCGATAATTTGTGTCTACAACGATCCCTTGTCACTGCCCGAGCGCATGCCGAACGCGGTCAAATACGTGCGGGTGTGCTACACAGACGATGGTGTCAAATTCGGAACGGGCTTCGAGGTGCGCAATATACAGCAGCGATACAGCTCACACGTAATGCAGGGGTAACGACACCGTCTAGGGGGTGTGGTGCGCGCGAAATTCAGCTCTTTCAGGAGTACTTGGTTCACGAGGGTATAGCGATTGTTGTTTATGAATTTTCTACTTTCGGAAAACGCGTTCCGGCCCTGTACGATGGGCAAAAATACGTACTCAACGCAACAGGTAAAATTAATCATACACTCTTTATTCTCTATTACGAGCGTTCTCATCACTATCAACCGATATTAAATCTCGCCGGTGCGCTAGGTAGTCGGGGGTTCTGCACGCAATGAAATTCCAAGTATATTCGAGTACTCGAGCATCGATGTAGCTATCAATGTGCTCGATGTAAATCCACTTATTGCAACGGTAATAGAGACTCTCAGCCTGAGTATTGCGCAGACTGTAATCGTTCGTTCTTTGGTGCTTTTTGCCTCGCTCATCACAAGAATCAGGGCTCCGCGGGTATCAATACTCGTGAATATAGACGGTACAGCGTCTGTAACGCATTGAAAATCTGTAGAGGCTGCTCGCGTATGATTAAAACCACAAATAAAAAGATGCATGTATGTGGTATATCGTTTTGTACTACATGCAAACAAACGCGGCCGACTACGCATGCATGTTTTATAGCACCTCTTAAGAAATCAGATGCGCAAAAGGAGAAAAAAAAAGACAAGTCTTCCACGAGATTTTTATTTTATGATTTTGAGACGCAGCAACACGAGCAATTGCATGATGATAAATCGACACGAATTCACGAGCCGAATTTATGTGTCGCACAATGCGTATGTATAGCATGTCTGGATATCACAGATATAGAGACCAATTGTGCTAACTGTGGTAAACGTGAATTCGTGTTTATCGATGATCCTGTTGGGGATCTCGTAAAATTGGCATTATCGCAAAAATTTAAAAAGACCATCTGCATCGCCCATAATGCTAGAGGTTTCGACGCACAATTTATTCTACGGTATTTAATCGAGGTGCAAAAAACACAGCTGCCCTCTCTGATTATGAATGGTACGAAGATTGTCTCGATGAAAATTGGCGATGTCGTTTTTCTCGATAGTCTAAACTATTTACCCATGGCTCTTGGCGCTTTACCTAAGGCCTTTGGTTTCGCTGATGTGGTGGCAAAAGGTACATTTCCCCATTTATTCAACACACCGGAATATCAGAATTACTCAGGTCCTCTGCCGGTTTTGCATTTTTACTCACCGGATACCATGTTCTCAGCGGATCGCGAGCGCTTTTTAAAATGGTATGAGGAAGAATCGAGTCGCGTAGATTATAAATTTGATTTTGCGACGCAATTTGTGCAATATTGTCGTACAGATGTTACGGTTTTAAGACGAGCGTGTTTAGCTTTTCGAGAGTTACTTATACGTTGTGGGAGCGTGTGCTCCTTCACAGAAGCATGCACGATAGCATCAGCATGTATGAGAGTATTTCGAAAGAATTTTCTACAGAAAGATCGCATTGCGGTGTTACCGCCAGGAGGATATCGCTGGGGCGATAAGCAATCGCGCAAGGTCGTCGTATGGCTCGTATGGCTCGAGCGTGAGCTCAACTGCGTTATCGCTCATGCTGGACGCACGAGAGAGTATCGCCCTCCGGCCGGCCTACCGGCCGTGGACGGTTACTACGTGGATGCGGGGGTCCATCACGTTCTTCAATTTCACGGCTGCTTTTGGCACGGTTGTCCGCGATGTTATCGCGTAAATAGAGATGCTCGAACTAAATTCGGCGATACAATGGATGAGCGATACGAGCGTACCGTTCTTATTTCCGGGCGAATCAGATCGAAAGGGTACACTCTAACCGAAATATGGGAATGCGATTTTGACAGATTACTCGAGAATAACGAGGAAATGTCGATATACGTGAAAAATCACGCCATGGTCAAGCAGGCGCCTCTCGAATCACGCGATGCATTCTTTGGCGGTCGAACGGAAAATTTTGTAAGCTTGTACGATGTCGCGAATGGGGAGCAGATACGCTATGTGGATGTTTGCTCGCTGTATCCGTGGGTATGTAAGAATGGAAAATATCCCGTTGGACACCCGAAATTGTACGTAGGTGACGAGTGTCGAGAACTCGAAGGACTTAAAAACGATCTAAGTGTCGTCGAGGGTCTCGTGAAGTGTACCGTGCTGGCACCGCGCGATTTGTATATACCCGTACTGCCTGTTCGCATGCATGGGAAACTACTGTTCGCCCTGTGTAGAACGTGCTGTACAGATATGGACACATCCGAGGTTTGTACACACGATGACACGACTGAGCGAGCGTTTGACGGCACATGGGTCGTGGACGAACTTAGAAAAGCTGTGTCGCTCGGATATAAAGTGACGCGTATCTATGAAATTTGGCAATACGTTGTTACGCAGTATGACTCGACAACGCGACGAGGCGGTCATTTTAACGAATACATCGATACATTCCTAAAAATAAAACAGGAGGCGAGTGGTCCGCCAACAGAGTGTAACGATGACGAGGAAGCAATAGAGCGTTTTATAGCATTGTACAAGGAGTCTGAGGGTGTATATCTCGAGCGAAGTACTTTGCAGCCAAATCCGGGTTTACGTTCACTAACGAAATTGGCTCTTAATTCATTCTGGGGAAAGTTTGGTCAACGAGAGAATCTCACTAAAACCGTTATCTTTTTCACGCGCGCGGAGCTAATGAATTTACTAACGAGTCCGGAGATTGAGGTGACGGGGATGCTACCGGTTAATCACAAGATTATGTATGTAAACTATGTGAGCAACCGCGATGCTATCCAACCATCACCGACATCAAACGCCGTGATTGCAGCATACATGACGGCACAGGCACGCCTAAAATTATACAGTTATCTTGAAGGGCTCGGGCGACGAATATTGTACTGCGATACGGACTCCTGTATTTACGTGACCCACCCCGGTGGTAACGAGTATGAGCCGCCAATCCGTCAATTTCTAGGAGATCTTACGGATGAATTAAGTGAATACGAGCCTGATAGTTATATAACTTCGTTCATTTCGGGTGGACCAAAATTTTACGCATACCTTGTTCGTAAACCCGACGGTACGATTATTGAAAAATGTAAAGTGAAAGGTATCACGCTAAACTTTGCGAATAGCCGTCACGTAAATTATAACGCATTACGATCTTTCGTGACAGGAGCAAAGAGCGTATCTATTATTTTAAAATTCGACGGTATTCGACGTACGGAATTTCATCATGTAGTAACGCGTAAAGAAGCGAAATCATGCGAACCTTTTAACACGAAGCGAAAACGGCATGGGCTGTACTCTACTGTACCGTATGGCTATTGTGAAATACGCTAATTAGTATAACGCAAAAAAGTATATAGTTTTACGGCTGAATTCGCGATATTTAAAAATAATCTTTTTGTCTAATTTCATGTAACATATTTACTGTGTACAATACATTGAAAAAAATTGATTTATTACGTATAAAATCGTTATCGAATCGTTCTTTTTGTGCTGCTGTTCGTAACAGTAGCTGCTATCTCTCTAACGTTCCCTTTTGTTCTGACTTTCTCATTGTTGATTTCTTTTGTCCCGTCTTTCTTATCAAGTGTTTCCTTTTGTTCTGACTTTCTCGTGCTACATCCGTGGATATAATATTGCTGTTTAGAATTTGATGATTCGTAAAATTTGAATATAGAGATGTATGCATAGTGAAATAAAAATATTGCTTTATTTCTGAGAAATATAAAAATTATCGTTATTTAATTTACATACAGCGTAAACACCAGCCTATACCGCGGGCCCGCGCCTCATCAGCTAGTGCAGGCGCGCCGCGTCTTATCAGCTCTTTAAGGCCGCGAAAATAGCTGATGCCGCGGGGTCGCCGCCGCCGCCGCCGCGGTATAAGCTTATTTAAGAGTCTGCTGATTGATTTTAATAGACACTCGTCGATATGGATACACGTTGGAAACATCCGTGGACAGCTGTGATAAGCGGTCCTACGGGATGTGGTAAAACATATTTTGTAAAAAAATTCTTTAAATACATGCGCGAAATGACGCATGTCCCGTTCGAGCGTATACTTTTTTATTACTCAGAGTGGTAGTCCGGGTATTCAGAGTACGGTGATAAAATCGAATTTCGCAAGGGTTTACCACAAGCAGTAGACTACTCGAATGACGCAAGACCTAAACTTGTGGTCATTGACGATCTAATGCACGAGGCATCCAACAATACTGTGGTCGATCTTTTCACCAAGGGTAGCCATCATAAAAATCTTAGTGTCATTTTCATCACGCAAAATCTCTTCCATCAGGGTCACGGGCAGCGCGATATCTCCTTAAACGCTAATTATATCGTTGTCTTCAAAAATCCACGAGATCTCGCGCAAATTCAGCACCTAGCCCGCCAGGTATGTCCCGAGAATCCGCGATTTTTGCAGGAAGTATATTTCGATGCAACAGCCGCACCGCACGGCTATCTATTATTCGACTTGAAACAATTGACGCCTGATAATTGTCGATTTCGCGCCTGTATATTTCCCGATGACCAATACCATTACGTTTACGTGCCTTAAAAAGCAATAAAAGTTCGCGATGCGTCGCGCGATGTACCAGTAATGCGCTTGTAATGGCGTTGCGCGGACCTCTCGATGAAAAGCAGATAATTATATTGCAAGCGTTGTGTTATCTGAAGCAAGAGCAACGACGTGCAATTTTGCGCAAAGCAGATGTAGCGGTCGTACGCTGCATATGCGAGTGTGCTCTGAACGTTTTACAGGGAAACGTGAGTCCGAACAACGTGCAAAAGAATCATCTTCGCAGGCACGCGACAATTCTTCGACGACTAGCCGCCAAAAGAGGAAATTAAAGCGGTAAGAGGAAGATCATAGTCGAGCACTGTGTCGGATTTCTCAAGTTGCATCTTGCGCCTGTCTTGGCCTACGCGAGACATGGAATATGCCAGAAAGATGGTACTTATTCCTCATGATAACATACATCGTCTCGCTGGACTCGCCACTACTGCTGCTGCTGCTGCTACTACTACTACTACTACTACTACTACTACTACTAGTGCAGACCCGTTGCCTTCCGTACAGACTACCGGTACGCCGCTATCGCGCCTCGACTCTGAGCTGAGTGAAATTCTAAACGCTCACTCGTACAAGAGCGAGAGAGAGAAGTGGATAGCGTACCAACAGGTTTTACAGCGTTATCTTCACATGGTCGAGTACGATAATGCCGTACCGAATATTTCATCAAAACGAAAAGTAGCAATACTCGATAGCCACGAGAATAAATCCGACGACGTTTTAATGAACAAAGTTAAATCTCGGCTCAATGACACACTTATTATCGATAGCGTACCAGAAAAATTTAAATCTAAAGCAATATCGCTGCTTCGCAATTTGCATCGCAGCGCCGTTGGTGAAAAAATGACATGGGATCGTAACGGCGTTGTTTCCATAGACGGCAGAAGAATTCTTAATTCCAATATCGTTGATCTTGTTAACGATGCTATGCGAGCTAGAAAAGGCGAGAAACCCATCGGACGATCTCACTTTGCCAAACTCCTGCGAGCGATACAGATGCCGCGTGAATTTATCGGTAATCCCGCGTTACTACACGAGCCTACACCTACATCATCCTCGACACCGCAGCGGCGTCTTATTTTACCGCGCGAAAACGATAGTAGCAGCAGCAAAAGCAGCAACGGTAGCAACAACAACAACAACGACGACGAGGCCGAGACCGCACACTCAAACAGAGATTTAATGCTCACGGCTGAAAACGACATCATCGAGGGGGAGGAGGGGAATGAAGAAGAGGACGAACAATTACAAAACTTCGCACAAGCAGAATATCGACCCCCCACACAGTTAGAAAAGAAAAAGAAAAAGAATCCATTTAACTGGTCATCGCTAAAATTATGAAAATGCTTCAAAAAATCTATTATGACACCGCTCATCCTGCTTCCTATTCTCGAGCAAAAAATTTGGCCCAGGTGTATCGAAGAGTAGCGCGAAAAAATGTTTTACCATGGCTCGAGACACAGGATTCATATAACATGCATCGCCTCGTACGACGACGATTCCCCCGTCGTACGTATAGCGTGAGTAATATAGACGATGTATGGGAGGCTGATTTAGCTGATCTTCGCTCGATAGCCACGTACAACGATGGGTACGCGTATCTGCTTGTTGTTATCGATGTGTTGAGCAAATACGCGTAGGTCGAGGCTTTGCGTGACAAAACGAGCGCAAACGTGGCCCGCGGTCTCACACGCATACTCGCGTGCAGTAACAATCGTCGCCCGCAACAATTGCAAACTGATCGAGGCAAAGAATTTATCAGCGCACCGTTTCAGCAAATTCTCAAGAAAAAGAATATCGATTTTCGCGTACTATCTTTGTCGTACTACCGAGCAACAGTAGTATGCAGTATTTTCCGGATAATACGACGACGAAATTTATTACAAAACTACCGCGTCAGATACGCCTGCACGGAGAATGGTCTGTTTCTCTTGTGGAAATTGCTTATCCGATGACTCTTTTACATGTTCCTACTGTAGAAAATCTCGTAACTTTTGAGGATAGTGATTATGGTTTATCGGGTTTAAATCTTTTAACACGGAGGAGCGCTGATAGAGACCAAGTAGCACCTGGTGTATATCGCTCTATAGACGCTCTTTTGGAGAGTATAAATCAGTTACCTCACGTGGCCGATCATTTGCGCTTTAAATCGCTTCCGAGCGGGCAGGTCGAAGTGGCACGCGTATGCGACGATCTACGCTACCACGACTTTCGCGTATCACCCGCTATCGCAAGGCTACTAGGATTCTCGGAAGAGGCTTGTAGGCCCGTAATGATAGAACCGCATTGCGAATACACAGGGTCGAGGCCTGCATCTCTCACCGGTGCTATACCGGGCAGCATGTTTTTATACACAGATATCTGCGAGAGCTATATTACAGGCGATGTACAAACACCCCTCTTACGAGTTGTTTCCATTGATACTGATGACTGTCCGTATGGTTCGATAAAAATTAAATCGTTTTCAACGCCACGATATATACCTCTCTTGCGCAATAATTTACACACTATCGAGATCCATATAAGAGACGAATTTGGGGATCCTATACCTTTCGAGCAGGGAACGTTGACTGTGACACTACATTTCAAAAGGTCCCACGATTGATTACACCACTATGGATGATATTGACAGTGTGCAGCACGGATGGGGTCGTCGCGGGTATGGTGGTATTAGCCATGTTTATATCGGAACACCTAATCAGCGAGGACACGGTATCGGTAGCTTTCTCGGGGGTCTGTTTCGTCGAGTGTTACCACTTTTAAAGAAGGGCGCTAAAGCAGTTGGAAAAGAGGCGTTGCGCGCTGGTGTAAACGTAGCCGGTGATATCATCGATAGAAATATAGCTGTGAAAGATGCTATTCGCGAGAGAGTGCGAGAATCAGGCAGTAATCTCAAACGCAAAGCCTCTGAAAAACTTGACACTCTCATGCGGGGGTCTGGTTATAAAAAGCGCAAAATTTCACGTACTCCTCATTCATCGAACGAACGAAAACCACGACTTATCTCCCGTAAAAATAAAAGTGTAATAAAGAGAAAAACAATAAAGAAGAAGAAGAATAATAAGAACAATAAGAAGAAGAAGACTCGTCAACGAACAGTTGCAGATATTTTTGGATAGCTGAAACAAGATGGCTTTTCTACATGCGCACTCGTGCGAGTGTCTTAAATCGGAACTTGAATTATTTTCACTCCCACCGACGCAAGCTACTATCGAAGGCTCGAATTAGGTGTATTACAAACCAATATCTTCGCTAACAGATGATTCACTGATTGAATTTGTTATTCCCGGACAGGGTGATGAGTATATCGATCTCGCGCATACTATGCTTAGTCTGAGAGTGAAAATAACATCTCCTACCATTACGGAAATTGCCGCAGGCACATCGTCGAAAGTAAGTGCCGGCCCTGTAAACAATCTCTTGCATTCTATGTTTAATCAGGTGGATGTATACCTGAATCAAAAATTAGTTTCACCTCCAAATAATGCCTACGCTTATCGAGCGTACATAGAAACACTTTTGAATTACGGTCCAGCAGCAAAAAATTCGCATCTCACGAGCGTTCTCTGGTACGCCGATACACCTGGAAAAATGGATGATATAACATCGGAAAATACGGGTCTTGTGAAGAGAAAACAATTTTTAAATGTCGAAAAAACTGTAGACTTGCTCGGTCATCTGCATTGCGATATATTCAATCAGGAGCGGTTCCTATTAAACGGTGTCGAGATGCGCCTACGGCTGGTTCGGTCTAGAGATTCATTTTTTCTTGTGGGTGATACAAAGAATGGTCAATGTGGCTTAAAGATTCTCGAGGCATCGCTTCTCGTTCGTAGAACAAAAATAGCTCCTGGTGTGTTGCTCTCACATGCTAGAACTCTGGCAAAATCTACGGCTAAATATCCTCTTACGAGAGTCGAGATAAAAGCCGTTTCAATACACTCGGGTGTTCATGGAGAGACTATCGATAATATCGTTTTAGGTCAGTTGCCGAAGCGTATAATTATCGGTTTTGTCGATAACAAAGCGTTTAACGGTGACTTCAGTATGAATCCGTACAATTTCCAAAATAACAAGATAAATTATCTCTCGTTGTATGTAGATGGTGCTCAAATACCTTCGAAACCGTTACAACCTGATTTCACGAAAAATCATCTATATGTGGATGCTTTTCAAACGTTGTTTTCGGGAACTGGAATACATTTCTTGAACGACGGTAATTCGATCGATCGCGATAATTATCGCGATGGATACTGTCTGTTTGCTTTTGATTTGACACCCGATCTTTCGGCGAACAGCAATACACATTGGAATTTAATAAAGCACGGTAGTGTGAGAATAGAGGTACGATTTGAGAATGCGCTTGCTTCAACGATAAATTGTGTAGTCTACGCGGAACATGATAATGCCCTTGAAATTGATGCCTCTCGGCAGGTAATGGTGGATTTTACTGGATAAGCGAAAAATGTGCTGATGTCGGCATAAAATTATTTCGTGTTAAGACATGTAGAAGCGTGTCCACGAGTAACTAATCAGTCGAACTCGGTCATCTGTACGGATTAGACGTGAAAATAGATATCGTCGTGGATATACAGGGAATGCGTGGTAAAGACTCGGAATTTATTCCGAAAGAAATTGCCGTGGTAGCAGTGGATAGACCGTACTCTGCTCATTGGATCGTTGCAACGCCGTGTCACTTTGCCGAATTACCACAGCAATCGAGAAGCCAGAGTAATTTTCTCTCGAAATATTTTCACGGTATGGAGGGGTACGAGGGCGATGTGAGCTGTAAACAGGTATACGCTAACTTGCGTGAAATTTCGCGAAAATCAAGACGCATATATACGCGCGGTCACGAGAAGGCTATACTTCTTTGCGATATCACGAGTCGTTAAATTTCCAACCTGGAGGATGGGGAGGGCGCCCCATCGTACACATTTATGCCAAAATCTTTGCGAAAATGCTTTAGACACGCTATGATAAACGATACAGCGTCTTCGCATTGTGCAATGCGCCAGGCTTTCCAAATAAAAAATTGGTTTCGCGAGCACCCGTTTAAAGGAGAATCATACATGGATGTTTGGTCAGCAGACGAAGAGGAAGAGAATAAAAAAGAGGAGAAATCTTCATCATGTGGTCGTGACACGATCGACGACGCTGTGAAATAAATTTTGCATATATATACGTCTTTCAAAGCGTATCGGTCATCATTTAATCATTGACTATGTGTTCAGCATGAACACTAGACAAATCTACGAGAGTCTGCAGTATCTACCACTTTCAACCGTTGGCGTATACCCGGCTGACAGAATTTCTCGTGTATGGTCGTTACCAGCCGGACTCGTAGTTAACACGGATAACCACGACGGACCTGGAGAGCATTGGATCGCCATGTACGTTAACCATCATGGAAAAGGAATGTACTTTGATAGCTACGGGCTACCACCGGTTATACCGCAACATCTCGCCCGACTACAAAGAAACTGCAAGTTCTATCGGTACGGCCTCAAGCAGCTACAGAGTAATACGTCGGATGTGTGTGGACAATTTTGCATCGTATTCCTACACCTTATGATGTGCGGCTTCACCATGTCGCGCTTTAATAATCTCTTTAGCGATAATGTAACCAAAAACGACAGATTAGTGCGTGAATATTACAATGCTTTTGCCTCTCGACGATCAGACAGTGATAAAAATAAATTTAACGGCAGAGGAGTCTCCGAGCGAAGATTACCGTGTTTGCAGGGATGTTGCATACGACGGTAAATATCTGTAAAGTGATTTAAATAAAATATTGATTAATTAAAAACAAATACATCGGTTTACTGCGTCTCTTCTTTTATAATTATATATAAATTATAATATAATATTATAATCGAGGTCTCTCGCGGCACGGTATCATATTCTGCGTCTTTTACTGCAGAGCATTCGCTTCACGAGAAGCACAGCGCAAAGCGGTACGCACGTGCAAAACTGCTGGCATTGCATTCAAAGCGCTGCACACCTAGTTATGACTCAGAGGGGGGTTTGTTATCTTCAAACACTGTTATCACCGCCAGCCTCATCCGGAGCATTCAGTCTGTCTTTAACTTCGTGATCGTGCAGTCTAAAACCTTTTTCCGCTATGTATCCTCGTTATGATGCAAGTATTCTGGGTGTCGCGTTTTGGTACAGTGTTTTATACATAGACTTAGACATGGTGGTTCATCTGCGAACCGATGAAATGTGGGACGCGTACGAGGAGATGGCAAAAATTCTCCATCGTGTTTTTTACGAGTGGGACCGCGCATCGTTTAGTATCGCCCTGGAGGACCTTTTCGAGGGGATGCGGTGCGTGGTTGTGGAAAACGGTCGTGCGGATCGCGGTGTGCTGATCTATGCAGATGGTGACGGATATTCGGAGGTACTCCTAATCAATGAGGGGTACCCAATATTCGTCAATTGGGATAACTTATATTATCCTGATACCCTCACCGGCATGATACCTGCCTTATGCATGGGGAGCCATCTGCATGGATTGGAACGGGTTGACGACTCTGGCTTAATGCCGCTGCTGGAGTCAATGTGTGGTTCCGCCGCATCATTGCACGGTGTTGTGGTGAGAGGCGAGAGTCGTACTCCCAGTGCTAGGTTAACGACGTTGGACAATGTGGACGTGGTAGAACACGTATTCGCGGTTCTCGGAGAGGACATAGCAATCGGCTACGATGGCGGCGACGTGGACGAAGGCTTCGAGGACCCCGAGTCTCCTGACATGGACGGTGCTAGGTAGAAAAAGTGTGTGCGTGAGCGTATGCGTGCGTGCGTGTGTGTGTGGGTGTGAGTGGGTGCGTGCTCGCGTATATGTGTGTGTGAAAGTGAGAGAAAGAGAGAGAGAGAAAGAGAGAGTTAAAACTGCCGTAGAAGGAGAAGGATAGTACAGCAGCAGCGGTCAACAACAGCAGAAGTGGTGAGTGCATGAATTTATTTATTCAGTATGTGTACACCTTTGCTCCATCCTGCTCTTATCTCTACTCTTCCTTGTTCACCAAGGTACCCACACCACCTCACTTTACCATCTCCATGTTACTGACACTGGTCAAGCAGAGTGGGTAGCGCGGCGGTGGAAAAGTGAGGTGGTGGGGGTAGCCGCGTGGTGGGGGAAGGAGTGGGGACAGGAGTGGGATGAAGCAAAGGTGTACACATATTACTAACGTATTCTGTTATAATATTTCTTCGGTTCTATACTACGCTCTTATTTAATACGTAAATTGGCGCGACCTACGACTAGCGAGCGAGGAAAACATAAATTGTCTGAATTTCCGATTGAAACGACAGAACGGCTTGATACAATTTTACTGCTCCAGAATGCCTCCAGAACAATTCACCATGTCGACGTACGTTACTGTATAGGACAACGTATCATTCACCGACAAGATTCTGGCACTCTGATGAACACTACAAGGAAAAGCCCACAACTGTTTGTAATTGAATCTATGTACTGGTCGCACTGATATACCGGCCGCGCCATTGGTCATACCATCAGCCTCAAACGCTACACCGATCCTATCGTTTGGCAAACGATACTTCACAAAATACGCACAGATATAACGAGTCGCGCTTTGTATCCACACGATAGGGTTGATATCACCTGCCGGTGATATGCAACCACAGTTTTACGACTTCTAACTTTGAACCGTGTTGAAAAGAAATCCTACAGCGAACCTACAAATCCTAAAATTGTAGGTTCGCCTACAATTTTAAACCTACGACCCACGGGTGAAACATGTTCGTCATCATCGTTACTTAGACGACGAATTCGTCTTACTATATATCAAAATATACATCACAGCAACCAGCCTATACTAAAGGGTGGTTAAATTTTAAGGGCCGATGTTGAATGTGAACCACACCTAAACGTCAAGTTTTTTTCTGCATTTCATTTGACATTTCTCAATTTCAGACTAACTCAATTTGAACCATAGAAAGATACGCAATCGAGCAACGCGTTAAAGTTATTCTGGCTTATTATGAAAATGGGCGTTCAAATCAAAATGCATATCGTGCACTTCGTGATTTTTTCGGTCAATTTAATCGTCCAAATTTGCGTACAATCGGAAAAATCGTGCAAAAATTTTAGCAAACCGGGTCTGTAGGAGATATTAAAACATCTGTGCATGCTCGTACAGCTCGTACTGCAGAAAACTGCTGCTGTTCGCGATAGTGTGGCGTAAGAGCCGTCCACCTCAACTCGTCGTCGTGCCCAACAATTGCACCTCTCACGCTCGTCGTTGATGAACATTATGCATAAAGACTTGCATTTACACGCTTATAAGGTGCAATTGACTCAAGAACTAAAGCCTCTTGACCATTCCAAACGTCGTCAATGGTCAGAATGGTAGCAAGAAATGGCAACAGTGGATGATCAATTTTCGAAGAAAATCATCTTCAGTGATGAGGCACATTTTCACCTCAGTGGATTCGTCAATAAGCAGAATTGCCGCATTTGGGCGAATCATAATCCAAGAGTGATTGTCGAAAAACCAATGCACCCACAAAGAGTGACTGTTTGGTGCGGTTTATGGGCTGGCGGCATCATCGGGCCGTATTTTTTCCAAATTGAGGCCGGTCAGACAGTTACTGTGAATGGTGTTCGCTATCGTGAGATGATAACGAACTTTTTATGGCCCGAATTGGAAGATATGGATGTGGGCGATATGTGGTTTCAACAGGACGGTGCCACTTGCCACACAGCTAACGAAACAATGGCTCTTTTGCGCGACAAATTCAATGGCCGTGTTATCTCACGTGGTGGCGATGTCAATTGGCCGCCAAGATCATGTGATTTGACACCGTTGGACTTCTTTCTTTGGGGTTATTTGAAAGAAAAGGTGTACGTCGATAAGCCAGCAACAATTCAAGAGCTAAAGGATGAGATAATTTGGCACATTAACGGCATAGAACCTCAATTATGCCTAAGCGTCATCGAAAATTTGGACTATCGGATGGAGGTGTGCCGCCGAGATCGCGGCGGCCATTTGGCCGATATTTTTTTCATACATAATTGAACCATACCATATTATCATAATAAAAAGAATTGACAATAATTTCCTAAATAATTTGTGTTTTATTCAAAATCAACATCGGCCCTTAAAATTTAACCACCCTTTACATCAAACAC
This sequence comes from Cylloceria caligata, assembly GCA_963942595.1. NCBI lineage: Eukaryota > Metazoa > Arthropoda > Insecta > Hymenoptera > Ichneumonidae > Cylloceria > Cylloceria caligata. The sequence continues at coordinate 7,501,705 of OZ012711.1, read as the reverse complement.
ATACAATCAGAGGGATCCATCCTACCATACCCACACTATGAAGACCAGTGATAAACTACTGTTACTCGAATTATAGTAATACAATCAAGTAGTAAGACTATAGTACCAAGAGAGGTGTGAAAAGCAATCAACGAGGAACACATTAATCACCATAACCGAAGAGAAACAATTAACGGGACAAATGGGCTGCAGAATATGGGCTACAGGACGACTATCAGATATATGTAGTTATACCCTTCTATACCGACAGAGCTTGGAAGAAGAGCGGGGAAGTCGGTATAAAAGGGCACGACGTACCACCATCGGGGAGCATTTGTGAACAGATTCTCACCAACGTCCAGGACCAGCTCGTAAAATCAAAGGAAGACCAGCCAACCAGCCTAAAGAGGACCAGCTAACGAGCTGAAGGAGGACCACCCAGCTAACCAAAGGAGAAGCATTTCAAACCGCACTACTCCAAGGACCAGGCCTGATACCTCTGAGTCCGCTAAAACGAACATCTCCCAAGGCCAACCACTGAGTCACCAGTCATTCAAGCATGGCAGTATCCGAGTCAACGAGATCTTACCTCAAAACGAAACCAGTGTGGTATGAATAAAAATATATTAAATCCATGGGGATTTTAGAAATACTCTGAAATTTATCTAGAGACGCTCCTGTCGTCGTTCCGATGCGCCGATGCACCGAAGATGCATCTCGCTGACGCCTCCACCGCAGCCGCGGCGGGGCCAGCGAGCAGATAGCGAAGCCAGGGAAGCTCGAGCAAGAGCTCCGTCCCCACTACAGGTTCACAAGATATATAGATATAGGAGAGGGTAGAGCGAAAGGGAAAGAATAATAATCAGACCTAGCTAACATTGGTAATTTATCGATGGTAAACCCGGTAGGCTAACACTCTCTCTCTCTTGCCTTGCGTAGAAACGATACTGCCATACTATTCGGAAAAATATTTCATTGAAATAAAACAAAATCTCCTTTTTTTAGCGGACACGATTATATAGACGAGCGTGAGCCCGGGTCAAGTTATTGTAAGGTGCATAATCACCAAGAAATATCAAAAAAAGTCCACTTTAAAATTATTAATAATATTCGATACTCATATCTGTATAATTTATTACATTTGTCAAATAAACCCTACTTTTACCTAATACTGAATCATGTATTAATTTCCTCCCTGCTCGAGTCAGAACTAAAACGCTTTCAGGGTAATGATAACGTAAAACACTGTTACACTACATTTAATCCTACTAACGCTCTCGTTACTAATACCGTTTTTAATACGTTTTTTGACCGACCTATCTATGGCTTAATAGCATTAGCACTTACCACTTTTGCTATTATGGCCTCTATTGATGCGATGATGATGATGATGATGATGATGATGATGATGATGATGATGATGATGATGATGATGATGATGATGATGATGATGATGATGATGATGATGATGATGATGATGATGATGATGATGATGATGATGATGATGATGATGATGATGATGATGATGATGATGATGATGATGATGATGATGATGATGATGATGATGATGATGATGATGATGATGATGATGATGATGATGATGATGATGATGATGATGATGATGATGATGATGATGATGATGATGATGATGATGATGATGATGATGATGATGATGATGATGATGATGATGATGATGATGATGATGATGATGATGATGATGATGATGATGATGATGATGATGATGATGATGATGATGATGATGATGATGATGATGATGATGATGATGATGATGATGATGATGATGATGATGATGATGATGATGATGATGATGATGATGATGATGATGATGATGATGATGATGATGATGATGATGATGATGATGATGATGATGATGATGATGATGATGATGATGATGATGATGATGATGATGATGATGATGATGATGATGATGATGATGATGATGATGATGATGATGATGATGATGATGATGATGATGATGATGATGATGATGATGATGATGATGATGATGATGATGATGATGATGATGATGATGATGATGATGATGATGATGATGATGATGATGATGATGATGATGATGATGATGATGATGATGATGATGATGATGATGATGATGATGATGATGATGATGATGATGATGATGATGATGATGATGATGATGATGATGATGATGATGATGATGATGATGATGATGATGATGATGATGATGATGATGATGATGATGATGATGATGATGATGATGATGATGATGATGATGATGATGATGATGATGATGATGATGATGATGATGATGATGATGATGATGATGATGATGATGATGATGATGATGATGATGATGATGATGATGATGATGATGATGATGATGATGATGATGATGATGATGATGATGATGATGATGATGATGATGATGATGATGATGATGATGATGATGATGATGATGATGATGATGATGATGATGATGATGATGATGATGATGATGATGATGATGATGATGATGATGATGATGATGATGATGATGATGATGATGATGATGATGATGATGATGATGATGATGATGATGATGATGATGATGATGATGATGATGATGATGATGATGATGATGATGATGATGATGATGATGATGATGATGATGATGATGATGATGATGATGATGATGATGATGATGATGATGATGATGATGATGATGATGATGATGATGATGATGATGATGATGATGATGATGATGATGATGATGATGATGATGATGATGATGATGATGATGATGATGATGATGATGATGATGATGATGATGATGATGATGATGATGATGATGATGATGATGATGATGATGATGATGATGATGATGATGATGATGATGATGATGATGATGATGATGATGATGATGATGATGATGATGATGATGATGATGATGATGATGATGATGATGATGATGATGATGATGATGATGATGATGATGATGATGATGATGATGATGATGATGATGATGATGATGATGATGATGATGATGATGATGATGATGATGATGATGATGATGATGATGATGATGATGATGATGATGATGATGATGATGATGATGATGATGATGATGATGATGATGATGATGATGATGATGATGATGATGATGATGATCGGTGGTGATCGTCGTCGTCGTCGTCACCACTGTTTACACTATTCACATGACAGTTAATCAAATCGCGAAACACCCGTAAATTCTCACCACACCACTCACGAAGAACCTCAAGAGCAATCGCTATTCCCTCACTAGAGTTTTCGAAGGCGTTATACATATAAGCCCTTGCAATTACTCGCAGTGTTAACCGCCGCAAGATCGCTCGTAGCTCGCGCTGTGCTGCATCGAGATTCATTGCTCTCAAGCCGGAGGCCCAGCGCGACGTACAACGCTTCGCAACCCCAACACTCCTAAGCCTTGTTAGGATCACCGTCTTCCTAATCGCTTTAATAACACCAAGTGCACAGTCGCAATCCATAATGCTGATTTTTATAACATAGTCTTCAAAAAATTATTTACAACGGATTCCGTAAAGTTGCATAAAACAATACGTAAATACAAGAACTGTTACAAACGGATTCTCGACAAAGAGTTGTAACAGGCTCGTGTTTACGAAGATTAAATAGTTTTCACCACGTTTCTTCCACTTTATTACCTTTTTTTGTCGAGAGTAACGAAAAACTAAGAGCCAATGTCGTCCCTGGTATGCAACCCTTGTAATTGCTGGACATTGTTAACGGAGACTTACGGTCTGTTTGCCTTCTTCAAAACACCGTAACATTGGTACAAATAACAACTTTGAGATGGTCAAGGTAGCAACTCTTGCAAAAAAGTACGGCCTAGCAGTAGGCATGAAAACAACACTTGTCTTGATGCAGGTCTTGATACTTCTCCGATTATCTAGCCACCATGCTACTCGACCGTTATCTTTAAATCTTTTTTCATTACTGCATACTACGAAAAATGCACCCTTCGTTAAAATTCCTCCGATCGCAATATTCTAACAGAATGTCCAAGCTACTTTATAAATTTATACAAATTTATAAAAATTTATGATATAAAAATATGATAGAAAATAAATGGAAAAGGGAGGAAAAAGGTAAAGAGTTGCACAAAAAATAAAAAGGAAAAAACCGTATATCTGAGCAGAACTAGGATTTATGTAAGAGTATATAACGAGGAAAACATGTTTTGCCGTATGGATTCAGGCAACTTCTTACTATATCTAATTTAAAATTCCTGCTTTCTCGATCAATATAAAATAATAATTAAAACGAAAAGCACTCACCCTTTCACTTATCTTGTCTACTCGTTTCAGAAGGTTATCGATTATTCGACAGTTTAACATGCATTTACAGTTTCTTTAATATCACATAATGTAATAAAAAATGTAGTTGCATACCGATTTATGAAATTGTGAATTTGCGAAAACATTATTTCTTATAAAGATGGCGATATAAAAAAAAAAGGAAAATAATTACGTACCAATGTGCAAGGTACTACTTCGTATCTTTGAAAATATTTTTTTTCGAAAAATTACAAAAACTCATATTTCCATAAAATTTGAATGCCACGATCGATTCATGCCAAACTCAACACTGAATAACCTTCTACCGTAGCCTATTTTTGTAGAAAGTTTTAGCTCGGTTGCTCAAAATTTACGAAAGTTAGAGACGCACCCTTTTTCGAAAAATTCAGACAAACATAACATGAGTTACCTGTTAGTGATTCGGGCGAAAATTGTAGGAAACCGACGGGAATTGTAACCTGACTCATCTATAAAATTTCAGGAAGATCGATGAACCCGTTCTCAAGATATAGCTATAACAATTTTCTATGCTCACCACACACGCACACGGATACGCGAGGACACACACGGAGATTTTTACTAAACATGATTTTTCGACGTTTTGGAACTTTTTAAGTACTCTAGGCTTCCTCTATAAGGAAGCAAAGAGAATAGGTTTTCAACATGATTTGTTTTTATGAAAAATCTATGAAAGATAGAATTATTTCTGACACTATTTTAGTTAATTAGTTATTTGAATTATAACAATTCATTTATTGTCGTCATTACTATTGGAACACACTGACTTCTCCGTTAACAAATGTCCCCACCCACATGGCATATAATTTTTTTTTACTTGTGACGTCAACTCGTCTCTTCATAGGAAACAGATAATTCCGATGCTAAAATCGTCTCCTGACTGCAATGACTAAAACGACTTTTAGTTAATTAAAAGGTTATGCGAAATCATTTCATCCTTTTTGTATGTTTAAAAAAATACAAATCGTTTGAATGTGTTAATTTTCATATATAGGTTTCTAAATATTTTTATATTTATATTATTTAATATTTTCCAAATATTTTTAACAGTCTAGAATTTCTACAACGATAGTAGATTGTACATCTTACCGTGATAACAGGTTGCATGCTTAACATACATTGTCGGCACTATACGTTCCTCATATTGTGGCGGTTTTTTCTCGAAGCATGGAAAGTCTAAACCTTCGAATGGCATAATATGTCAATGACGCACACGCTTAAGTGGCACACCATAGCATTTGCAGGTTGACTTTCCAGAGTTTAAGACAGGAAATCGTCGCGGTATTAATAAAGTACTCGGTTTGACGATCGAACTGAAAATCTTAGGATAAGTGTAATAATAGAATATGAACTTTATTAAGTAAAATCGCCGCGTCCACGCTAAATAATTAATTATTTCATGGTTACATATTTTCTCGTGCCACTCTCCTCACTCTTGCTCTCAATTTTATTTCTCGTGATAACATCAGACTCTTCTTTCAACTAAAATCAGATGGCTAAATCTGTGCAAAAGCCTATACAAATAAATAATGCAGTCAACGCGTTAAACAAAACTAGATACAATAGGTCGAAAAGTTACATAAAACGACGAAAAAATGTATATAACATATAAATCAATATAGTATCGTTAAATAATTAGATATACTCGTATAATATCATTCATTTAGTTATTTAGTTATTTTTATTTGGCACATTAATATCTCTCCTATCAATTTCTCTACCTACAAACATCTCTGCCATATTATAACTACCCGAAATAAATAAATTAATATCTCTACCGCGAAATAAATCTACCATAGTTAGGGCTCCCCGAAAATATCTGTACTGTAACGTACTCGCTATCTAATAACGCGCGGTGCACACACCAAGTCAGCGCTACCGCGCGTTACGCACACCGAGTAAGACCGGTCTATATCTGACAACTCAAGACGCGCAGCCCATACACAACGAAGCGCCGCTACCGCGCATCACACACACCATGTAGGCGGGTACGTCAAAGACCAAGTCCCGTTACTCGTTTGAAAAGCACCAGTGGAGAATTAAAAACCAACGACCGATTTCAAAAAGACCAAGGCTACCAGTGGGCTACAGGAGATGGGTTACAGGACCGCCACCAGCTAAAGTAATGCCAGAAGCATGGGCCAGACAGAGGGAATACTGGTATAAAAAGACCAGAATTTCCGCATTCGGGGAACAGTTTTGTTCACAGGTCCCGCCAACGCAGAAGTCCAGGAAGGAAGAGCAAACGAGCCCTCGCTAGGAGCAGCCGCACTGATACCCGGAGAGCCCAGCTGTAATACCTGACACACATATTTGACGGGAAGCAGCTCAGTCGGTACTGCGCTTGAGGCCAACGCACCGCAGACCCAAACATCAACAAAGCAATCTCTCTCTCTCTGGTAATCAAGGATAGAGCGAGCCAACAGACTATGCTCTCTGACCAAAAATAATCTCCACATATTTTAAATAGCGAAGATATAATATCACCATACTCGAGAGGATAGAAATTACACGATAGCATAGGTATGATAATAAGATAGGAAAATAATTTAAGTATAAACCAGGAATTTAAGTAAAAATCAGGAAATCTCAGGGAAAATATAAAAGGCGTACGGCCCTGATATAGCTGCGCATGGACCCAAAGTGCATCCTATGACGCCGGATCGCAGCGGCGGTCAGGTGGACGAGCGAGTCGGCCTTCACAGAGTACCAGGCGGGAGCTCCGCTCCCACCAACGGGCCTGTGACATAAGAAGCAAGTATCGACCAATTCAGTAGAGATCAGAAGCTAGTCTAGATACTACGAGCGGTGGCCGGCTACTGGCCGATGGTACGCGTGCTAAATCTCTTACCTAGCGAACGCAACGGGCAAAAAGAATTATCAACCGCTGTTTATCTTTACTTTATAAATTCAATTGTCAACCCACGTTCATCTCGACATTATAAATTATATCCTCAACAAGCATTATAAGAAACATATTATCAATAGATTCTGTTTGAGAATGCTGTTGCCACTCAGCGGCAGCACCACGCAGGAGCTGTAAATCCTGCACTAGGTCTGCGTGCCGAGCAACAGGTCGCTGCGCGCAAGCGCTCTTCGGCTTGGTTCGACAACGGCTGCTTTGTATAACGCAGCCATCTTGCGTTTTGTTCCCATACAGCTCTCACCGTCATCGAGTTTCGTGCGTTCTCTCAACGATTAAGTGCATCAAAATCAGACTCAACGACCAGCTCAGCCGACCTATAGTCTACACAACCCAGTCATCATATCTGCAGTAATATATTGACGTCGGCACACCGGTACATCCTCATTTGGCTCATCGTGTCATGGACCCGACATCAGCCTGATTGCGACAGCAAGTCTCAGCAATTGCACACGATTAGTATAATCGTGTGCGGTAAGACGAACGCCTCATTGATTTTCTCTTTTCCGAACGCCCCATCTATTCTCTTCTCTATACGCTTTTTCTATATTATTTTCTGTATTTTCCGGTATTTATTTATGTATATTTGTGTGTCCACTGTCATTTGACAGGTGGAGCAAATAAATGCTATTGTATTAACATCCGTGTACTGCGTTTTAATTCAATCTACAAATATTTACAGTCCACTACCTCTCCAACAGCTGAATTCTCGAACAGATTCCGACTATAAATTATATTCGTGATCAATATTCATCCTCACAGTACAAAACAGCTAATCGATCAATTTCTATTATAAACCAACCACTATCTTCGAATTATAAGTTTCACACACAGATTCTCGAGCAGACACGATTATGAAGGCATTGATGAGCCCGGGAAAAACTTATTGTAAGGCGCGTGGTAGTCAAAATACCAGAGAACCGGGATCAAGAGCGTAAATCCGATTTTATATTTATTTCTTTTATTTAATGTATCACACAATTTCTTCTCTGTCTTCTTGAATAAACCCTACTTTTACCTATTACAAAAGCCTAAAATTATTTTCCTCCCTGCTCGAGTCCGAACAAACCCTTAAGGGGTAATGATAACAATTAATACCGTTACATTTGGCACCAGAACAGGGACTCGAGGATAGGAAAAAAGGCTGGTAGTGGGTGACAAGTAGAGGAATTATGCGCTTCGAGTCAACGTTCGCGAATCGTTCAGTCCAGCAGGCACTGTTAGATGCGAGTCAGGAACTTAGTACATCACTGTTATAACGATCTCTCGCGTGGGAATACACCACAGCAGACGGTCTGTTGAGACAGCAGCGTAGGCAGGACCGTGAGGAAATTGCACGTTTATCTGAGATCCATAATATAACACGAACGATGGAATTAAACGAGTCAAATGTACAACGGGAGAAACAATCGACTCTGGTGTTAGGAGATACTCTCCCTGTTGTTCCTGATCCGGTTGGTATGAGTCGGATCATGGCTTTCCTTCAAACCATGAAGGAGGGTCAAGACGAAATGCGTGCGAAGCTAGACAATGCCACCAAATCTTGTGTTTCAAGGACAGCGACACTACGAGAGAATATGCGAGAACATGTCGAGACCAGCATTTCCAGGGTAGAAGAAAGGACGGACACTAAAATCGAGGCAGTCCGTCAAGAAATCATTAACGACCAGGAGGTGGTCAACGATTACCAGTGGAATATCATTGTCAACGAACAAATGATTCGGGAGAGGCTTGAGAGGGAAATGAAAGAGGCCAAGGAGCGAATTAAGAAGAATCAGACTGTCACCGAGAATCACGCAGCAAGAATTAAGGAGTTAGAACAACGTGTCACAACAGGCATGGAAAATTCGGCTTGTGGATTCTCGATGTTCCAGGCAGGAAACCTTACTCCTTTCCAGGCAGTGTCACAGAAGCCTCCGAAGTTTGCGGCAGATGGAAAACAACGACCAATGAAATTCCTCAAAGAATTACAGGAGTACTGCGAGGCAGCCGGAACGGAGGGATCGGACGTGCGTTTCGTCATCAAGGACGCATTGGAAGGACAAGCCAAATATTGGTGGCATCTTGTGGAGAGTACCATCCGCAGTTTTTCGGAATTTTCGGAAGCATTTACAGCACGGTACTGGACACGAGAGATGCAGGATAAGGTCCGAAGCAACCTCGAGCTCGGAACGTACGATACAGAAGGCCAGAATCGTACGAGAGCAGAGTACGCTACGCTGATTTTCGGAAATGCTTATGACCTTGAAGAGAAAATGTCTGATGAGGCTATCATCCGTCGCCTCGACAGGCATTTTGATGAAGAAGTCAGGTGTGCTGTCAGGATCCGCCAGATCAGCTCAATACCAGAATTCCTCCAGTTACTGGAGAGTATCGATATGGCGGGATCACTGAACAGCAAAAGGGGCAGTCAGAGAAGGGGTCTCCAAGGACGCGGAGGACCAAGGGACCAAGGCTGGCGGGGAGCACCTCGGAACGAATGGCAGTCACTACGAGATGCAGACAACCGACCACGCCGGCAAACTCATCCATATAATGGTAACATAAGACAACCAGCATGGCAACAGATGCAACAAGGTCCGCCACCACAGTACCAAACGCCTCTACCTCCACCACATCATCAAGGGAGATTTCGACCTACGGCATGGCACCAAGCGCCTCCACCGACTCCTAGGAGAGAGCAGGAACCACCGAGGCAGATGAATGCGATTCAGGGGCATCCTTCTGGACCATTTATCGAAAACACGGTGACTCCAGCGGCACGAGGGCAACAGAACGTTCCCCAGAGAATTAATCCGGGAAACGCTTAGACGTTGCGCCCATAGAGAAGATCAAAAGGAAGGACATTAAAAGACGAGGCACAACGGAAATAAAAGAAAGGCAAAGACCAAAAGAGGAGGAGCGAAGTGAGGTAGTGGAAAAGAAGAATAAGGAAGGGAAAGAACGGAGAATAACAAGAGAGGAGAAACAAAAAGAAAAATCGAAGACAGATAAGGAGAAATTTGCAAGTGAGCCATCCAAAAATCAAGCCATTCTGAAGGATATCGGGAGACCGAAATCATCGGGCCAAGAACAGGGAATCGCGACCCTTAGTAAAACCAATGATCGGCGAGAGACGTCTAAAGAAGCAGCAAAACAGTGGAGTGGCAATGACCAAAATGCAAGGGCGTACCCGGTTTTTACAGTCACCGAAGATCCACGAGAATTTTTACGAGAGGAACCGAGGAAAGAGAAAAAATGGTACGACGATGTACATCCTCGGTGTCCTGAAATTTCCGTGGAGGTCGAGGGGGTGACTGTGAAGAGTCTGATTGACAGTGGCAGTGAGGTAAGCTGCTTTTCAGAACATTTTTTTATCAATATTAAGAAAAATTTGAGAAATATCCCACACTGCCTGTCACTTCGACGAAGGTGGTAGGAGCATTTGGCGGTGAAGCGGAGAGGGTGAAAAAACAGATTATGGTAGGAGAAAATACATATGGATCCAGAGGAGAAATCCAGCTATTAATTGTTCCGAAATTGCTACGGCCGATCCTGATCGGTATTGACGGGATGATGAATCTTCAGATTTCCGTCGATGCTCGCAGTATATGTGTCGCAGTCAGAGATCTGGTGTTAGCAAAATTAATTGACGGATTATGGCAATTGGCTGATCCGAGCTCGATACGAAAAGAAGGTGGTGAGGAGATATGTACAATTCAAGAGGTACCACCATCGATGCCTCAAGAATTTCAATTATCGGAGATAGAATTCGAGGAAAAAATGGAGGAGTGTAAAGATCTCGAAATTAATATCAAGAATAATTTCAAGGCCATCGTGGAAAGGAATCAGGTGGTATTCGATAAGAAAACAGGAAGAATGTCAGAATATGTCCATCATCTAACGCTCAAGGATCCGAAACCGTATTTTCATCGGTCATATCCGGTGGCACTGGCACAACGAGACAGAGTCCAACGAGAAATCGAGCGGATGCTCGATTACGGGGTAATACAGAAATCTGAGAGTATTTTTATTAACCCCTTAATGACAGTGACAAAGGACGACAAGAGTGTTCGATTGTGTTTGGATGCCAGGGAACTAAATAATTACCGGGTAAACGATCACAATAATGCACCTCCTATCGAAGAGATTTTCCAGAGATGTGGAGGAAAATCTGTAATCTCAACTTTAGATCTTACGAGCAGTTTCTGGCAATCTCCATTACACCCAGATTTAAGAAAATACACCGCATTCCAACACAATGGGAAATGCTACGAATTTACTGTCACGCCATTTGGACTGAAGACAAGTACGGCAAGTTTAATTCGAGCTTTGGACATAGTACTGGATGAGTTGGATTTTGTCATAAATTTTGTTGACGATTTACTGGTATTATCGAAGAACCATGAGGAACATCTCACGCATCTCGAGATTCTCTTCCAGCGATTTAAAGAGCATGCGATAACTCTGAAATTTGAAAAGTCACACTTGTTCCGACAAGAAGTGTCCTTTCTCGGTCACATTCTCACGACAGGGGGACTTAAGCCCGATCCTGAGAAGATAAAGACGGTTAAAAAATATCCGACACTTAAGAATCTGAAACAATTGAGAGGATTTTTGGGTTTGATAAATTTCTCTACAAAATTGACCAACCGCCATGCCCACGAGACCGCTCCACTTCGACAATTGCTGAGAAAGGGGGTGAAGTGGAAATGAGATATAACTCAACAGGAAGCTTTTGACCGAGTGAAGGATTTATTTTGCGAAGCCGTGATTCTTCGTTTCCCCGATGTAAAGAAACCACACACACTAACAACGGACGCAAGTGGGTATGTGCTCGGAGCTATTTTATCACAAAAAAATGAGCAAGGAGAAAGCGAAGTGATATCTTTCGCGAGTCGGACTCTGAAAGGAGCGGAACATGGCGATATGACCACTGAAAAAGAGTTATTAGCTATTGTATGGGCTCTGGAAAAATTTAGAACGTATCTTCGAGGTGCTGAAATACATATTAAAACAGACCACAAAGCATTAATATTTCTTAAAACATGTCGATTTGCGGCAGAGAGATTAATGCGGTGGGTTCTGTCAAGTCAAGACTACAATCTGAACATAGAGCACCTTGAAAGGAAAAAGAACACTGTCGCTGACGCTCTGAGTCGGATGAAAGGAAACGGGGACACAACGAAGGGGATGGTAGTAATTGCAGCAACCCTGGCACAGAAGGCATCGAAAGACTTAATAAAAGAAATGGAGAAAATCGCAAAACATCAGAGGAACTAGGAGGATTTGTGTGAAATTATGGAGATTTTAGAGAAAGAAAACGACACCGAGGAAGAAAGAAATTTCGATTACGAGAGGGTATTCTACAAAAACGCACGAAAGCTCGTATCTGGTAAGTCGTGCTTCCGAAATGTTTGGTTCGACAAATGATTTTGGAATGTCACGAACTCTATGGGCATATCGGAGCCCGGAAGTGTTTCCACATTCTTGATGAAGATTTCTCATATCCACACCTGAAGAAACTCACAAGGTCACTCATCGCATGCTGTGATATTTGTCAACGCAGTAAGGTTGCAGTACAGACAAATTACTCTGAAACGCAGACGATTATTCCCGAGAGACCGGGAGACTTAATATCAATTGATTTTTATGGGCCTCAGCCAACATCCATTGAAGGGGTAAAACATATCCTGGTGACAATCGATGCATTCAGTAAGTACGTGGTACTGTTTCCCATGCGAAGAGCCAATACAGCAACTGTAATGAAAAGGATATTCCAAGGCTATATTCCACAGTTTGGGAAACCGAGACGTATTCAGTTCGATCATGGTACACAATTTTCTGCGAAAAATTGGTTAAAAAGATTAGAGGATGAGGACATAAAGGCAGTATTTTCTTCAATACGCCATCCTCAAGGAAACATTGTGGAACGAGTGAATCGAGAGTTGGGACGATTTTTCAGGACCTTCCTGAAGGATAATCACGCCGGTTGGGACAAATGGGTGCAGGTGGTGCAAGACTGCATAAACGAATCCCATCACGAGACTACGGAACTCACTGCAACAGAATTACAACGAAAGAAAAAACCAATCCGGATGTGGAATAAGTGGTTAGGAATACCAGCGAGTGAGGAGGACGATCCGCTCACGTATGAAGCAAAAATAGAGATTGGCCGGGAAAGAATTATTAAAAAAGGAGCAAGGAGAGCAGAACGCTGTAATAATACACACAAATGAACTACTTTCGAGGAAGGAGATGTGGTATTAGTAAAAGCACTCAATGTCTCAGATCCGGCAAATCACATAACATCGAAATTTCTACCACTCCGATAGGGTCCATATACCATAAAAAAATGTATTGGATTAGATACGAGGAGGAAACCAATGAACAACAGGAGAGGGGAAAAGAAAAATAAATCGGACTCTAAAGAAATATCTAATAATAATAAGAAATGAATCAATAAATAAATAGATAGATAAATAGAAATAAAATTGTAGGAATAATAATACAAAGAATTTATCGGCGCGTATAAAGAATACTAAGAATATTTTTAAGATAATTATAATAAAAATAGTAATTATAGACAATAGAGATAGAAAGATAGCTATAGGGAATAGTAAAGAGAACGCTCAACACCACGAACGAGGATCCGTCATCGAAGAGGCCTCTGTGGAGAAAAAGAATAGCACAGACGAAAGTCGGTCGGAATATTACCAACATCAGACAAAAGTAAACAAAGAAGAAATTCGCTCATGGTAACAACATATAAGTGAGAGACCGCGAAAGGCATCATTGGTCGCACACTCTAGATCGACGAGGAAGAGAGATCCAGTAGAATTTACCGGATTATGAATCCAGAAGAAAGAAAGAGGGATAAATAAAAAAAAGGGAAAAAAACGTTTTACTGGCAGCACAAATCAGTCGACCACTGATTCTCGTAGAAACAGTAGGGTTTCTGAGCACGAAAAACCATGAAAGCAATTACCACAAACTGCATAAGAAGTTGGAGACTCAAAAAAATAGAATATCCAGAGAGTAAAGTTCGGAGCTGGAGATTCATTCTGGACCATCATCGGACGAGGACCTACCTAATAAAACGATGGGATATAATATATCCGATCGACCAAGACGGTTGTACGATCCTAACAGACGACAACATGAAAGGTTGGTGTCCGGGCCGAAATTCAAAGTTATAGAGGACGTTTCGAACTGGACTCCTATACGTCTGGCCAAACGGACGTCGGTCACGAACCAAACGCCAAGGCAAGCACAGTACGATCTATAATGGCATAGCGAAATTACCCGATAGCCAACCTTGCAGGCGAATATCACAATATCACAGTGCAAAGTTTTGCGAACCCCCAACAAATATACGTCTATAAGGAAGATCCAGAGGGGGTTCGCGAGAACGTGATCCGGAGTTTCCGGGAGATTTCGGTGGATGGACAGGGGATCCGTCAGCTCACACCTGGAGAATCCGCCATCGGACAACAAATCTTCTACCGGAATACCGAGGGATGCCACTGGGGCATTATGACAACGGAAGAAGACGGGGACGGCCAGGTCCTAATCTGGTTGGCGGATCTGGGGGTGGACGTGGCAGCGAACATCGCCCAATGCTATAAAGTTAGGAGTTAGCTGGGGAGGATCGGCCGGAGAGTCCATTTGAAATATAGTTTTGATTTATTTTCTCGTGTTTGAAAATCCGTCTGATGGTGTTTGACAGATCTGCGAATATATTCAAACTAATGAAGCTTCACTCGAGACAGGGTGAAAATAAACCACACTTGTAGATGGAATTTGGAGAAAGTGGTTTATTATACTTTCCACACAAACAATGAAATAACGCAATTTAAAAAATCATAGAAAATGAGAATAAATACAAAATAGACTAAATTTAGGAAAATACAAAATTGATATAAAATAAATGCACCAAAAACAGAGAATTAAAATTGTATGTAAATAAATTAATCAACTTTGAATTTGACAGAGAGACTTGAGCAGCACACAATTATATTAATTGTGTGCTGTATTTACTGAGAGCGGTGTGCGTGCCGCAGCCAGTGCTGCGGAGCATGCCGCGCAATGAGATAGATGAGTGCGTAGACAAATTCAATGCCTGTCACCAAATACTCAACGAGGCAATGAATTAGAATTTGCAGCAAGTGAGTGCTAGCACATGAAAATCTGGCCACTGTATCTAATTCTAGTGTGACAGGCTATGAAGCAGTCTACGATTCAGAGCATAGCAATGTGAGCTTGAGGATGCACAAAATGATCAAACTGAATTCACAACACTTTCCCAGCAAGTTTAATTGGGGAAAGTGCAGTGAATTGGTAAAACACACGCAATTATATTAATCGAGCATGCTAATAATTGAGTGAAAACGTGGTGCAGCCCGCGCTGCAGAGCACGCCACAGTGTGAGACCTTTGTGAGGATGTACCGATATATAAATCTCCTCACCGTCAGTGAATTATGTTTAATTATGACGGTGTACGCTTACCTTAATATGAGTCCTGGTGAGCAAACGAAGGTTGAGATGATCCGGTGGAAAATGTGAAAATTTGTCCGAGCTTTGCAATGTGCGTGCACTGTTCGAGCGGGTTTTCATGTAAGTGTCGAAATTAGCAATATGGCTGCGGGATATGGAAGCATCGTTGGGCGCTGAAGTCAATTGACAGAGATAGCCGGTGAGCGAAGCCGAAATCAAGCGAGAGAGATATTCTCTCGCTCAACGTGGCATGTCTACGAGGCACAGCCTCGGCTCCGCGAAGTTCTGCCTCGGCTATCTCCGGCCCAACCGAACGCAGCGTGCTAAAGCACAGCAACAGGTCGACGCACGGTGAGTATCGATCGCCGTGCGCCAGCTGATTATCTAACATCTCGATGCAACAAAAATTATTTTTACTAATTGGTGTATATTAAAAAAATTATTATTATTATGATTATAATAATATTTAATATGTACAATAAAAAAAGCAATTTTTGTCTTATTCTCATTATATAAAATGGCGTAAAGTTGATTTTAGGTATAGGACCCGCGACGAACTATAATAGTAAGAAGAAAGATAATAATGATGATACGAATAAATACAGGGTGCGCCATCTCAATCTGGTCGATGGAAGTATTGAATAACTTAGAGAATTTTCAACAGATTTCACAAAGTCGTATTTTTTTATTAAATTTGATTCATTACAATTTATTTTGATTAGTTTCCAAAAACCACATCGATCAAATGTCCGCCTTTATTACTGAGACAAAAATGAGCTCTTTTTTCGGCATTTTCCATTGTATTTGCCAGCGTCTCGGGCGATATCGCTGCGATTTCGGCTCGAATGTTGTTTTTTAGCTCCTCTATGGTCTTCGGCTTGTTGGCATAGACTTTACTGTTCAAAAATCCCCACAAGAAGAAGTCCGGTGCAGTCAAATCCGGCGATCTTGGTGGCCAGTCAATATCACCTTTCTTTGATATCACACGTCCTGGGAACTTCCGACGCAAATAGTCCATTGTTGAGCGCACAGTGTGACATGTCGCACCATCTTGTTGGAACCAAAATTCTTTAAGACCTTTTTCACGCATTTGTGGTAAAACAAAGTGTGCCAACATCCACTGATATCGATCCCCATTGACAGTTTCACCAGCTCTGAAGAAAAATGGTCCAATGGTGGTTTTTGAGCAAACACCGGCCCAAACTGTCACTTTCTCATCGTGCAATGGAGTTTCGTGAATAATACAAGGATTATCGGTGCCCCACATGCGACAGTTTTGTTTGTTGACAGCGCCAGAGAGGGTGAAATGAGCCTCGTTGGTCATCAGAATTCGCTCCCAAAAATCCGGCTCAGCTTCCTTCATTCGACTAACGTTATTAGTGTAAGCCAAGCGTTCTTTCGGCGTATAGCGATACATGGTTGAAATTGTACTGAAATAACCTATACGAAACGTGTTGTACGACGCTGGTCGGTTAAAATCTGTCAGAGTTATTCAATACTTCCATCGACCAGATTGAGATGGCGCACCCTGTAGAATTAGGAAATGAGAAACAGGAAAAGCGATAAAATAATAAGCAATAAAGATAGAAACTGGAGACTCCGAATCGAAAAGAGGATAGAAGAGACGAAGACGGGAATATCGGAAGAGAACGATAGAGGAAGACAGCAAAAGAAGGACAAACAACAACGCAGAGATCCTCGGTTCACCGGTTTACAGGTACTGTACTAGCTATCTAATAACGCACGGTGCACACACCAAGTCACCGCTATCGCGCGTTACACACACCGAGTAAGACCGGTCTATATCTGACAGCTTCACAGAGTACCAGGCGGGTGCTCCACTCCCACCAACGGGCCTGTGACGTAAGAAGCGAGTATCGACCAATTCAGTAGAGATCAAAGGCTAGTCTAGATATTACGAGCGGCGGCCGGCTACTTACCGACGGTACGCGTGCTAAATCTCTTACCTAGCGAACGCCACGGTCAAAAAGAATTATCAACCGCCGTTTATCTTTACTTTATAAATTCAATTATCAACCCACATTCATCTCGACATTATAAATTATATCCTCAACAAGCATTATAAGAAACATATTATCAATAGATTCCGACTATAAATTATATTCGTGATGAATATTCATCCTCACAATACAAAACAGCTAATCGATCAATTTCTATTATAAACCGACCACTATCTTTGAATTATAAGTTTCTCACACAGATTCTCGAGCAGACACGATAATAAAGGCATTGAAGAGTCCGGGAAAAACTTATTGTGAGGCGCGTGGTAGCCAAAATACCAGAGAACCGGGATCAAGAGCGTAAATCCGATTTTATATTTATTTCTTTCATTTAATGTATCACACAATTTTTTTTCTGTCGTCTTAAATAAACCCTACTTTTACCTATTACAAAAGCCTAAAATTACTTTCCTCCCTGCTCGAGTCCGAACAAACCTTTAAGGGGTAATGATAACGATTAATACCATTACAGTGCCATAATTAAAACTCTCCAAATTATAGGCATACCAGTTGACATCTCTACCACAGAACAACACTCTGGTGATTCAAGATTGATCATAAGTGTTCTCGGATAAAATAGGCTATAGTTCTCTCTCGCTCTCTTCGGAACTCCAATAGATCTTCCTGTCTCGCACTTCCTGTTTTACGCACCAAAACTTGCCTATCGGTATTAAGACGCCGGAGAGTGGTTCCATGGCATAGATGCTATCTCGCAGGCTTTTAATTCAAGAAGTTTCAATTATGCTAAATATGCTTTCGAGATATCGTAAATTCTGGTGGATTTATTCCGTGGTAGAGATATTCATTTGTTTGATTTTAGTAGAGTTGTGTTATGATACAGATGTTGTCGAGATATCAATCCTGCTAGACAAATTTTTTGGTAGATAAGTTAATGAGTTGTTGTAAATGTTGTTAATTTACATCATAATTTAAGTATCAGGGGTACAAATTGAAAATGCGGGTTTGATAACAGATGGCGTTACTAACGCTATACGCATCAGGCAGTACTGTGACTATGTTCATGTCAAAGCTACGTCTTATAGCTTTAATTTTCAGTATGTGTTGTAACGGTAAATTTGTGCCTCAACGCACCACGTTACCTATGACTGGTCCAAGTTATTTTTCCTTCCTTTTTATTTTCTCTTTCGAGATGGGCGCCAGGCGCTTTCGCGCCGGAAGGAAAAATACCGAGTTGGATGACCAGTCTCGACCCAGGCCAGCTACAGCTGTTCAAGGCAGAGTGGGTGGTTCGGACTATCAAGTCACCAATTAGTCAAAAATAAAATATGGTCAATTAATAAGCCAAACGAGAACCATGAACGAAGTCGGCTCAATAAATAATAAATAAACAAACTAAATAATAACAGTAAATAATTTAAACAACCACAGCAGGTACGGGACTTACAAACTTCTTTATTTCTGGCGACTAGTTATTCATTTCCAATAAACACCAATTTAGAATTCGAATAAGATGTCCCGTAAAATTAGTCTCTCCTTTATAACAATTCTCTACAGCTAGTTGGATATCTTAATTTTAATCTTTAAGTCGGAGATAGCAGTTATCCCGTTCTCTCTCTCTCTCACTCTCATACCCTGTAGATGTCGTATAGCCTGTCTCGCTCGCCTCGAATTTCGAACAATATTTATCGATGTATTTTCGACGTTCGGTAGTCTCTGTTCACAGTCCGCGATACGGCCTATCCCGAGCTAATCCCACATACATCGAAAAAACCATACCAACGGGACGTCAGGAGGTCACGTACGCGAAGCTACCGACGGCTCTATATTTCAATCCTGAGATTTATATATCATGTAAAAGGCATAAATCCAGGGATCTTCCGCAGTTCATAAGTTATAAAATAACGGATAAATGACGACTAATAATTAAATAATAACCAAAATAATAATGATAATAAAATAACTAACATCAGAATAATAATGTCAGTCAATAATTAGTTCGTGGAATGAAATATAATAAAACGTAACAAACAATCGAACTACGCGAGATACGCCTCGGACCGTACGAATCCCTTGAATCCACGTCTAAAATACGGGACGACGGCCGACTACGCTCTCCGCGATTCTAGGTTAACGTTAACGCAATCATAATATAATAATAAAAAAATAAATAATCAAATAAACAAAATAAATAAATAAATAACGAATAAATAAATAAATCAGACAGAGAAACGCCGATTAATTTGACTGATACGCAACGCGGTCTACCCCGTGCCAGTCCCTTTTACATCCAAATTACAACGGGACGACGGGCGAACTCGCGCACGACCTTCTACATTCAAACGAAAGGAAACTCAAACAAAATCAGGTACCTCTAAAACCCATAATTCGTTAAAATACGTGACACGGTCTATTCCGTTCAGATCCCACACAACCAACTACCAAATTCAAACCACAACGGGATAACGGCCTAACGCGCGCACGATTTAACTATCAAACAATTAATTAATTTAGTGACTTTTCCCCGGCTTCTATACGTTACACGATCTCGAGTTTATTCTTTCTAAACGCCGCGCTACCCAGTACAAATTAATACTCTGCACGCGGTGTGCCAGAGTCGCAGGGATGACCAAGCTCGAATAAATTCAGAATCAACAAATTAAATGATAAAAGAATAGAATAATTGTGAAAGACCGTAGAAGGAAGAGAGCTCACCGGGGCGATGACGATGTGATGTTCCTTAG
Source organism: Cylloceria caligata (assembly GCA_963942595.1). Lineage (NCBI taxonomy): Eukaryota > Metazoa > Arthropoda > Insecta > Hymenoptera > Ichneumonidae > Cylloceria > Cylloceria caligata. The sequence goes on along the minus strand of OZ012711.1, from coordinate 7,481,249 downwards.
TCCGGGAAACCTCGAAAGTACGTTGAGATGCTATTTCCTTGATTTTCTTTTTTTTTTCTTCCCGTACAGTGACGGACAGCAGAGACTCGAATGCGTGATGTCGTAGCGTAGAGCGGGACACAGATATGCTAAGCGCTACGTCCTCCTTGCTCAACGATCGCCGGGAAAAAGCCTCGAGGTCCGTTCGGCACGCGTGCCCGTGAACTATGGCCCCCCCTTAACCCGCTAGACTCGGTTAATTGGGGGAACCTGCCTCGCACGATGACCGCGACTAGCGCCTTAGCTGGACAACGCATAAATTAGCCACCGATAGTGCAGAGAGTAGCTGATAGCCGACGATGGATAACAGTGTATCATTGGTAGATGTACGCTGAGCGGGACAGTATCTTCCAAAAGGGAGAGTTGTAAAATATCGGTGAATGTAAAATATCGAATCCCGCAGTCAGCCATCGATGGATACGGCGTGGTCATCCTCCTCCTCTCTCCATCCCTCGGTCGTATCAGACGCGTTATATATATATAAAAAAAATACAACAAAAAAAATAAAAATAAAGAATAAACAAAATACGGAAATCACCCCCCTGCAGCCCTGAGCGATCGTGCTGGTAGCCGTTGAGCGAGGAGGACGCAGCTCGAGTATTCTGCCACGTTACAACACTCCCCCCCTTAGACACGGCCGCCCTCGGCCGGAAAACTCATCCTCCTCTCCTTTGGTCTTTGGAGAATTAAATTCTGGTCACCAGTCCGACCTCGGTACCTCACGATCTCACAGGCTTGCACGGGTTTATTCAAATGGCGAACGGCTCCCGATTCCCGCTCTTCTACGTTAGAGCCGCTATTCCAACACCACCCCTTCCCCCTTGGATTCTCATAACCCAGGATCCCGGGAAAACATGCAAGGGGGTGGAGGGGTCCCTATTCAATAACCGACACTACAACTTTCCCGCGGCTTCTTTTCAATCTTTATTGTTGAGCCACCCCCTCTCGTCGTTTATCCCCTCTGGCTCCCTAGCCTCCTCGGGTCTCGATCCAGCTGACCCTGGGGGGACGCGTACAACTTCCCGCATTCGGGACAGGTACGGACCGTCACTCCTTCCCGACCGCACGAATAACAGCGTCGGATGGTGGACGGCGGCTCCGTACACCCGGCCATCAGATGCCCCAATCTCCCACAACGTCGGCAGGTCATGCGTGGGCCCACGTCCACGGGAGGCGGACGAAGCACCACACACTGGTTCTGCCTTTCAAGAGAGGCGGAGTCCGGCGTCGAGAGGGTCTCCGACCCCCCTCTCTCCTCCGTACCCCTGCTTCTCTTACCGGCGAGGAAGTCGGCGTCGTAGCCGATTGGCGCCATATCGATCGCCAACCACCACCGCACCTTCTTCAATATCCCCAGCGCCCTCGCCACTTCCAGTTCTGGAAGCGGAGGGGGGGGTGCCCCCGTCACCAGATCCGGGGCTACCAGGCTCGATAGCGCCCGACATCTCCGAACCCAGCACCACTGGTCCTCGCCCCACCCCGGCGCGAGACCCACACATCTCTTCTCGAGGTCCGCGGTCAGATGACGCAGCAGCCGAAGAGGGTCCATCTAAAATATCCAAGGAGACCCGGGACCGATAAGGCTTTAAGTCGTCAATTGAAACCTTTCGAATTATGGCCCCCCCACGATCTCTCAGCTCGTAAACCCCCGGTGACAGGACCCGACTAATATAATATGGCCCCTGGAATTTCGGAGCCAGCTTGGCCGCTACATTCTGTGCCGCCGAGGACAGCACCCGCTGTCTGCGCAGTACTTCATCCCCTACCTTGAAGGTGGCGGGACCACGACGTTTGTTATACTGAAGAGACTGCCTCCGGTAGGCCTCCTCCAGGTCGTGCTGCACCTTGTCCCTAAGGGGTTGCAAACTGTTCATTCGGGCCGACCAACTATGGGGATCGGTTGCCCTCACCTCCTTTTCCCCCAGGATTCTCCGACCGAACCGATGAGGACGCGGCGTCCTGCCGAAATTCAAAAATGCGGGACTCGTGTCAATAGAGGAGTGGTAAGCGGTGTTGTACGCAAAACGAAACTCGGCCAAATGCATGTCCCACTCCCGGTGATCGTCTTCCAAGAATGCCACCATCATGGTCTTGAGGACCCGGTTCACCCGTTCCACGGGGTTGGCCTGAGGATGGTAAGGTGGGGTGGTAGTATGGAAAATACCATACTCGGCCACCACCTGTCGTAAGTTGATGTTGACAAACTCCGTCCCGTTATCTGTCAGGAGCACCTCCGGGACTCCCCACCGGGAAAACACCAGTTCTTCTAAGGCTTCTCGGATCTTCTTTCCCGTTGCCTTCCTTAACGGACAGCACTCCACCCATTTGGTAAATAGGTCCTGGATTACCAGAACGTAGGCAAACCCAGACCGACTGGGTGGAAAGGGTCCCATAATGTCTGCTGCCACGACGGTCCAAGGTTCTTCCACAACCCGACGGCCCATTAATCCCATCGGTGGCCCCTGTCGGGACTTCGTACGCTGACAGATGTCACAGTGTTGGACGTATCTAGCGACGTCTCGATACAAGCCAGGCCAGTAATATGAATTTACTATTCTCTTGAAGGTCTTATCAATCCCAAGATGACCCGCCTGCGGGACATCGTGGTTCTCATAGAGAATAGCTGGTCTCTGGTGTTGCGGGACCACTAGTTTCCAGACGGTGTCCGGCGAGTCGAGACGCGACATTCTCCGTCGCAGGAATAATTTCTCATCCCTGAATTTCCAGTCGTGATAGCGTGCTGGATTCTCCCGTACGTCCCTGACTCGTGCCTCATACCAAGGATCTCTCTCCCCCGCAGGCAACGTGAGTAACATATTAACAGAAGTTCGAGGGGGCAACCCTGCAACGTTAGGCCAGTCATCTTCTTCGGTATCGTCTCCAGAAGGAGTAGATTCAAACATTCGGGACAGAGCATCGGGCAATTGATTTTGTGAGCCCTTCCGATGTAGCACATCGAAGTCTGAATTCATCAGCTTCCATGTCCATCGGGCTACTCTCCCCTTGGGTTCCTTCTGGGACAGCAACCACTTCAAACTCGCGTGATCGGTGATAACTGTGAAACGATACCCATTCAGATAGGGTTTAAATTTTTCGACTGACCATAGGATCGCCAGGCACTCCAACTCCCGTACGTCGTAGTTACGCTCCGCACTGGTCAGGCTACGGCTCGCGTAGGCAATCGGATGTTCTGCCCCATCGGGTTCCTGAGTGAGCACCGCTCCCAACCCGGTTAAGCTTGCGTCCGTCTGCAGTGTGAACTTTTTGGTATAGTCAGGGCGTGCCAATACCGGCGCCTCAGTTAAAGCTTGCTTAAGGCGGTCGAAAGCTCTCTGTTGCTCCTGGCCCCAGAACCATTCTTGTCGCTTCCGGGTGAGCTTGGTGATAGGCTCCGCTACCTTCGCGTACTCGGGAATGAATCGTCGATACCATGAAGTAGCTCCCAGGAACCGTCGGACTTGTTTAACAGTCCTCGGGGCTGGGATCTCCAGGATAGCTGATGTTTTATCCGGATCAACCAACATACCCTCGCGGTTTATCAAGAAGCCTAAGTACTTCAATTCTTTTCGACAGAATTCACATTTCTCGGGGTTAATCAGCAACCCCGCTGCCATGATCTTCTCGAAAACACGTCTCAGCCATTCCAGATGCTCCTCAAACGTGTCGGTGGCAATGACGATATCGTCCAGATAGGCAAACGCGTGGGGTTGCATATCGGGACTAATCACCCGATCTAATAATCTCTGAAATGTAGCGGGAGCGGTGGTCAGCCCGTACGGCATCCTCTTGAACTGGAACAGTCCCCTATGGGGAACTGTAAACGCTGTGATTTCTCGAGACTCCCGGTCCAGCGGGATCTGATGGAAGGCCGGACTCAGGTCTAGTGTAGAAATGTACTTGGCCGACCTTAAACAATCCAATATATGGCTCATGTACGGCATTGGGTATGCGTCTTTTTTCGAGACCTCGTTCACCTTACGGAAATCCAAGCAGAACCGGAAGGTGCCATTCGGTTTCGCCGCCATTACGATAGGGGTGCTCCATTCGCTGGTAGAAGGCTCGATGACATCTGCCTCCAGCATACGGTCCACTTCCTGATCCATTGCTTCCCTCATAACGGGAGTGAATGGATACCATCGTTGTTTGATGGGTCTGGCATTACCAACATCGATATGGTGGACTACCAGATTAGTGACCCCGGGAGCTGATCTCAATTTCGGAACTTGGATGGATAGGAATTCCTCCAAGCGAACGGTTTCGGCTTCCGTCAGGTCCGTAATTGGCATCATGGTGTTATCATCCTCTATTACCTCCACCTGCTCGAAGTCGAATTCTGTGGCTTCCCCGCTGAAAAACCATGTGCGCCTCCTAAGATCGACTCCAATCCCCAGTAGGAAAAGAGAGTCGAGGCCCAATAGCAACGGGACCGGGAGGTCGGGATAGACTCTCGCCGTGAGCCTACTCCAACGACCCTCCAATGTTGCGTCGAATTCGACTTCCTCCGTGCACGTAATCTGCTGTCCATTGGCGATAGTGCTATGGTGGTCGGATGTTGGTCGTTGAGAATATCCCAACTCCGCCATCTCCAACAGTCCCTCCGCGCTGAGATAGGAGCTAGTTGCCCCGCAATCCACCAACGCGGGCATTGGTCGTCCGCAAATCTCCAGCCGGATAACCAAGATCTGCCGGGCTCGGCTGTTGTCTCCGATTGGACTACACAGATATCCCGGGATAGTCAATGGGGAATTTTGTTGGATCGAGGAAGTCGCTTCTCCCCTTACCGGCGACCTCCATATCCGTTTCCCGTACAGTTGTGGGCTGTTCGGGTGGTCTCGCCCTCTTTACCACATCTGTAGCAACGAACTGCCTTCCGTACCGCACATCCTTTTCAAAGTGGCCCGCGATCCCGCAGTTGTGACAGATGATCGGCCTGTCGTAAGGTTGGATGCCTGTTGCCGACCCCTGGTTATCCCTCGGTACGGCCGGTTCCTGCAGGAATGGGTTAGTGCTGGTGGCGGTTACCTCTGGTACTAGAGCCCTCTCCGGTCGTATAGCTGGTCGGGACGGCCGTGGTACATACTGGCCCCGGTAACCCCCTGCCGAGACTCCTCTTGGCTGACTCACAAAGTTGGCCTGGTGAGGCGAGGCGGATGTAAAATTCCTCGACTGCCCGCTCACAAAAGGGTTGATGAACCCCCGGGAAGCCAGGTCCTCGCCTGTGGGTGTTGGCCTCGGGTCCACCATTCCAAAGGTGACGCGGTTCCTTGCCCTTACCGGTGGATGGTACGCAAACTCCGGGAGCATCGACCTCTCAGGAGCTGGGGGTGCATGGTATGCGCCGGCAGCAGAGTAGCTACACTCCACTCGGATGGCCGTTCTTTCCAAACCCTTTAAGTCCATGGTGTCGGTGAGGGTTATCGCTACCTGGAGTCTTGGCAGCAGGTTTCGAAAGGTGATCTTCACCTGTTCCTCTGTTGAGAACGGTGGAACGACCCTAATGAACAGGTTCCACATGCATGTGAAAAAATCTGCCACCCGTTCCTCTGCTCCCTGCGTTCGTGTTCGGATTTGCTCACGCAGCGAGAATTGGAAATCCGGATCCCCAAAACGCTGCTGGAAAGCCTCCTTGCATTGTTCCCATGAGGACCACCGGGAACGTTCCAACTTAACCCAGTGATATGCTATCCCCTTGACGAACAAGGGTAGACAATTCATCATATCCTGGTCCGAAATGGCCACCAGGCCTCGACTATCCTCAACGCGTGCCAGAAATTCGTCAACCTCCTCGTCCGGTTTTCCGGAAAACGAAACATTCCACTTTCTCAAAATGTCGCACGCGGTGATTGCCGATGTCGAATGACGGGAATGCGGATGATTCGTTCTGACCGGGGACGAATGATGGAAAGGATTCGTAATCATTGCGTGATCGTGTTCAACGGATGCCGATGGGATGGCCTCATTCGGTGGCGGGGGGTTCTCTTCTTCCGGTACCGTGACTAACCCGGTGGCGGAATCGTTGGGATTCGCTAATAACCCCGAAAAGTACAGCCTCTCCCGCATAGCTGCGGACGTACCCCCCATCGGCAACCCCCTAGAGGCCAGTTCTGCCTTAACCTCATCCTCTGTAAGCGAGGCGATTTCCCCGGGAGTCCTCGACAGAACCATTTTTAACTCGCGCGAAAGGGGACGGAAAATAAATAAATCAGTCGAGTAGATAAATTAATTAAATAAATGAATAAGTTAAATAAATAAATCGATTGAATAAATAAATAATTAAACTAATTAATAAGTTAAATAAACAAATAAATAGATAAATAAATAAATAGATCAGTCAATAAATAAATGAGTTCAAGTAATCAATTAATTAAGAAAACTAAATAACTTAAGTGGGGAAAACTCATTAAATAAATAAACAAATAGATGGAAGAAAAACTTTTGAACCAATCCGGAAAGGTCACCAAAAAAATTAAACCGGTTATTTCCCTCTTCCCCGGATACGAGCTGAAAGATCGTGGTTCGCTCGCAAATTGTAACTCCTGTGGAAGGGGAGAACGGAATAACACAAGGCAAAAAAGCAAATAATCCCCGTAAGGAAAAAAAAAATTATAATAACAAATAAATAAATAAATAAATAGAGGTAATAAATAAATAAATAAATAAACAAAACCGAAAAGAACAACAAATAGATAAACAATTAGACCAATAGGATAAAATAACAAGACTAAACAAATAGATAACTAAAATTCATACGAAAGAAAATAAATAAACCAAAATAGATGAATTAATTGAATAAACAAATATCCTACACAGAGATAAACGAACAAAATGTAAATTAGCAGCAAAAAAAATAAATAAAATTATTAAAAACCAATAAACAAAAATGATAGAACAACAAAAAAATAAATAAAACAAAACAAATAAGCCAATAGCACAATAATGAAACGATAGAAAATATAATAAACAAGGAAAACAGAAGTAACTAATAAATGAACCAAAATAAGATAAATAAATAAATAAATAAACGAATGACTGCTAGGTAACTACAGATAATAAAAAATAATAAAACAGAACCAACGAGATTAATAAACAAAAAAAACAAAAAACAGAAGGGCAATAACGAGGAGCGGCGAGTCCCTCCGGGATGGTGATAAAAGGCTAACCAGAGAAAAGGATAAATCACAAAGAAAAATTTATATTCACGTAGCGGGACAAGGCCCGGTCTACGATTTATTCAAAAATAATGATAATAATAATATTGAAAGATAAGAATAATAATAATAAATCTAATTACAAAAAAAAATACCAATAAATCAATGTTAATAATAAATGGAATGAGGAAAGAAGGAAAGAAAAAAAAATGAAATGGAAACTATATATAACAAAGGTAATAATAATAATAATAAAATGATTAATTAAGGAAAGTGATTGTTTTAAATGTGATAAATCTTTTAACGCTTGACTGAATCTAGGATCTAATAAGTTACCGAATTATTCCTTCTCTATAGTTGCCGCCGTAGACTCGGGACCCGCAAATTCGCTCGACTCGGTATAAAGCCAAATAATATTTCACAGTATTATAATAAGCGAGAGATAATATTACATTAGCCGGGAGTACCAGTTTCCAACATCGAAGACTGCTACTCACTCGGCGACACACAACAGAAAAAATGTAAACACGGCCGGCCTCGAGCGCGGCCCTAGACAATGCGAGCGAGCTTGGCCTACCGTATACATCCCGAAGGCTTGCTACAGTGCGTAGCGGGATAACTGTACTGCCGAATTCTAAATAATCTCGAATATCAATTTAAACTAATAAAAGAAAATAATTAATATGAGAGAAATCTTGATTTGAATATAAATAAAATACCTGCTGTGCTTGCGTCAGTCAAAATCATAAAAACAACAATAAAAAAAGAATAAGTAACGAAAGACTGGAAAAACTAAAATAATTAAAAAGAGAATTGGAATCGTTAATGAATTACGAACAAACACCAAAAAAAAATCTCTGACTGATAAAAAAAAATATTAAAATAGGATAAGAAAAAAAAATTCTTATTAAAACAAAATTTCAATTCAATAAAAGACTTGACAGTCGGGCCCCACGTTGGGCGCCAAATTTGTAACGGTAAATTTGTGCCTCAACGCACCACGTTACCTATGACTGGTCCAAGTTATTTTTCCTTCCTTTTTATTTTCTCTTTCGAGATGGGCGCCAGGCGCTTTCGCGCCGGAAGGAAAAATACCGAGTTGGATGACCAGTCTCGACCCAGGCCAGCTACAGCTGTTCAAGGCAGAGTGGGTGGTTCGGACTATCAAGTCACCAATTAGTCAAAAATAAAATATGGTCAATTAATAAGCCAAACGAGAACCATGAACGAAGTCGGCTCAATAAATAATAAATAAACAAACTAAATAATAACAGTAAATAATTTAAACAACCACAGCAGGTACGGGACTTACAAACTTCTTTATTTCTGGCGACTAGTTATTCATTTCCAATAAACACCAATTTAGAATTCGAATAAGATGTCCCGTAAAATTAGTCTCTCCTTTATAACAATTCTCTACAGCTAGTTGGATATCTTAATTTTAATCTTTAAGTCGGAGATAGCAGTTATCCCGTTCTCTCTCTCTCTCACTCTCATACCCTGTAGATGTCGTATAGCCTGTCTCGCTCGCCTCGAATTTCGAACAATATTTATCGATGTATTTTCGACGTTCGGTAGTCTCTGTTCACAGTCCGCGATACGGCCTATCCCGAGCTAATCCCACATACATCGAAAAAACCATACCAACGGGACGTCAGGAGGTCACGTACGCGAAGCTACCGACGGCTCTATATTTCAATCCTGAGATTTATATATCATGTAAAAGGCATAAATCCAGGGATCTTCCGCAGTTCATAAGTTATAAAATAACGGATAAATGACGACTAATAATTAAATAATAACCAAAATAATAATGATAATAAAATAACTAACATCAGAATAATAATGTCAGTCAATAATTAGTTCGTGGAATGAAATATAATAAAACGTAACAAACAATCGAACTACGCGAGATACGCCTCGGACCGTACGAATCCCTTGAATCCACGTCTAAAATACGGGACGACGGCCGACTACGCTCTCCGCGATTCTAGGTTAACGTTAACGCAATCATAATATAATAATAAAAAAATAAATAATCAAATAAACAAAATAAATAAATAAATAACGAATAAATAAATAAATCAGACAGAGAAACGCCGATTAATTTGACTGATACGCAACGCGGTCTACCCCGTGCCAGTCCCTTTTACATCCAAATTACAACGGGACGACGGGCGAACTCGCGCACGACCTTCTACATTCAAACGAAAGGAAACTCAAACAAAATCAGGTACCTCTAAAACCCATAATTCGTTAAAATACGTGACACGGTCTATTCCGTTCAGATCCCACACAACCAACTACCAAATTCAAACCACAACGGGATAACGGCCTAACGCGCGCACGATTTAACTATCAAACAATTAATTAATTTAGTGACTTTTCCCCGGCTTCTATACGTTACACGATCTCGAGTTTATTCTTTCTAAACGCCGCGCTACCCAGTACAAATTAATACTCTGCACGCGGTGTGCCAGAGTCGCAGGGATGACCAAGCTCGAATAAATTCAGAATCAACAAATTAAATGATAAAAGAATAGAATAATTGTGAAAGACCGTAGAAGGAAGAGAGCTCACCGGGGCGATGACGATGTGATGTTCCTTAGTCCGGGAAACCTCGAAAGTACGTTGAGATGCTATTTCCTTGATTTTCTTTTTTTTTTCTTCCCGTACAGTGACGGACAGCAGAGACTCGAATGCGTGATGTCGTAGCGTAGAGCGGGACACAGATATGCTAAGCGCTACGTCCTCCTTGCTCAACGATCGCCGGGAAAAAGCCTCGAGGTCCGTTCGGCACGCGTGCCCGTGAACTATGGCCCCCCCTTAACCCGCTAGACTCGGTTAATTGGGGGAACCTGCCTCGCACGATGACCGCGACTAGCGCCTTAGCTGGACAACGCATAAATTAGCCACCGATAGTGCAGAGAGTAGCTGATAGCCGACGATGGATAACAGTGTATCATTGGTAGATGTACGCTGAGCGGGACAGTATCTTCCAAAAGGGAGAGGTGTAAAATATCGGTGAATGTAAAATATCGAATCCCGCAGTCAGCCATCGATGGATACGGCGTGGTCATCCTCCTCCTCTTTCCATCCCTCGGTCGTATCAGACGCGTTATATATATATAAAAAAAATACAACAAAAAAAATAAAAATAAAGAATAAACAAAATACGGAAATCACCCCCCTGCAGCCCTGAGCGATCGTGCTGGTAGCCGTTGAGCGAGGAGGACGCAGCTCGAGTATTCTGCCACGTTACAGTGTCAATTTGTCGCAGTGTCAAATTCATAGTTTTTTTGAGCTCTCAATATGTCGAGTTTCGTGCCAACAAAACAGCATTTGCGGGAAGTTTTAATTTACTTCTTTAATTTGAAGAAAAGTGCTGCTGAAGCACATCGATTGGTCTCCGAGGCTTATCCGAGTCATGTTCCATCGGTTTCAACGTGCGAGAGATGGTTTGTGCGGTTTAGAAGTGGTGATTTTGACGTTGAGGACAAAGAGCGGCCGGGCCAAGTGAAAAAGTTTGAGAATGCTGAATTGGAGGCAATACTCAATGAAGACTCGTGTCAAACTCAACAAGAGCTCGCAGATTCATTGGGAGTGACACAACAAGCCATTTCCCATCGTATAAAAGCCCTCGGAATGATCCAAAAGCAAGGACATTGGGTGCCGTATGAGCTGAAGCCGAGAGACGTCGAGCGCCGTTTTTTTGCATGCGAACTGCTGCTCGAACGGCAAAAACGGAAGGGTTTTTTATATCGCATTGTCACTGGTGATGAAAAGTGGATCCATTACGATAACCCGAAGCGCAAAAAATCATATGGTTACCCCGGCCATGCATCATCATCGACGGCCAAACCAAATATTCACAGCGCCAAGCTCATGCTCTGTATTTGGTGGGACCAGCTGGGTGTGGTGTATTATGAGCTATTGAAATCGAACGAAACCATCACAGGAGCACTATACCGAACTCAATTGATGCGTTTGAGCCGCGCACTCAAAGAAAAACGGCCACAATACGAGCAAAGACACGACAAAGTAATTTTGCAACATGACAACGCTCGGCCACATGTTGCAGCGCCGGTCAAAACATACCTACAAACGCTGAAATGGGAAGTCTTACTCCACCCGCCGTATAGCCCAGATATTGCTCCTTCCGATTACCACCTTTTCCGATCGATGACACATGGCCTAGCTGACCAGCGCTTCCATTCTTACGAAGAAGCCCAAAAATGGGTCGATGACTGAATAGCAGCCAAGCCGGCCGAATTTTTTCGCGACGGTATCCGTAAATTGCCAGAAAGATGGGAAAAAGTTGTGGCTAGCGATGGACAATACTTTGAATAATTCATTTGTTACCATTTTTTCAGAATAAACGTTCAAAAATAGAAAAAAATCCCGCATTTTCAATTTGTACTCCTGATATATCTATTAGTCAAAGAATAACGAAATAAGAGAAATAATTCCTGGTGGGTGAGAGTGAGGTCTTTGCTGTGCGTATTTGCCTCGCTAAATTGACACAGCAGCGGACCTACAGGCGGGAGTAAAAGAGGCTCTTTATAGAGATACAGGGCGTTGCCTCCTGGTGCCAGGGCGTGTCTAGACTAGCCCCGCCCATCCCCACCCATGCTGCTTTCTCATTGGTCGGTCCTTGGGTGTAGAGTGGGCGTGTCTGTCCCCACCACCCCACTCCCGTTCCTGATTGGTCCCCCACCACCCCTACCTCCAACCCTGATTGGTATACAGCAGTCTCCACCCGCCAGACCACCTATCCCAGTGTTCTGATTGGTGCAGCGTCGCCGCGCCATCCGACGGATTTTGACCCCTACTTAATTGCCGATGCGCCATCTACTATTGGTAATTGTGTTACCGACAGTCGGCAAAAGTACATCGAATGTTGGCAGGCGATCGAGTAGAAAATTAATTGCCAATGCGCCATCTACTATAGGAAATCGTGTTACCGACAGTCGGTAAAGTAGATCGAATATTGACAGTCAGTCGTAGAAGATGTATCGGCGGTCGGTAAAGTAGATCGGTTGTCAACCATCGGTATGTAGCCGACCATCGCTAGAGCATATTTGGGACTTCCGGGAGATAAGTAGATTGGGTCTTACGGTATATAATATTGTGTACATTGGGTGAAACATGCCCAGCCGTCGATAACTGAGCCCCCTCCATAAGTCTTTAAAAAATGTTGTTAATTAAAAAAATTGATTAGTTGAAACTACTATTTATAGCAACGGCAAATGAAGACGCTCGTTATTTTTCAGCTCCATAAAAAGCTGATTTATTTTGACATTTTAGTATAAAAAGCTGCAGTTACGGCGAAATGGTGGTGAACTGTTAATACGTGTTTTTTTTTTTTCAAATATTTATTTATTAAAACTAAATTACAATTATTCATCTAGTAATTTATCTTTGTTATATGCTAATCACGTTTTGTGGGGTGTAACCCAGGGGTTAGTCCTAATACAATCATTTGCTTGTATTAGTCACCCTGTTCAAGTGGCATCCGCCTTTTTAGACGTCTAACTGGGTTTGGTTTACCCATCATACGGCGTATCTCAACATTTTTGTGCTGCCTTAGACGCTGTACATGTTTCCTCGCGTGGTTGTTTATTTCCTCACTGATGAATTCCATCTTTAGGTCTCTATGGAGATTGTCGTTCCTTATATACCAAGGTGCATTTACAATGCCTCGAAGAGCTTTGTTTTGGAATTTTTGTATTGTTTTAACATTGGTCTTCTTGATACAGCCCCAAAGCTGTATGCCGTAGGTCCATATAGGCTTTAGAATTTGCCGGTATAAGAGCAATTTGTTATGTACTATTAGCTCAGAGTTCCTTCCTATGAGCCAGTGCATTTTTCTGTATTTGATGTTCAATTCTTCTTTTTTCTTTTTCACGTGCTCTTTCCATTTAAGTTTAGCGTTAAGAGTCATGCCTAAATATTTGGCTGTATTTGCATGAGGAATTTGTTTGGAGTTAAGTTGAACTGGTATCCAATTAACAATTTTATTAGTGAAGTTAACTTGTACTGGTTTCTCTTCGTTCAGCTGTATTCGCCATTTTTTGGTCCAGTTACTCACTGAGTTAGTGGCCCTTTGTAGCTTGCTAGTTGCCTCTTCTATGTTATTACCAATTGCTAGGATTGCAATATCATCAGCAAATGTTGCTATACTTGTTTCCTCTGTATTTGGTAAATCTCTTGTATATAGAATATACAGAATTGGACCTAGGACACTCCCCTGTGGTACTCCTGCAGATATTTCCTTTAGCTCAGAATATTCTTGTTCATATGTTACCCGAAAGTGCCGGTCAGCTGTATAAGATTTTAGGATCTGATAGAACTGCTTCGGTAAATCTCTATGCAGTTTATATTCCAATCCTGGGTGCCATACTTTATCGAAGGCTTGTGCTACATCCAAGAAAATGCTTGAACATATCTGTTTCTTTTCTAGGACATTTTCAATTATATCTGTGATTCTGTGAACTTGTTCTATAGTCGAATGCTTCTTTCTAAATCCAAACTGATGTGGAGGAATAAGATTTCTTTGCTCTATTATTATTTTGAGTCTTTTGAGCAGTAATTTTTCGAACAATTTTGAAATAATTGGAAGCAGGGAAATCGGCCTATACGATTTTTTTATCATTAGGCGATTTGTTTAGTTTCGGTATCATTATCACTTCTGCCACTTTCCATTGTTGTGGAACATATTTAAGTCTGAATGCCGCGTTGATTATTTGAAGTAATTTTTGTAGTCCCTTTTCAGGTAGTGCTTTGATTATTTGCCCTGTAATTAGGTCATATCCAGGGAATTTCTTTGCACTTAAATTAGTGTTGATTTCAACTTTCAGCTCTTTTAACCTAGCGGGTCTTATGTTATGTTCATCAATTTTGTTAACTGGTGTTATATTTTCATCCGCTGTTTGCCTTGAGGGTGGCTTGAACGTGTCTTCAAGATGAACTGCAAACAAATCAGCTTTTTGTTTAGAACTTCTAGCCCAAGTGCCGTCGTCTTTTTTAATTGGAGGTACCTGCATTTTAGGTCTTTTTAATCCTTTTGTCGCTTTCCAGAGGGAATAATCAGTATCTTTTTGGTCAGTAAGGCCAGTTAAGTACTTATGCATCGATTCGTTCTTCATTTCATTGATTAACCGTTTTAGTTTATTGCTAAGATAATTGAGCATGGATTTACTTTGTGGTGCCCGATTTCTCTGCCAGGTTTTTCGAGCTTTACGTTTTTCTCTAACCAATTCTCTAATTTCAACTGGATATATAAAATGCTTTTGTGTTTCTTTTTGAAGATTAGGTGTGCTATTCCACGCTGCTTGCTGTATATTATTGTTTAGTATCTCTAATTCGTCTTCAAGTTGTGCTGTATTCTTTAATGGCATCTGAAGAATGATGTTGTTTTCGATAAGTTTTTGAAAGAGTTCCCAATTAGTTTCATTGTTTGTTAATCTATCAGGAGTACAAATTGAAAATGCGGGATTTTTTTCTATTTTTGAACGTTTATTCTGAAAAAATGGTAACAAATGAATTATTCAAAGTATTGTCCATCGCTAGCCACAACTTTTTCCCATCTTTCTGGCAATTTACGGATACCGTCGCGAAAAAATTCGGCCGGCTTGGCTGCTATCCAGTCATCGACCCATTTTTGGGCTTCTTCGTAAGAATGGAAGCGCTGGTCAGCTAGGCCATGTGTCATCGATCGGAAAAGGTGGTAATCGGAAGGAGCAATATCTGGGCTATACGGCGGGTGGGGTAAGACTTCCCATTTCAGCGTTTGTAGGTATGTTTTGACCGGCGCTGCAACATGTGGCCGAGCGTTGTCATGTTGCAAAATTACTTTGTCGTGTCTTTGCTCGTATTGTGGCCGTTTTTCTTTGAGTGCGCGGCTCAAACGCATCAATTGAGTTCGGTATAGTGCTCCTGTGATGGTTTCGTTCGATTTCAATAGCTCATAATACACCACACCCAGCTGGTCCCACCAAATACAGAGCATGAGCTTGGCGCCGTGAATATTTGGTTTGGCCGTCGATGATGATGCATGGCCGGGGTAACCATATGATTTTTTGCGCTTCGGGTTATCGTAATGGATCCACTTTTCATCACCAGTGACAATGCGATGCAAAAAACCCTTCCGTTTTTGCCGTTCGAGCAGCAGTTCGCATGCAAAAAAACGGCGCTCGACGTCTCTCGGCTTCAGCTCATACGGCACCCAATGTCCTTGCTTTTGGATCATTCCGAGGGCTTTTATACGATGGGAAATGGCTTGTTGTGTCACTCCCAATGAATCTGCGAGCTCTTGTTGAGTTTGACACGAGTCTTCATTGAGTATTGCCTCCAATTCAGCATTCTCAAACTTTTTCACTTGGCCCGGCCGCTCTTTGTCCTCAACGTCAAAATCACCACTTCTAAACCGCACAAACCATCTCTCGCACGTTGAAACCGATGGAACATGACTCGGATAAGCCTCGGAGACCAATCGATGTGCTTCAGCAGCACTTTTCTTCAAATTAAAGAAGTAAATTAAAACTTCCCGCAAATGCTGTTTTGTTGGCACGAAACTCGACATATTGAGAGCTCAAAAAAACTATGAATTTGACACTGCGACAAATTGACACATACTGAAAATTAAAGCTATAAGACGTAGCTTTGACATGAACATAGTCACAGTACTGCCTGATGCGTATAGCGTTAGTAACGCCATCTGTTATCAAACCCGCATTTTCAATTTGTACCCCTGATAGGTAAGTTCTCTTTTTTGATTATCGTTGCACTAAGTGTCATGATGACAGGTGAGTGATCTGACGAGAGTCCTTCGCCGTTTTCGAGACAAACATAGTTTTCGGATACCCCTATTGCTACGTAAAAATCTGGTATTTAATATAAGATCTGGTATTTTTTGTATATCTACCGGCCAATACGTTGGTTTAGTTCCAGAATAAAACTCGCAATTTGATGCTCGTCCTGCTGCAAATAGCTCCTTCCCTTTTTTGGTTGTTAGTCTTGATCCCCAATAGGTATTTTTGGCATTAAAATCGCCTCCGATAATAAAATTGAATCCTAGTGATTGAAACAACTTGATATGGTCTTCTTTATTTTATTTGTTTCGCGGTGGGCAGTAAATAGAGGAGATATTGTACTGTTTGTTGTTATTCAGTTGAACATTTATAGTAGTTACTTGCATAAATTCTTCTTCAATTTTTACCCCTTCATAGTGTTTGATGTTACGTGTTTTGATACCAGATTCGTTGTAATGTAATAGTACACCGCTTTGGTGAGATTCCAAGGATCCTTGTAGCAGTTGATCACAAGTATACCGACAATTCATTATGGTTGGAAAGAGAGGCAAACATGCTTTCATCAGGCAGTTTCCTTTTTAACTAACCTTTCCGCACCTGTTACGATTATACTAGGTCTATAAATATGAAACTGGAATTTGCCCGTAGATGGCCCTAGCTGTCAATGTAGTTACCGTGAAACCGCGACATTGGCGCCATTTCCTTGTTGACATCTCTGACAAACATTTTCAACTCACAACAATAGAAGTTTCTTACAACAGCATAGTTTGTAATAGTGTTGAACATGTCGAATTTTGTGCCTGGAAATTACGATTTGCGGACAGTATTGATTTTCTGTTACCAATTGAAGAAAACTGCTGCAGAATCGCATCGAATGCTTGTCGAAGCTTACGGTGAGCGTGCTTTTGGTAAATCACAGTACTTTGAGTGGTTTAAAAAATTCAAACGTGGCGATTTTGATGTGAGAAACGAAGAACGTGGAAGACTACCGAAAAAGTTTGAAGACAGCGAATTGCAAGCATTGTTGGATGAGGTTGACGCTCAAACGCAACAACAACTCGCGGATCAATTAAATGTGACACAAGAAGCCGTCTCCATACGTTTAAAAGCCATGGGAAAGATCCAGAAGATGGGAAAATGGGTTCCACATGAACTGAATGAAAGACAGCAGGAAAACCGAAAACCACTTGCGAAATGCTGCTCGCCAGGTACAAATGAAAGTCATTTCTCTATCGAATTGTGACTGGCGATGAAAAGTGGATATATTTTGAGAATCCTAAGCGTAAAAGATCATAGGTAACTCCAGGCGAACGATCGACATCGACTGAAAGGCCAAATCGCTATGGACGAAAAACAATGCTCTGTGTTTGGTGGGATCAGAAGGGTGTGATCTTTTATGAGCTGCTAAAACTTGGCGAAACCGTTAATACTGAACGCTACCGACAACAAATGATTGATTTGAATCAAGCTTTGCGTGAAAAAAGACCAGAATATTAAAAAAGACAACACAAAGTGATTTTGCTTCATGATAATACACCATTACACACAGCAAAACTGGTGAAGGAAACGATTGGGGCGTTTAGTTGGGAAAAACTTTCGCATGCGGCTTACTCACCAGACTTGGCTCCGTCGGATTACTACTTATTTGCATCGATGGGGCACGCACTTGCTGAGCAGCGCTTTACTTCTTACAAAAATATACGAAAATGGCTCGATGACTTGTTTGTCTGAATAGAGCAACAGTTTTTTTGGCGTGGCATCCACAAATTGTCAGACAGGTGGGAAAAATGTATAGCTAGCGATGGGCAATACTTCGAATAAAATATTTTTTATCATTTTCATACAATAAACGTGTGTTTTCTATACAAAAGTACCGGTTTCATATTTGTAGACCTGGTACATACTCATTCATACTTATCAAAATAGTTGAATATTTACGGTGTTTCGACGGTCCGGAGAAAAGTCAAATAAACTCCAAAGTTAATTCAATTCGAATTCAAAGTCAACTGATCGCAGCACTCACAATACAACAAATAATTATTCCATCATCCATCTTAAGACTATTTTGAACAGACTCGGAACTTACAACTCTAACAAAAGTCTTACAAAATACTGGTTGATCAATCTATCCAGTATTTTCTATTGGACGTATCCCTCCACCTACACTACCAGGAACGTATAACCAGGGAGCGACAACGTGGCAACGAGCACCTCCACCACCACCGGCTAGAGAGGAACAATATAGATCGACGAATACAATCCAGGGATATCCCCCTGGACCATTTATAGAAAACAGAATTACACCACGAATGCGAGCACAACTAAGCGTATCCCAACATACAAATCCGGGAAACGCTTAGACGTTGCGCCCGTACAGGAATTCAAAAAAGAAAGAAAAAACGAAGTGCAACGGTAAATAAAAAGGGAAAACAAAGACGAAAGGAGGAAGTAACTGTAGAAAAAAGAAATCAGAAGAGAAAAGAATGGAGAGTGATGAAAAATGAAGAAGAAGAAGAAAAATCGAAGACAGACGAAGGGAAAATCGCCAGTGAGCCATCCACTAATGAAGCCATTCAAAATGATATCGGCATACTGAAATCATCTGAACGGGAACAAGGGATTGCGACCCCAAGTACCTCTAATGATCAGCGAAAGACGTCCAAAGAAGAGGCGACACAAAAGAGCGGCAATGACCAATACGCGAGGAAGTACCAAGTATTCACAGTCACCGAAGTTCTACGGAATTTCTACGAGAAGAACCGATGAAAGAGGGGAAATGGTATGATGATATACACCCCCGGTGCCCAGAGATTCCAGCAGGAATCGAGGGATTATCTGTGAAAAGTCTGATTGACAGCGGCAGTGAGGTGAGCTGTATTTCTGAAGAATTTTTTAAACGGTATTATGAGAAATTCGAGATATGCCCCAGACTGCCAGTCACTTCGACAAAGGTTGTGGGCGCATTTGGAGAGGAGGCAGGAAGAGTAAAAAAACAAATAATGGTGGAAGCAAAAAAATACGGATCTGAAGGAACACTACAGTTACTAGTTGTCCCAAAATTACTACGACCTATCTTGATTGGGATCGATAGGATAATAAAACTACAGATATCCGTCGATGCTCACAGCAGATGTGTGGCAGTCAAGGATATGGTTGTGGCAAATTTAATAGAAGGATTTTGGAAATTAGTAGGCCCGAGTAGGGAACAGAAAGAACGAAGCAGATACGTGTGCCATACGAGGAGTACCACCAGCGACACATCAAGAATTCCAATTGTCGAAGATAGAATTCGAGAAAAAAATGGAGGAAGGTCACGAACTCGAAAAAAGAGTAATCAACAGCTCTTGAAGATGTACAAAATTTGTAGAAAAAAAACGGGGTGTCAGATGTGGAGCGGTTCGTTTGTCCATACGAGAACAATAGAATACCAGACGTACGACGCGGAATTGGATAAGCAGAAGAACGACAAGAGATGAGAAACAGGCGTAGGAGATCCTCGGTTCACATGCTCACCTCGGATCGGGGGACAATAAAACGACAAATTCGTCTTGTAATTAAATATACCGCCAGAATGACTAGCCTAAACGAGACCCACACACACAAACACAGAGATCCATACCACTCAGCACGCATACCTATAAAGACCAACTACCGTTTCTCAAGCTATAGTTATACTGCCAAGCAATAAGACTATAGTCTCAAGAAAGGTATGAAGAACAATCTAAAAGGAACACGCTAAATCATTATAACCAAGGAAAGGAAATTAACGGGACAAATGGGCTACAGGAGATGGGCTACAGGACGACTAGCAGATATAGTTATACCCTGCTATACCGGCAGAACTTGGAACAAGAGCGGGGGAGTCGGTATAAAAGGACACGATATACCGGAGTCGGGGAGCATTCTGTTCACAGACTTTCGCCAACATCCGGAATCTACCAAAGCAGGACCAGCTAACCAACCAAAGGACGACCAGCTAATCGACCAAAGGAGGACCAGCTGACCAACCAAAGAGAGGACCAGCCATCCAGCTAAAGGAGGACCACCTAGTCAACCCAAGGAGAAGCACCTTCAACCGCACCACTCCAAGGACCAGGCCTGATACATCTGGCCCAGGGAAAACGAACATCTTCCAAGGTCAACTTACTGAGCCACTAGTCATCCAAGTAGCATCATATCCAATCCAACGAGATCTCACTTCAAAGAGAAACCAGTGTGGTATGGATAAAATTATACTAAATCCATAAGGGACTCAAAAACACCCCAAAAATTAGCTAGGTACGCTCCTGTCGCATTTCCGATGCGCCGATGCACCGAGTTTGCACCGCGCTGACGCCGTCACCGGAACAGCGACGGGACCAGCGAGTAGATCGCGCAGCCAGGAGAGCTCGAGCGAGAGCTCTGTCCCTATTACAGTCCACTCAATATTTTATTCACAAGGCACGTAGACCACGTGATTTGTTCTCTCAAATCAAATTCGATGAACTTCATCAATTTTCAGCACTCAGCATCCCAAACTCCAATTTACTATTGAGAAAGAGAAAGATAATAAAATACCATTCATGGATTTGTTATTAATTAGCGAAAGTGTGATCATTATCACAGATTGGTGTCGTAAACTGATCTGGTTGATTTATTAACTTTTTCTCCAGTCATAAAATATAGGCATCATGTACATGCTCGTAGACAGAGCATTAAAATTTTCACATTCACAGTTCTGAAATAAAGACTTGAAATTCATTAATGACACGTTACTCTTAACTTGTAATCCTATACATGTCATTAAATAAACCATTCATGGTAGAAGACAGACTATCACGACTATTCCTGGCACTCAAGAAGAAAATTTTTTAATTGACACAGGATGGATTATTAATTGTTCATACATATGATATACATAGTATCCTTCAGAAGTATCCTTTACAAATAATTTGAATTCACTCTAGTCACAAATGACAAACATAACATTAACTTGATTAGCGTTTCAACGAAGGATAAAATTCCGTCATTGTTAAAATCCAAATTAGTTTATTTGTTACCATGAAAATATCGTTGTGCAACTGATATTGAATGGATTAAAAGACATGCATTCGAGAGTATAGAAATAGAGAAATCACCTGTAACAAGGTCGCACCACTTTAGGCAGTCAAATTAATGCGTCTAAACATGCTTTTGATATTTCTTGAATATTTGCTTTTGAATCCTTTTTAAAAAAACTTCTTCTCATGGAAATGATTTGCATAGAAGAAGACGATAATTTCATAAATTTTAGAACTCGCATTAATAAGTTAAGCATTATTCATAATTCCATATTATAAATCGGAAAAATAACTTTTGTTAATCGATTACTCGTATATATTCATACATTCATACTTATTTTTAATTTCGACATGGTATTTACTTTGGCAATAATTTAGCACAGTGTTAACAAGGTTATAAGTGCAATAGAATTTGAAATCTTGCCCATAAAATATTGCTATAATTCTATACGGCTTAGATACACCATACGTTGATTGATTAATTCATCATCACTGTTACACATTTGCCACCGATTACTGCCTGTTATACCACACGACCGGCTTCTCCGGTTGATTCCTTTTGTGAAATGTGAATAAAATTGTATAATTCTTTTTGACATATAAACTTATTAGTAATTGTACTTAGCGTGTTTTCATATACATTACTTTACTCAACATGACAGTCATAGGAAACACAACATAACGGTTGCCAAACATAACCTAACTTTTGCAGATCTCACGAAGCATTAAAAAACTAAACTTTTCAACTGGAATACCCTGTTACGGAGAAGTTCTTTCATTTTAGTAAATACTTAACTATAATATATTATTCTCACTTAAATAATTTTATAATAATTTTTTTTAAATACATATACCACACAATTTGGACAAACGTTTTTCAAACTAATTTCTCATCATATCTCTGATAAAAGATATGGTTGAAGCTAACTATCTAAAGTCATATGATTATGTTTCACATTTGGTGCATGTTATAGCTGCGATGTCGAATATATGATTATTGTCAATTTATATATTATTATTTTTGTCAACAATATTACAGCATTTGTAGTGAAACTTGTGACGAGATATCAGAAGAGAATCAGAGCCATAACGTAATGGAAGTTCTCTGACTTTTTCTGACCGTCATCAACGCCACACAATATCACTCTAATTCCGAAAACTGTATGCCATCTAATCGTGTTTTCTCCTTACCACCATTATTAAGAGTAATAAGTTGCAAAAATTCGAAAAATCAAATTGAATTTAGAGTAGAAACATCGAAAGGTAAAAAATGTCGATACGAAGGACCTAATCTGTTTATCGACGATAGGATACGAGTCTGATTATAAAAGGCAAGACCCAAATCTAACTGTCAGCAATAAGATTCAAGTCTGTTTTACAGATCGTAGGATCCATGTCTGTTTATCGATGACATGACATCGTTTTTTATCTTTGGCTGAATGCAATCTTCTTTACCGTCGGTAAGGCCGAATCGTTCTATAGAATGTAGGCCCCAAATTAATTTATCGACGGCAGGGCATAACGTTTTACCGGCAGCAGAGCGCAAGATATTTTACCAGCCGTCCGGCCCAATCTGTTTATCGACTGTACGTCTATAGCGTGTCTTGCCAACTGTATGTCCACTCTACTTTACTTACGGTCGGTAACATACCTACGGTTCACAACTTTATTTTCGGTAATAGAGATTTTTTTCTCTCTCTTGTTCTCACAGAGAATTAACTTAACCGACAAATCGGAACAATGATCATGACATACAATATAACGTATCACGACGACTACGACGACGGATACGACGGATACGACGAAAGATCTACATTCTTTGAGAAGCTATAACGACGACGTCTCCTAATACGCCTAGGTCGAACCCGTGCAGGACAAAGCTGTGCGCGAGGTTATCAAAGGCATTTAAATGTGTTCTCGAGCGTAACGATCGTCGTACACCTGTTTCACTACAAACCGACCGTGGAAAAGAATTCCTCGGTGGTCAACTCCAGAATTTCTCAAAGATGAAAACATACAATTTCGCGTTGCTCGTAATCCGGATGTAAAAGCCTCGATTGTCGAGCGGTTTAATCGCACTCTCAAGAAGCGGATGTGGCGTTACTTCACACATCGTAATACTTATCAATACAGCGGTGCATGATTTGACAATGAGTGCCGTAAAGCGACGTAAAAAGAAACGTTTCACAACGTATAAATACAAACCCAAAAATTACGTTCGAATCGGTAAAACTAAATACACCTTCGAAAAAGGTTACGAAAAAAATTGGAGTGAAGAAATTTTCCGTATCAAAAAAGTTTTACATAGGCAGGGCTTGTATGTGTATGTGTTGTGTGATCTCGAAGACGAACCTATCCATGGTTTCTTTTACCCCAAAGAATTGACGGGTATTCATGAGAAGCATGTGGAGAAGAATAAAGAATTCAAGATTAATCAAGTTTTACGGACAAAAAGACATGGTGCGAAAAAACAAATTTTCGTGAGTTGGGATGGGATATCCGGCAAAATTTAACTCGTGGATACCAGCGTCAAACGTTCACATTCTCGAATGTACGAAATTTTGTGGATTTGGTCGTACAAAACAACAATGTACAATCCTGATACACGTGAGGGTGGACTGTTTGCCGCTTATGTAAATACTTTTTTGAAGATTCAACAGGAGGCAAGTGGTTAGCCTGAGCACTGTATCGACGAAGCGTCTTGCGAGGAATATATAAATTATTACAAGCGCGTGGAAGATATCCGGCTGAACGCTAGCAACATTACGCGTTATCAGGGCTTACACGCAGTTGCTAAGCTTTGCTTAAATTCGTTCTAGGGTAAGCACGGTCAGTGGGATAACCTGACGCACACGGACATAATTCAAACTCGTGAAAAGCTATTGTTGTATTTGTACGACAATGAGAAAGAAATTCAATGCCTGCTACCGGTTAACGATGATTGGTTATATTTGAACTGGGTATCTCGCGACGAGGCTAATGTCCCTAGCCCCTTAGCTAATAGTTATTTACGTGAGTACCGGTGATGATGCTTGGGAGCCCTCGATAGGTAATCTCCTCGGTGACATGACCAACGATTTGATATCAGTGGCTCCGAACGCTTATATCAACTCGTTCGTCTCCTGAGGCCCGAAATTTTATATTATAGTTATACGGCTACGACTACCGCGGATCCCAAAACCGTGGTGGACACTGTTTGCGAAGTGAAGGGGATAAGTTTGAATTATAAAAACTGACAAACAATTAATTTTAACTCAATAAGTCAACTTATAAAATCAGAAATGCCGTGGTTTAGTAATACATTGCTTCATTAAAAATTCAAATCAATTCAAAGAACACCCCTCCACAACGTCATCACTCGTACAATGTATTAAAACTTGTCGTGTCGTATGCCGTAAACGTCGCCATATTACACACAGATTATCACTACCGTTTTGATTTAAAGATGGCGATGCTGATGATGACTAGAAACAACTATGTAATATAAACTTTGTAAATATGAAAATAGCGCGCGCGCGCGCTTGTATGCGTGCGTGTGTGCGTGTGTGCGTGTGCCCGTGTGTGGTCGTTTATGTATATAGTTTGTAAATAATTTTGGACAAGTGTTTTTGTACTTGTTACTTTGTATATACATGTGAGTAATGTAAATATAGATGCAGTGAGTGTGTGTAAATGCGTACGTTTATGTATACAGTTTTGTAAATTACTTTTATTCTTTATGAATATTATTGTAGTTTGTATATATGTATATGTGTAAAAACGATCAAAATATGTGGATTTATTTATGTAATTTACTGTGAATAAATTCGAAGCCTTGTATTTTCTGTCTTGACATTGTTCGAAAGTTCCCCTACCATGTCACACGCATTTTTATATTCAGCTAGGACAGGTATCAACGAGACGTCAGATGTATATATAATCGTAAAAGCTGCGGAAACGTTAGTTAAAAAGTGTTGGAAAATCAGCTGGCGTACGGAGATCGATATTCGCCGTGCGTCGACCTGTTGCTGCTGTGTAGCACGCCGCGCTCGGTTGGGTCGGAGATAGCCGAGGAAGGGCCTCGCGGAGCCGAGGCTGTGCCCCGCAGGCATGCCGCGTTAAGCGAGAGGTTATCTCTCTCGCTTGACTTCGGCTTCGCTCACCAGCTATCTCCCTCATTTGACTCCAGCGCTCAACGACGCTTTCGTATTACGCAGCCATATTGCTATTTTTGACACTTCTGTGAAAGACCGCCTGGGCAGCGCAAACATCCTCGGTACACTCTCGGATTTTTCACCAGCTCACCGGATTTTCTCAGAATTTTCAAGCTCAATAGGACTCAAATACACGGTAAGAGTACACCGTCACAATCCAGAGCAATTCAATGTCGGTGAGGAGTAGAAAATAAGTCGGTACATCAACATAAAGGTCTCACACTTTGGCGTGCTCTGCAGCACTGGCTGTACCACGGTTTTCATCACTACTGTTACGTCCTGACGTAACGTCACGTTTATCTTTTTCATTTCGATTACGTTAAAGTTCTTCTGTTTTAGTTTCGCTACAGTAAAAGTAACCTCTCACATTTTTCTTTTATTCTCGAACTTCTTAAGAGGAGAGGAGAGCGATTGTGGCGACGGAGATCGGAACAGGGTGAAGATGCGGCCCTACCGACCGTCTCCCGGGAAGAATTAATCTTGTAAAGATGGCATTTTTCGGCGTTCCCGGTCAAAAGGCAAACTTTCAAATCATGGGATCTACTGCGTAAGCCCGGTTATCGACTGCCATTTATGGGTCTACGATTCAGCACGGCCTTACCCTCAACCCTAGACCAGGGGTTCGGCTAGTCGCCGTCGGGGCGTTGTTGGTCATAAGGGAGCGGATGGAGGGAACGCTATCACGTGACCAAGCGACCGCACCCTTTCTTCTCGCTCTTGCCTGAAGTCTTCTCTCTCTCTCTCTCTCTCTCTTTAGAAAGATGATGAAATCACGAACAATTATTAACTAAGCGAAACAATTAACGAAAGTGGAGGAACTGTTGATTTAAACGAAAGAGTTATGACTATTAAAATGTTCACACGAATACTGTAGGTAAAATATCAGCAGCAAAAAGAACAATTATGCTTCCATATGAAATACTACCCAGGGCTGTCACTCGAAAACGAGTACAACCCACATTAAATTAATGAGCTTACCAAGTATAGTCGGGTAATAGAAGAAAGATCAGTATATCAGGATTAATTCCCCTTTTCTCTTGGGATTATATTAATATGTCTCTCGTAAAATATTGGAATTTATAGTAAAAATACCATCATAAATATATAAAACATGTTATGCCTATATAGAAAGGATAAAGGAAATATTAGGATTAATTTATGGTAAAATAGCGAAAAATAGACAGAAAAACCGAGAAAGATATAAGACTAAAATTGAGTTGCAATGAAGCTTCTGCTGCAGGAAACCGAGGCTGGCCGACTCTCCACGCAACGAAAACGCTTTGCGCGAGGTTTGAACAGCGATCTAGCTGACTTGCGTACGAACGAAATTTACGAGTAACCAAGCTAGGCGACTCGTTTTCAAGAGAAGAACTCTCTCGCTTTCTCTCGTTTCCATGCATAGACATACTTGTTTTACCATCAAGTTATTTATATGGAATATATTACACATATATAGACAGGATAAAATGAAATGTTAAGATTGTTTTACAGCTAAATACTAAAAGTAAAACGAATCGAGAAAGAGAGAAAACGGTAACGCGTTTCAATAGAGTTTCCTCCGCAGGAAAGCGAGGCTGGGCGACTCTCTGCGCCACGACGAACGCCTTATCGCTAGGGCTGAACGGCGATCTAGCCGACTTGCGTACGAACGAAATGTACGAGTAACCAAGTTAGACGAGTCGTTCTCAAGTAAAATCCTTCTCTCTCTCTCTCTCGCTCTCGTTTCTATAGAACGAGAATAATCGTCTAACTAGCAAATTATTTAAGAAAACTTATTAACTATAAGAAATCTAACGTCTCACTAACAAATTATCTAAGAAAACTTATTAGCTATAAGTAGAGTAATCACTAATTTAACGAATAACCAATGATGCTTGGAATAAACCATAATTCAACAAAACCATTTATACTAGTAAGAGATTAACGCAGAAATCAGGTTGCATACGTCGAAGTTAACTATAGAATCTGTAACAAAATTATTACTAGTGGTTTCATGTGAAGGATTTAATTAAGTTCCGTACAAACGCTGAAAAACTAAGCCATTACCATAGACACATCTACATAGAAGCGAGCATAAGGATATTACCTAGACTAGGAAACTCTATCGAAAGTAGGCCAAGAAGCGGGGTGGTAAAAATCGCCTTATTTTCAGGGAAAAAACGCCTCGAACGCGTTCCCTCACCTAATCGCGTGGTCCTCTGTGTAGCACATTGCGCGGACAAATCAGAGCGCGCCATACCGATGCACTTGCATAGATCTATGGCTCTGCATGTCGAGAAGCTACTCTGCGGAGTAAGGGAAATGAATACGTGTATGGTCGAGATAGACCACGGGGAAATTCTTATAATCAGGATAGGGTTTTATCCCTTCTCTTCTTTTACGCGCTTGACGACAAGAATTTTCGACGCTTAGGAGCCCTATAAAAGGCCGCGAAAATCGGCCGGCGACACTTTTTCACGGGGAGTCAAGTAACACAGTTTCACGGGGGGTTAAGTAGAGGACTAATCACTAGCCTGGCAGTCAATAAGTCGCCGGCAGTGAATTAGACTTTTTCCAAGGCAACAAGTAGTACTCTTTGCCGGGAAATAAAGTAGTACAGAACGATAATTTTTCACCACGGTTTAATTTTCACAAAGTATAGTTTCAAGTAGTACAGAGTAAGAGTACAGTACTTATAATTATTAACGCTTGTAAAATCGGGAATATTGAACGTGCAACATTCAACTACTCATGTAGTTTTATTTCAATAAATAATTATTAATACGCACCAACGCCTACGTTCGATTTTGAGTCTGTCTGACTACACTTATCTACGTCCAACCAACGTTCAACCGCAAGAACCACAGCAACAAACAACCGTAGGTATAATTTTCAATTACCAATTAAAGTGAAATCTTGCTCCGCGTGAAATTGTCATTCAAGTCCCTCTCCATTATTCGTGAAGTGATTATCCCCAACCAAGAACAAAACGCACTCCAGCCCTATCCCGAGTAATTTTCCGCGAGGTTAGACTCAAAAACGGGCTTGCGTCTTCGGTATTTTCTCGTCGGGTGTGGTAAAGGGAGAATTTATTCTCCTTGACCAGAGCACGGAAAAGATACACCGAAACGTGAAATCTATGTTAAATTCGTGGGTTCGTAAGATAGGCCGCGATTTTGACGTAACACTACATTTTGCCTGCTCGATTAATATAATTGCGCATGTGCTCTCTATTCACTGTATTTTCCCCCAATAAACCTGCTGGGAAAATACTGTGAATATTTCTACTCATTTGTGCATCCTCATACTCCCATGTTGTTGTGCAGTGCAGCATTGACTGCTTCACAGTCCGTTCTAGTAGAATTCCAGCACTCAAGTACCAGAGTTGCATGTGCTAGCACTGACTCTCTGTGCATTCAAATTTTCCAGCTTATTGAGAAGTTCCTGGAATTAGTAAAATCAATCTGCGCACTCACATATCGCATTGCGTGGCGTGCTCCGCAGCACTGGCTGCAGCACGTACACGGCTCTCAATAATCACAACACAATTAATCTAATTGTGTGCTACTCAAGTAACTCATAAATGCAGCACACAATTAATGTAATTATGTGCTGCTTAAATGTTTCACTTAAATCAAAATTTAACTTTAATTTTTTGTATTTTAATTTATATCTTTATTATTTTTTTCTATTTTAGATATTTTGTAGTGAAAGAGTGGATGGTAGAATAAAAACCACTTTCTCTATAGACCATCTTTCTGTCTGGTTCTATTTTTCCCTGCGTAGAGTGAATACTTATATTTTTTCAAAATCTTCTCAGATTCCATCCAACACATCTGGACGGATTCTCAAACAAAAAGGAAACTGCCTGATGAAAGCATCTTTGCCTCTCTTTCCAACCATAATGAATTGCCGGTGTACTTGAGATCGACTGCTACAAGGATCCTTGGAATCTCACTAAAGCGGTGTACTATTACATTACAACGAATCGGGTATCAAAACACGTATTAACAGTTCACCACCATTCCGCCGTAACTGCAGTTTCTTATACGAAAATGTCAAAATAAAACAGCTTTTTATGGAGCTGAAAAATAACGAGCGTTTTCATTTACCGTTGTTGTAAATAGTAGTTTCAACCAGTCAATTTTTTTAATTAACAAAAATTGTTAAAAAAACCTATGGAGGGGGTTCGGTTATCGATGGCTGAGCATGTTTAACCGGTTGATGGGGTACCAATATCATTTACCGTAAGACCCAATCTGCTTATCTTCCGTGAGTTCCAAATTTGCTCTAGCGATGGTCGGCTACATACCGACGGTTGACAACCGATCTACTTTACTGATCGCCGATACATTTTCTACTGACGGCTGCCAATATTCGATCTACTTTACCGGCTGTCGGTAACACGATTTCCTATAGTAGATGGCGCATTGGCAATTAATTTTCTACTCGATCCTTGGTATTTGCGTATGCGGCTATGTTTCGGCTATCTCCATAACAATTGGAGCAATAAAACTCATATTTAACGTTTCGGTCCAAACTGCAGACCCTCTTCAGAAAATTTTATTTAACTGTAAATTCATAGTACATAATATGTCAGAAATCGAAAAAACACAAAGAAATTGATATTCATTAGATATTAAAACATATATCGTTAGAATGTACATTTCCCCCCCCCCCCCTTTTTGTATTTAAAATATCCATAAATTCCTATAATTACAACTATTATTAACTAAAACAACAACAAACCTATGTCAGTAGTTCCATTTTTCCCTTTAGTCCTCAGAGACACTTAACATTTGTTTCACAAGATTTATCAATTTGTTTAAAACCTCTTTTTTATGACAGATGTTTAATTGTCCTTAAGTAAAAGAGTAATATTTACAAAGTGAAATGTTCACATAGTTGGTAGGCATATGTCAATCTGTTGGTCAATGTCCAAAAAAACCATAATATTAAAGTCAATCAAGTTAATAACATTAATGATAGAATTTTGTTTTTCTTATAAAAGATAATTACCATTCCTCATCATAAATAATAAAGTTTAAATATTAATTAAAGCATTGCAATCCAAACTTAAGTGAAATCTTCTTTGGTCAGAGTTAAATGTAACCGTGAATTTCTAGTGGCTACATGTTTGTAGCTCACCAGTCGAGAACTGACTAAAGAGACACCTTCAAACAGACGAAACGAAGACCGTTATATATTGTGATATTATAATATGACATTCCAATCTCAAACACAACTACTGTTACGAAAACATTATTCTGTATTTTTTCTCAAAAAATTATTGTCAGTATAGTTATATGGATGCTCGTTAAACCATTTTTTTTAACTTTAGATTACTGAATTATAAATAACACTTAAATTGTCTATATCAGTCCTAAAATTCACAGATTTCTCATGTTTTTTAATTTGAATCATTTCTAAAATTAATCTTTTGTATAAATTCTGTTCTACATTTAAAATTTTAACCTCATTAAATCTAAAATTATGATTATAATCCATAACATGTGTTGCTAGAGCGGTGTGCTGTGTGTCTAGGTGTTTCAAACTATTTTTATGTTCATATATTCTAGTTTTTAAGTATCTTTTGGTTTGTCCAATATATATCGAGTCACAATCTTCACAACTTATAGAATACACCAACCCTGATTTTAGATCTGTTGTTATATTATCCTTTGTGGAACCTATAATTAAGGCAATGTTATGTTTATTATTCGTTACCAATGACACATTAAATTCTTTACATAGAGCAAAAAGACGATGATATGTGGATTGAATGTACGGCAAATTAAGAAGTCTGTTTGTGTCAAAGACAGCTTTTTCACTTGTTTTATTCACTGAGCCAGTGATCCATGATATTCTTTTGTATATAAGTTTTTCTATTAACTGAGGTGGATAACAATTCATTATCAATGTTTTTTTAATCAGGACTAAATTTTGTTTATGAAACGAATGATGAGAAAGCTTAATGGCCCTATCAACCAGCATGTATACCAGTGCCTTTTTTTGGTGTAGCGGATGATGTGAGAAAAAATTTATGAATCTTCCAGACCACGTCGGTTTTCTGTACCAATTTGTAATTATCGAATTTTTATTATGAATTAGTAAAATGTCTAAAAAGGGTATTCTACCTTCACTCTCTTCCTCAACAGTGAATTTCAATTTTGGGTGATAACTATTGAAAACATTTAAAGTAGATTGAATACAGGTGACTGGCAACGCAATAATGATATCATCTACGTATCTTTTATATATGGGAATGTCAAAATTCAATTGACTTAGACAAGTTTCCTCTAAATCCACCATCACTAAATTTGATAATATTGGTGCCAAGGGAGAACCCATTGGCAATCCAAAAATCTGTTTATAAATTTCATTTTTAAAAGTGAAATATGTTGAAGACATAATAAATTTAATAACTTCAATTACCTCAGTTATAGGAAACGTATCAGTGAACAAATGTGCTCTCTTCTGTAAGCCATTTATGACTAATTCTACTGGAACATTTGTGTATAAAGATACCACGTCAAATGACACTAAACAATAGTTTTGCGGCAATGTTATGTTACATAAATAATCTTTAAGTGAAAGACTGTCTTTTACATATGATTTACAATTTGGTATAATCTTCGATAAATGTAATAAAATAAAGTCTGCTAGCTTGTGCGTTGGACTGTTTATTGAAGAGACTATAGGTCTATAGACTATATTTCTACTCGATCGCCTGCCAACATTCGATGTACTTTCACCGACTGTCGGTATGGGTGGTGGGGGTTGTAGGGGAACAATTAGGAACGGGGGTGGCGTGTTGGAGGCAGACACGCCCACTCCACACCCAAGGATCCACCAATGAGAACACAGCATGGGTAGGGACGGAGGCCACGCCTTGTCTCTCTTCGAAGGGCCTCTTCTACTGGCGGGTTTCCATACAGCAAGTCCACGTTGTCAGATTTGGGGAATAAATAATGCGTAACAATTATTTATTTAAAGAAGTCTGCAAAGTAGAATC
Organism: Cylloceria caligata; assembly: GCA_963942595.1. Lineage (NCBI taxonomy): Eukaryota > Metazoa > Arthropoda > Insecta > Hymenoptera > Ichneumonidae > Cylloceria > Cylloceria caligata. The sequence continues at coordinate 7,449,023 of OZ012711.1, read as the reverse complement.
TTACACGTTGCTTCCTTATTATTATTTACTTTTGACAATGTTACCTCAATGAGGAAATATGTAGATCGATTTTGGTTTTTTCATAGAGTAAATCGATCATTGTCTCGATACTTTTGGAAATAGGAGCAGTGACAAATTGAAAAAATCGAAATCTCCAAACGCTAAACCACTTTGCAAATGCTTACGGCACTTTGTACCAAACATCAATATTATTATATTTGCGTATTCATTTTTGGCTCGTCAACTGAAGTTTAACGAAAAGTAGTGCGAAACCGTTAATTTTTTCGACAAATTCCAAATTCCGTAAAATCCAAACCATTCTTATGACTTTGGTCAACTTCAATACTAAACCACCTAAGATGTATTTGTATTTATAAAGAACTATTTGACTCTATAACTGACATTTTACGAATGTCAGAGCTTGTGAATCCCTTTTTGGAAAAATAAAAAAATTTATGTAATATTATTATACATTTCTGAGATCATTTGAAGGAATTATTTTTTCACGAAAACAAAGCCTTATCTACGATGAAGCTAAATGGTTAGTGCACTGTCGTAATGCACAAGTATTTATATGGAATTTTCTACGGAAAACTACGAGAATAAAGCAGCATTAAATTATACACGATTGGAAAATGATCGATTCGAAGAAAAAATAATTGCTCAATATAATTTTATTCCACGTAGATTTTTTTATTTATCGAAATCATTCTTTCTCTTTTTTAATAATTTACATTAATTAATGTATTTTCAATAACATGCCACAGCACTCCGCGTGAAAGGAGTGCGGGATTAATCCCGCTATCCTATCTGGCAATAATGCTTCTAGGTTATTCCGCCGTCGCCAGTATCCATGTCACAATTCAGGGGTACTTATCCCAATTGAAGTCGGATCACAACTTTAAAATCCATGAACTTGGTTGCTTAGTATCTACGCGTCACAAGGACCCGTGTAACTACGCGAGTGTTAATCGATCATAGGATCGAAAAATAAGTTTATACTCTATAATAGATAGACAGTTAATTCACCGGAAATATTACCTATTAGCCAACGCTCATCAATTAATTAGTTCGACGCCTTTGGCGCAGGCCGTACTCATACAAACGGCGCTGACTCAACCCGGGTTGCGATCTGCCTATATATCCTATCCTAATATTTGGTCAAAAACATTGTCGCGTAGATTTACCACTCTATAGTACTCATAGAAAACCCATTTAAAAAAAACCTGCAAAGTTACTAGGAAGAAAGATGGACGTCTACATCCAACGTAAGGAGTATACCAGGTGTACATGTATGAAATGCGTATTTCAGACAACTGATGGCGCACGAATGCAGTTTATGCTATGAAGATTTGACACTGCGCCATTTTGTTGTGTCATCATAGGTGTCAGACGCGCACGATTGATAAATTGGAAAAGTGTGTGCATAGTGCTGCGTTGTTGTGTTCAATATGGCGAAATTTATACCGAAGAAAGAGCATTCGCGGACAGCATTCATTTTTTGTTTTCAATTGAAGAAAACTGCCGCTGAATCATACCGATTACTTCGAGAAGTTTATGGTGAATACGCTCCACCGCAAGATACGTGTGAACGATAGTTTCGGCATTTCATAAGTGGTGATTTCGATGTGCAGACAAGGAACGTGGACAGCCGCCAAAAAATACGAACATATGGAATTGCGAGCATTGTTGGACGAAGATGATTCGCAAACACAAAAACAACTCGCCAAGCAATTGGGCGCTAGTCAACAAGCTGTTTCCAATCGGCTACGAGAGATAGAAAAGATTCATTAGACCGGTAGATGGGTTGAACGACAGACAAATGGAAAAGCGCAAAAACACATGTGACATTTTGCTCGCTCGGTACAAAAGGAAGTCGTTTTTGCATCGTATAGTTACAGGGGTTGAAAAGTGGATTTATTTTGAGAATCCCGAGCGTAAAAAATCATGGGTAGACCCAGGCGCACGATGCACATCGACCGCAAGACCGAATCGCTTTGGCAGAGAGACGATGCTCTGTGTTTGATGGGACCAGAGGGGCGTGGTCTATTATGAGCTGTTAAACCTTGGGGAAACCGTTAATACTAAGCGTTACCAATAGCAATTAACCGATTTGAACCGTTCGTTGCTTGAAAAAAGGCCAGAATACCGAAAGAGGCAACACAAAGTCATTTTTCTTCATGACAATGCTCCATCGTATACGGCAAAACCGGTTCGCGACACGTTGGAAGCATTCAGCTGGATAGTTCTACCTCATGTGGCTTACTCACCAGACTTGGCTTCTTCCGATTACCACTTGTTTGCATCGATGGGTCACGCACTGCATGCTCAGCAGCGCTTTGGTTCGTACGAAGATGTGAAAAAATGGCTCGATGAATGGTTCGCAGCAAAAATGGAAGATTTTTACTGGCGTGGTATTCACAAATTGCCTGAAAGATAAGAAAAATATATAACAAGCGATGGAGCATACTTTGAATAAAGCACTTTTTATCATTCTTCCGAATTTAACATGTTTTTTTAGTATAAATATCCGCATTTCATACTTGTACACCTGGTAATCGGGGTAGTCACTATCACTCAACCCATGATACGTCCTTACAGCCTTATATGGTATCAAGGAGATCGGGTTGAGTTACTACAAGTTGCATTCTGTAATCTACATTTTCAAAGTAAATGCCTAATCACAAATGACAGTATTGCGTTTTTTTAATCACTTACCACGAAAGACGTAAGACTCAGGACGTTTTTAATATAAGCGTATATTCTTTAAGATGTGAACAGAGATAGGTCTTTGTTGGATTAGAAGCGACCTCTTTTTGTAACTTATACTTTCCGTCGAATCCTCACGGCACTACAAACCACGCATGGGTAACAAGCGGCGCCTCGTGCGAATTTGCGCTGTATGGTAACCCTGTATTTTCATGCTAGCGCAGCGCTCGAGCTCACGCTTGCGATTGGTTTAGAGGCTATTGAACTCAAATTTAATAGACCGTCAACCATTAGGAAGGCTGTGTTAAAGCGCTGCGCTCATGATGAAAATCCAGGCTTATACTTAGGACAGCAGGGATGAGAGAAAAAATGTAATTGTTGCGAGGTTCATTATATAACCTAGGAGAGGACTATAAGCTGTTGGTTTTTGATAATGTTTCTATACAAACTCATCTCCTAAGGAACCCAAAACAAACCCAGCCTGACCAGTACCAAGTTGGGTTCGTTTCAAAGTAATTTCATACAAAATCGACCGCTCTGATTTGGTCCGTGATTTATTACGTTATAGTTCCAGCTCGAAAAATTTGATTCGCTTATAATTTTAGAAAAACAACATATCGTAAGCAAGGTTTTTTAAATTTGTAAAACATGTCATGCCGGTACCGAGTAATTGGATTATTCGGTATTCGGTATAATATTAAAAAGTTATTATTTTTTGGGATCGTTTGCCGATAAGGAGATGGATCTCGAGTTATCGATGAAAACGCGAATTTATATAAATTGAAGTATTTATTATATGCAACGGTAAATTCCGTTGTCTATCTAAAAGTCAATAAAGGAATGTACAATAATTCATAGTTTCGAGCATTTGACGAGAAACCAACCGTTCTCTGTTCAGTCTAATTTAATTCTGATTTTAGTGAAGCAGTTAGCAACTGCGTTTGCTAAAATCCCTTAGTTGGCAGCTTTAGCTTTAGGCTATCGTAGATTGCCTAGCGAGTCGCCTCATGCTGCGTCGGTATCGACCTCGCATCCTGTCTTCTATGACAGCTATTTTTTAGAACTCCATATCTATTTATGTCAGCTAAGGAATATTCCTGAGAATACGTGAAGTGGAATATTCCGCGACACAACATCCCTCCTCCCTTAAAAGGAAAAATTTTCTAAAAAATTTTTTCTTCAGTTGGTTTCCCGTACCTTTATAATTTTAATACAATTTTACGGTTCGATATACCAGGTGTATGCATAAGTTTTTTCCGGTTTTTTGGTAAAAAAAAACACGTAATTTTCAAGAGAAATTAATTTTTGTTTTATTCAAAATATTGGCCATCGGCTTCTACACATTTCGCCCATCTTTCAGGTAACTTATGAATACCATGCCAGAAAAACTGCTTGTCTTTTGCGGCAAACCATTCGTCGAGCCATTTTCCAACTACCTCGAAATTGCTGAAGTGCGACTCTGGGAGCGCGTGCACCATTGATGCGAAGAGGCGATAGTCAGATGGCGCCAGGTCTGGCGAATACGGCGGGTGCGGAAGGATGTCCAATCCAAGCGATTTCAAGGTGTCTTTCACAGCTTTTGCTGTGTGAGACGGCACATTGTCGTGTAACAAAATCACTTTGCCATGTCTTCTGGCCCATTCCGGTCGTCTTTCGATTAATGCGTGGTTTAAATTAATAATTTGTTGGCGATAGCGTTGTGTATTAATGGTTTCGCCGGGCTTCGAGAGTTCATAATACACAATATTGCTCTGGTCCCACCAGACACAGAGCATGGTCTTCTTGCCGAAGCGATTTGGCCTTGGTGTTGAAGGACCGGCTTCGCCAGGTTAAAGCCACGATTTTTTCCGCTTCGGGTTTTCAAAATAAATCCATTTTTCGTCACCCGTCACAATTCGATGCAGAATGATTTCCTTTCGTGGCGTTGAAGCAGCACTTCACAAGTGACTTTGCGATTTTCTATTTGACGTTCATTCAAATCGTGTGGGACCCATTTACCGAGTTTATTGATATTCCCCATTACTCGTAAACGTCTGCTGATTGTTTCTTGTGACACATGTAATGCTTCTGCTAATTGCCGTTGAGTTTGAGTTGGGTCATCATCCAATAACTCCTGCAATTGCTCGTCTTCGCATTTTTGTGGTCTACCAGAGCGCTCACTGTCTTTCACATTGAAATCACCACTTTTAAATTGTCGAAACCATGTCTCACATGTTCTAATCGATGGAGCGTGTTCACCATATGTTTCTACCAGCAAACGTTGACTTTCAGCAGCCTTTTTTTTTTGATTAAATAAGAAAAGCAATGCGTGCCGCAAATGTTCTTTGTCAGGCACAAAACTCGACATGATCACTTAACGATAAAACAAAGACGCTAGTTTTTGGCGGACTCAACTTGTGTGTATTTGTAGGTTAATGTCAGACGAACAAAATGACGTATGTGTCAAATTAATACGCTGCGTACTTTTCCCTGGCGCCATCTCTTAGTTAAACCGGGAAAAACTTATGCATACACCTGGTATAATATATAATATATATGTAATAGTTCGGAAAATGTTTCATTTTTTGATTGTTAATGTCGTTCGGGCCGAACGAGTCGTTTTCGGTTGGTGGGACGATTGCATATCCTGGCCAGCTCGGTTCGCAGTCGTTCCACTGGCTATTGTCGTCCGAGTAGCTCGAGTTTGATGGTTACCTCGGTGGCTGCCAGGGTTGTTGCGTCGCTCGTTCTCGTTCGTGTTCTGTTTCTTTGGTACCTGTAATATTTAAACAGAACATAGCCAACCAAGGCTATCGGTGCTATAGCACCCAAGGATAAGAAGCTCAGGTTGTGCATGTACTGCATCCCTTCTCCGTCGGTATTGAGGGTTTCCATGATGTGGTCGGCTCGAGCTCCGAGCTTCCGAAGTTCTTCGGGGTCTCGCAGCACGCTCTGTAGTAGGATGGTCCTCTCGGTCTGCGTAGGAGGCGCCTGAGCTTTGATCTCCGTTGAAGTCAAATTAATCGACGGAAGGTAGTTTTCCCGTATGATCTGTGACGTTCGCCCAATGGTTCTGATACTGAAATGTCGGGCGGTTACTACACATACGCCTACCAAAGCCAGTATTCCCGAATTATTTAGTCTTTCGTGCTGAGAGGGATTTTTCCCACAATTTATTCCTGCGGGTACTGGGGTTGGCGTGACGTATAGCCATCGTCCTTGCTGTTGCATTGGGACGATTAGGGGATGGGTGACTTTGATAACCCTTTTTGCGCATTTTTCGCCGTTACCGGTGTCCATTTTTGCTTAGATTAGGACTTTGCAGGGTGCGTCGTTTGTAACCGGAATAGTAGGGTGTGTTGGTGGGCAAATGTATGATTTGTCCAGTACATTGCAAATTTTTACGTCATCGGATGTCATCCTTAGGTAATTGCGGTTCTCGATATCTATTACCAAGTGGCTCTCGGTCGCGTCTATGTGTAGTGCCTGCCGTTATCAGCTCGTATGGGTATAGGATATACTTTTTGTATACTATACCGTTGCTGCCCCATCAGCGGTATATCCGGCACGAGTACTACTGCGTTGCCTTCGCTGTAGGCCCTGGTATCTGCCAGTCGCATAAGCGTTGACATTTGGTCGTGTGCTATTGCGACTGGGAAGCTACTGCCCGACGGTAGGTGTGGTAGTGCTTCGACGAGGTGCCAGACGAGTGTACGTGGCGGCAGGGACGTTGCTCCGGCCGTACCGCTAGCTATATCGTCCACCAGCCGCACTATCTCTTGTACGTCGCTGAGTAATGCTTCGACCGCAATACTTATCGCGTTGAGCGTCTCGTCCAAGTGTTGGCGTCTCTTTATGTAGTATATGTCGCCGTTGAGCGTGCGGTTAATATGCTGCATCCAGGCCAGCAGAGTCTGTTCGTTAGCCTGTTAGTGAGGAGCGCTTTCGTTAAATAGGCTGAGCGTAGTTCTTATGAGTTGGATTTGATTTCTTAGCCCTTCCTTCAGGGTCTGGTGGGAAGCCTTAAGTTGCGTTATCTCTTCATGAGGCTCCCGTGCGTCGGCGGCGTCCATGTTTTCCGTAATGGTCTTGATTAAGCTTCCAAGGTCGTCTACCAATCCTCTGCGCTCTCTGACGGGGCGCGTCCCGAAGAGGTCGAATATGGCCAATACCCCTATCTCTATTCTTCTTTTCATTCTTAGAACTGAGTCGCTCATGACGGGGCATATATCGATGACGCAAGTTTCGCCTTCGCACAGCTCCGTCAGACATTGTAGGTTTTTGCTTATCTCCGTTTCTCGGTGCATTAACACAGGGAGGTCCAGCCTGATAATCAACCGCGACGTCGATTGAATTACCGTAAGGCTTCCTATATTCTCATAGTAGATGCCCGAAACGCTGGCAAAAGTGCTGATGCCGTAGTCGGGCGAATGCTGCGTTGCTATGGTTAGTCCACTACTTGCTGCGATTAACCTGCAATCAGAAGAGGGGAGGAAAGCGTGAGTTCTCCCTCTTTTGTTGCAGACTTGCGGGTTTCGCAGCGCGAGAGTTTCTTCGCTCATTCCTGATCGGTCTGCAAACATGTCTATCTTTTATTTTCGCGTCTCTGAGTCTCGCGTCTCTGGAGCCGTTATATGCAAGGGGAAAGATCTATCCTCTGAGGTGCTAGAGCTAGTGGTAAGTGTTCTCCTTACCTCCTTGGGTTTTTTTTGTGTATATTTTTCTATAAAAATTGCTCTCCTTGATTTTTTCAAAGCGATCGGGTCGTAGTACCAAGGCGAAATCGCCGAGGTCTTTCGGACGAGTTCCTAGCACGCTCAGCTATACGCAGCCGCCACCAAGACAACCGCAGAGTAGTTAATTGCCTGTGAGGCCTGGGGCCCTGGGTCGGAGACGATGATCCTTATTTCGATTTTATCGGCCTCCGACGCTTATTCGGGGAGGAGCCGACCTTCTGCCCCTGCTGTGGGGCAGCCTTATTTAATCAAGGATTATTTTTTATCATTTATTTTGTATAAGCGAGTTACTTTGGTATAGTTATATTTTTTAACCTAGAAATGTTTTTTTATTGAATCTCGTCACCTTGCGCTCTGCGGAGCTCTCACCCTATATTTACTTAATTTTTACTTAGGTTTAGTGCTCGATAAAGAGCTTCAGGCGGTTAGCATGCACCGCCTGAGTTTTCCGTCCCTTCTGGATGACGTAGTTGACGGGGGGCCTCCTATCCACTATCTCGTTAGGTCCCATTCACTTAGGGGTCAGCTTTGCAGACGGCCCCCTGCGCACCGTCTCGTCTCGGAGAAGTACACGTTCGCCGACGCAGTACTCCTGTTCCTGCGCGCTGTGGTCATACGCATTCTTTGACCGTCTTTTCGCACTTGCCAGGTTAATGCGCGGTATAGTCCATGCGGCGCGTAGTCGCTCTCGTAGTTTTTGGACGTAGTCGTCATACGCATAGGTGCCTCGGGGCTCCTGTTTTACGGGCGTCGGTAATTCAGCTTCGCTACCGTACAGCAGCACGTGGGGAAATAGCCCAGTCCCTGTTTGCGGAGTGGTGTTGTACGTAAACATTGCGTACCGCAGCCACTCGTCCCAGTCTCCTTGATCGTCGCTTATGAAATTTTTCAGGTATTCTACGAGAGTGCGGTGCGACCTTTCCAGGGCGCCATTCGATTCCGGATGGTATGCCGTTGTCTGTATTTTCTTCATTCTCAGCAGTCGACACATTTCTTTGAAGGTCGCACTGAGGAAGTTGGTGCCCTGGTCTGACAGTATCGTTTCCGGCGTTTCGTGCCCGCAAATTAATTCTTCGACGAGCGTCCTTGCTACTGACGAAGCCTCTTGGTTCGGCAGGGGGATCGCTGCACTGTATTTGGTAAGGGCGTCCTGAAATGTAAGTATGTATTTTTTCCCGGAAGCGATTTTCGGTAGCGATCCTACAATGTCGACCGCAACTTTTTCAAATGACCTCGATGGGGTGTCCGTTACCACTATCGGCACTCGTTCCTTTTTCCTGATTTTGTTCTTTTGGCAGGATTCGCAGGACGATATATACTTTTCCAAATCCCTTCTTATGACGGGCCAGTCGTACTTGGTCCGGATCCGATATATCGTACGCCTGATACCCTGATGCCCTCCTATAGGGGTGTCGTGGTATTCTCTTATTATTTTCAGGCGGTCATCGATGGAGGGAATGGCTATGCCACTGCGGCCGTCGCTGCGCTCTTTCATTATGCTGTCTTTTTCTGTGCTGCTAGAGGTTTGCGAGTTGCGGCCCCCGCTTTGCCTCGCTTCCTCAGCGGGCTTGTGCGGTGCTCGGCCCGCAGTTTCTTTGCTCGGTATATATACCGATAGCTCCGCCCTTGTATCGCTCTCTGTCTCGAGCGGCCTTGCAACGTTTTCGGCCATGCTGTGCTGCGCTTGCTCTATCGTTTTCGGTGATGCTCGCAGTCTTATTCGTACTTGTCTGAACTAGCTTGAGTGATCTTCCTCTTCATAGACCGCTCGGCTTCGCGGCGGGGCTGTGAGGTGCAGTAGAGCGATCTCCATTCACGCTGCGGATCTCTCTGCCTTCTTCTGAAGCGTTGGCAGGCGCTGCCTCTCGCTCTGCCTCGTTGCTGGGCTGGCTCGGGATATTCTCGGCGCTTTGCTTTGTGCGGCTGTCCGTACCCGGGCTCCTGCCGTCCTTTTCTGTCTCGTGGGCAAGCTCGACCTCTCGCTCCGACGAGCTGCCATGGCTATACGGGGTATCTTCGGCCCTCCGCTTTGTGCGGTCATTCGTTGTGCCTACTTGCCCCGTAGTGCTGTCCTCTTTCCACTCACAAACTACTTTCTCTGCTCTCGTTTCAGCCCTCGTAGCAAGAAATATACGGCTTAGCGCATCTGTATTTGTGTTGCGCTTACTTGCCTTGTATTCTACATTAAACTCATGTTCCGCTATTTTTATTTTCCAACGCATCAATCTCGAGCCTGGGTCCTTTACTCCGAACAGTCAGGTGAACGGTTGGTGGTCCATCACTGCCGTGAAATGAGTATCATGAATATGTGGCCGGAATTGAGCTGGAGCCCAAACTATCGCCAGTAGTTCTATTTCCGTCATTGTATAATTTAGCTCGGCCTTTGACATAGTGCGGCTCGCGTAGCATATGGGAAAATCGTCCCCGATCTTGCCTTACGAAAGAATAGCGCCGAGTGCCCTGTCTTAGGCGTCCGTTGTTACAACGAAAGGTTTTGTGAAGTCAGGATACTGCAGAATCGGTGCCGTGGTAAGTGCCATCATCAGTTCTTCGAATGCGGCATCCCTTACTGCAGTCCACTCGAATTTAACCTCTTTCTGAGTTAATTCTGTGAGTGGCTTAGCGGTTTTCGAGGAATCTCTGATAAATTTCCGGTAATAACCAGCTAGTCCGAGGAAGAATTGTACGTAAAAGGATTACGTCGCTCGGCACCGGAAATTCCCTTACCGCTTCTAGCTTTTTCGGATCGACTCGTACACCCTCTTCGGAGATGATGTGGCCGAGGTACTGCGTTTCGTTGCGGAGGAACTGGCACTTGCTCGGTTGCACTGCCAATCTGGCTTCTTTTAGCCGCTGCAGTACCTCTCGCAGCTTGTCATTGTGCTCCTTTAAGGTTTTTCCGTGGATTACCATGTCGTCTAGGTACACATAGCATTTAACTCCCTGTAGTCCAGCCAGCGCGGAGTTCATCAGCCTCGCGAAAGTCGGCGGCGCGTTCTTTAATCCAAATGGCATGCGGTTTTATTAAAAATGGCCTTGTGGTGTAGAAAAAGCGGTTTTTTCTTTGTCTTGCTGCGCCATCGGGATTTGGTAAAATCCCGGGGCAAGATCCAAACTCGTGTCATATCCGGCCCGTCCCAACTGGTCCAATATTTCGGTGATATTGGGCAGTGGGTATGAGTCTCCGATGGTGGCTTCGATCAACTTCCGAAAGTCCACCACTACGCGCGTTTTCCTCACCCCGGCTGCATCAGGTTTTTTCGCTACAACCAGCAGCGGCGCGTTCCACTGGCTTCTGCTGGGCTGGACGATACTTTCTGTCAGCATTTCACTGGTCTGCCTTTCCATTTCCTTTTTGTGGATTTCCAGTAGCCTATATGGGTGCACCTTAATGAGCTGCACCCCTTCCTTAAGTGGAATCACGTGCTCCACCATTGGCATACATGGCAGCTTGTCCCCTGGCAGCTGGATTACATCTTCGTATTCCCTAGTAATCTCGTCGAGCGCTTCGCGCTCTTCTTTATTGAGATTTTCCGAGTCTAGCTCTTGCGCCAGTCGCGCGAGGCGGTCGGCCCCTCGCTCTGCGCCGACGGTGCATACTTCAGGCGTCGCGGCCTCGAGATCCTGACCGACTGCCGTTATCTCTAGCGGCTCGAGTTCCACCACGGGGCGTTGTACCTCAACAGCCTGCTCTGTGGTGTCCATCAGACTTACTGCACAGCTACTACCGTACGGCGGCGTGATGCAGGCTCCCATGATTACTCCGTTTCCGAGTTCCATTTTCGAGAATAGTCCGATGAATTTACTCTACAAGCTCACTCTTCCCGATTTCCGGGTGCAGTCTCGAGCCATGTGTCCAGCTTTTCCGCAAGTAAAACAATTTTCTTCCTGTCGGGATGGTGCGCCTAGGGACCTTCTGGGGTGGCTTAATGCTCCACCTACCCCTCCCTTTGGCTGCACCATGTTGGTTATCTCTATGGCCCCTGCCACAGAGTCATGCAGCGTTTGGTAATTTCTCGCACGTACCAGCACTTGCACCAGGCCGTGCAGGCCGTTTTCGAAGTTGGCCTGTGCGCTTCGTCGGGTGACACTCTCGACGGTGATTTTCTGATCCTCTGTTTTCAATGGTTCGCAGAGTATTTCGGCGATGTCTACCGTAATTCTCTCCGTTCTTGCCGCGTAGGCGGCGATGTCCTCGTTCTGTCCCTGCCGGAGGGAGCTGAGCTCCATTTACAACGTGGCCAGGGACTTCCGTTGTTCGTACAACGCTTCCAACTCGCTTCTGAGTTGCGCCATGGTACTGGTGGTTTCGTGTTGCAGTTGTTTCCTTCTAATTTGCTCATGACAATTGATTCAAGGAGGGTGTCATGCTCCTCCTCAGCTACCCTGCGAAAAATCGTCTCGCAGGACTTCAAAAAGAGCGGCAATGCCTTTGCGTCTTTGCCGTTGAACATTTTTTTTCGTGCCGTTTTCAACATTTTCATTCCGAGGCTGAGACTGAGCATATTTGAGGGACTCTGCGTCTCCTCGAACCGCGTGCGTCTCGGGGGCTGTACGGGGGGCGGATCTTCCATCCCTGCTCCTCCTAGCCGTCGCTGGAGCTCAGATATTTGCTCTCTTAAGGAGCGGATGAGCTCGTATTCGTCCGCACCTACCTCGTTCAACGTATCCACCAAGTTTCGTCTTGCTGACGGTGTTTCAGCCCCCCGGAGTTCGCGATCGAGTTCGCGTTGACCTTGCTCATGCTCGCGCTGCAGCCTTTCGCACTGCCTTCGAGGTCTTTCCGAATCTCGGTGGCTGCGGTCGATCGCCTCCAAGCGATCTCGTACTCTTGAAGTCACCAACCGTGCTGACGTATCGGTAGCTGTTGGGAAACCTACGCGATCTATCGTTTGCATGTTTTCGAATTCCCGCTCGTCCATGTCCTCGTCTAGGCGCTCAGGCGTTCGTCCGCCAGTAGCCATATTGAACACGTTGTCGCTACCTATACTACTGTTATCTCGAAACGCCGCACCTCTGAAAGGGTTTACGCCGAACTCAACGTCCAGTCGGCCTGCGACGGCCTCTTGCCTGTCGGCTAGGATTCGATCCAGCAGCGAGAGCTCTGTTAAAGCCCTGCGCACTTCATATACGATTTTCCCTACGACAGCAGCTAATCCGGCTGTGGAGTCTACCCCTTCGCCTGGCATCGTAGTTTCTAACGAACTGACTCTGCGTTTCGATTTCGCTCCCCTAAATCCCGGCATGTTGCTAATTTCGCGGCGAACAAAACTCTAAAATATACCCACAAAATCTCGAAAGAAATATCTCTGTTGGAATATATTCATTTTGAAATTTTTCAAATATCTGTCTTAACTGGCTTTGGTTTATATCGGCAATATGTATTAGTATAACGTAACCGCCACTTACAGAAGGATGATCTGGTAGATGGTCTTCTCCATAGCGATGTTCTCGGGTGCTTTCGACTTGGTGTCCTGCAGCTCCTTTCTGTTGATGGTCCTTGACGTCCTTCCTGACGCTGTTGACCCGTTTCTTGGCTGGTTCCTTGGTTCGTCCTTAGCGCGTCGCCAATGATTGCACGACGGCTTCTTCTCAAGTAGCTGCTTGGTTGCACACTTTGTGCGTTTTTTCCTCGACTTAACGTGACACCATCAATCGGGATTTTAAACGGTTGACCGATATGTCACACCGCACCGACGTACACTTCGCGCCTTCGCGTTAGCTTATTCGGGTTTTCACGAACTACACTGGCGTCCTTTGCACGAGTCATAGTCGTCACTTTAGAGTCACTCTTATTTACTTTGTCCAAAACATTTTTTGTCCAAATAAATCACGTATCACTTAACTTCAGCAGATCCCACCGCAGCCACCAAATGTAATGCCGGTACCCGGTAATTGGATTATTCGGTATTCGGTATAATATTAAAAAGTTATTATTTTTTAGGAACGTTTGCCGATAAGGAGATGGATCTCGAGTTATCGATGAAAACGCAAATTTATATAAATGGAAGTATTTATTATAGGCAACGGTAACTTTCCGTTGTCTATCTAAAAGTCAATAAAGGAATGTACAATAATTCGTAGTTTCGAGCATTTGACGAGGAACCAACCGTTCTCTGTTGAGTCTAATTTAATTCTGATTTTAGTGAAGCAGTTAGCAACCGCGTTTGCTAAAATCCCTTAGTTGGCAGCTTTATCTTTAGCCTATCGTAGATCGCCTAGCGAGTCGCCTCATGCTGCGTCGGCGTCTACCTCGCATCCTGTCTTGTATGACAGCTATCTTTTAGAATTCCATATCCAGCTGTGTCAGCTAAGGAATATTCTTGAGAATACGTGAAGTGGAATTTTCCGCGACACAACAAACATCTCCAAAATCTTGTGCCAGATATCAAAGCATTTAAGCCTTGAACCAAAGTGGGTCGACGCTTATTTTCGAAGAAAACTTTGTTCCTTTTAAAAATATATAACTCAATATTTTCATGAATTGCTTTAGATTTTTATAACGCGTTTGTTTTTTTTTTTTTTTTTTTCGAAAAATCAAGATCAAATAATTATTTACGAAAATAACTGATTAAAAAATTGAAAAGGTGCCAAACAATTTTAGTACAGATATAAATACTTTTAACATGGTCGAAGTAAGCATGCATTTAATAGGTGAGATACAATATGACGGAATTTAGATAAATGTAATTACTCGGTAATTCGGTACATCTATAACTCTGTCATTAATGTCTTTACCAAACGACAATTCTATGGTGATTTAACCCCGGAAAATATTTGTACCATATTACAACTTCATAATAATACAACACTACCAGACTAAAACGCTATCGCGTCACAATTCTATGGCGCTACTGATGGCAAAAGTCTTATATTAAGCAAACGGAAAGTTGTCTCATGAGACAGGGTTATGATCTGGTATTGCTGTAATGTGGTGGAGATATTTCCTGAAGCGAATTCATGATAATATTTGTTTTTCGGTAGAGGACTTTATGGTAGAGTTACGAGTATAAACGTGCCACTTATTCTACTATGAGGATTTTTATGAATAATTTTAATATTGAATTTAATATTTAATATTTATTGAATAAGAATTCAGTTTCCATTGAACATAAATTAATTTTATTATTTGCAGATAATGTTTGTTTTTACAGAACTATTGTACTGATTTCTCTACGGACGAAAATACGAAAGTGCGGAGATGAAGACACTTAATTTTCATTCTTATGCATATTGATATGAAGTAACGTATTCTCGGTCATACGCATGCTGTATACGTCGGCGTAGAAATCACTATGCTGATCCCATTTCCCCTTCTTTTTGCCTTCCTATGTAATTCACGTGGCTCACAAATAGTATGCAAGTAGTTCAGTGTAACTTACAAAGTTCACAGCCGCTGGTGGAGTTGCTGGCTCGTGACCACGTGATCTAAAATGAGTTTCCATGAATAGAGTATGTAACTATAATGTGAGCGCATACTAGTAAAAGGGATTCGTCCATCAGACTCCTTTAAATGTATACATTTTTCAGCTAACAGGTGTACATTTCTATACGCAGCGCAAAACGCTTCGTGATGCCCTTTTAGCTCAAATAACGCGTTGCACATACCTTAGTTTTTCGTAGGTTATTTCATAATCGGCTGAGCGCTTACAGCGTTTTATTATTTGTGAAAACTGTTGTGCGTGCACTATTTGATAGCTAACGCCTGTAGACAAGCCCGGCCAATCAATTGCACTTAATCACTTGGTGCGGTACTTGTGATCGGTCTGGATTGTAGAGGATAGATAGATAGATAGCTTTATTATGCTCTAGGCACATACGAGCCTGTAGGCATCCGAAAGTGGAATTGTTACAAAAAGTAGCACGTTACAAAAAGAGCTTACCATCGCATGGATACTTAACAACTAAAATGAAATTAACGCAAGAGAACAATAACCTATAGTTCACCGCGTACGCCTAAGCCAAGCACATACACATTGACGCCGCCAATAAATAAGAAGCCTACACCGAAAATCTACTTAAAACCTCCTGAGTTACTACCCTTAATGTGTTAAGAACTGCGCGACGAATCAGATTCTCCTAAGGTTAACCGCTTCAGAAGGAAGTGTATTCCAAAGATAGGTTATACAAAAATACGCCATACAAAGCGCATGCCGACGGTTCTCAGTTTTAAGCGGCTTAATGCACAGAAACTTCTCTCGATCACGCAGATTCCTCATGGAATCCTTCTCATTTATAACTAGTTTATTTTGCAATTTGGGAAGCCTTCCTGTTTTAAGAACATGGTAAACTAAGTTCAGAATGAAATACTCCCGCCTCTGCCGAACCTTCAACCAACCTAACACCTCGAAGAATGGAGAATATGTATCATCGTCGGTACATCAAATATGATATAAATTGCAAGCAAGAATTAAGTGCTACTTGAATGACTTTTTTCTCCTCATCCGAAATGCCATTTAACACCACACAGCAATAATCAATAACTGAAACCACCAGAGTCAGAACTAGCCTCACCCGTGCTTTCATAGAGAGAAAGCTCCTGCACAACTTAAGAATGTAAAGTCGCGAATGTACTGCCTTCGTGACGTCTCTTAGATGCACACCCCCGCACAGAGTGTCTGCCAAGTACATGCCAAACACCTCGGCCGACCTGTTATAAGTTACCGGCGCATTCCCAGTATATATTATATTACCGAGGCAACTCCAGAGAACGAACATGGGGCTGACTACCAAAAATGATTGAATGAGTTTTCTCCGACTTCCACTGCAGCCCGTTAACAGCAGACCACGTTATAATCGAAATGATATCCTTATTAACACAGGCCACTGCAGTACTAAGTTTATCCACCGGATAGCGCAGGAATATTTGTAAGTCATCCGCATAAAAACTATAGCGACAATAAACTGGTATGTACTTAAAGTCACATAAATATGATGAAAAAAACAGTGGGCTGAAAACAGAGCACTGCGGTACCCCTCAGGAGATATTCCGCAGACTCGAACAGTCCCCCTCCAGTCGAGGTACCGCCATCGAGCGATCTGTCAAGTAGGATTGCACCCATCAGAGTACAGAGTCCGATATATGGAGGCCTCTTAATTTTTGGAGTAAGGTATTGTGACGCACCCTATCAAACGCCTTAGAAAAATCAAGCAGAATCATAATTATTAATTCTTTACGATCGAAACCATCGCGAATAAAGTGGGTTACTCGAAGTAACGCCGTTTGCGTACCGTATCCCTCCCTGTAAGCAGATTGGAACGGGTCAAGCAGGCCAGAGCCCTTGATGAATTCAATAACTGCTCCGCCACTACCTTATCCAATACCTTAGACATAACACATAGTAAAGAGATAGGTCTGTATTTTGACAGTAATGTTGGCGCACTGATTTTAAGAATCGGCCTAACTAAGGCTCGCTTCCAAATAAACGGGAATGTAGCAGTCATCAACGAGAAATTACAGAGATGAGTAAAAGGGGCCCTTTATAGAAAGACAGGGCGTGGCTCCCCCTATCCCCCTTGGCGCCAGGGCGTGTCTAGACTAGCCCCACCCCTCCCCACCCATGCTGCATTCTCATTGGTGGGTCTTTTAGTGTGAAGAGGGCGTGTCTGTCATCATTACTTCATGCCCCCGTCGTCGATAACCGAGCCCCCTCCATAGCTTTTTTAAAAATGTTGGATAATTAAAAAAATTTTAATTAAAACTACCTTTTATAACAACGGTAAGTGAAAACACTCGTTATTTTGCAGTTTCTTAAAAAACTTTTATTTAAACATTTTCGTAGAACAAACTTGCATTATTCTTGTTCACCCGTAATTGTCAATGACATCTGGTGCAGTTACGGTGAGCTCGTGGTGGACCGTCAATATGTGTTTTCGTACCCGATTTGTTGTAATGTACTGAAACAGTTCGTGGTTTCATGCACTTTAATTTTTCGCTACGATGCGCGTCTTTGAAGCGGCTGAGTGAAATCACGTAGTGTTTTTTTTAAATTTTATTTCGAGCGAGATCCTTTCGACATCGTAGGGAGAGGATTGGTTGCTCGAAACCAGTTCGTGCTCTGGGCTGAATGGGAAGAGAAGCGTGTATTGTTTCTATAGGTTTTATAAGGGGTTGGTTCTATTATTGTTTTTCCTTTTTGTTGTTTGTTAAAAGACCTCAGTTTGGATTTGTTGAGTTGCATTGGTCCGTGGTGGACATGCTGTTCGTTACCCTTTCATCATTGGTCTTTATATATTTGTAGGGTAATTTTTATTTTTGTCGTGCTTAAGGCGTTGATTATGTGCAATATTTTGTGAGGAGACTGGAATGGAGATTGATGGTTTTAGGAGGACGATCTCGTATTTTTTGTACAGATTATAACCTAAAGTCGCGTCCTACCATTATACTACTCTCAACTCTAATTCCAGAGGTGGAATAAATTCCAGTATGTTTAGGTTTCGACTCTAATATTCGTATGACGATGAGATCTCGTGCATACGGAGCTTAACACTCAATTTATCTGATGGATTATTTCGCGTTTGCGATCGATCTTAAAATCACATATGCGGAATTGTTTCCGGTATTCTGGGAAGCAATTCCGCATGCGTAGATTTTAGGAAAAACTCTGTAAGCGAACGTGAAGATCGTACAAACGACGAGATCATCCCATGAACATCCTTTCTACCTTGTCTGAACTAACAATCAATCAGAGATTCATCAAACGATTCCGTGGCTTCAGCACCATAAAGAAAAGAAAGAATTACCCAACCAGTCAAAGGACCAATGATGAGAGGGTAACAAAACCGCATGTCTTACACGGACAAATGCGATGCAACAAAAACCTAAACTGAGGTCCCACAAATAACAACAATAAAAACAACAACCGAATAGATTGACTACCAATCCATAAAAACACAGACACTTCTCACTCCATCCAGCCCAGAGTACGAACTGGTTTCGAGCAAGCTCCCTCTTCCCTACGATCTCGAACGACATCCCTCGAAACAAAATTAAAAACTACGCGATTTCACGCCGCCTCCGGATAAGACGCGCGTCATAGCAAAAGCTGAATAGTGTAAAGAAATCTCGAAACGTTTTAATATTAGAGGTGCTGAAGGCACCAAGCTGGTGGAGTCGCCCAAGGTGACGAGCCTGTAACACCAGAGGTGAGTCAGGTGCGCAGCACCAAGGGAGTGCATGACTTAAGAGGTAGCCATGACCATAAGCAAATGCCAGGCTGACTGAAGCCAGGCACCCCAATGAGGTTTGGGCACTACATAAACTACCTGAAGGAGGCAGAATGTCAAAAAGTGTAATTAGGAAAAAATGATCTGGGCATAGGATTTAAGAAAATCAATGACCTCAGATACAAGGTCAAATGTCACTTATTGACCTTGACTAAAATTTCAGGGGATGGATTGATAATTGAGCAGACCAAAAAGCAATAAGTCCAGCGACATGAGTGAGGGTGGCCTCATTATACCCTTGATCGAACATCAGATCAGTAATACACCACAACAGCACTTTTGTTGTGGTGGGGGACTGGGTACCCACTTATTTCACTTTTCCATTTCATTCATTACTACTCCGAGAAATTCAACCCGGGCAACGCCGGGTACCCCTGCTAGTATAGATATAATTAAACAGTCAATAATTCAGCCGGTATGGCGTACCAATGTCAATAACGAGCACGGAATCGAGGAAGTTTATACGCGAAAAATTGATAGAGTCCCGCAAACCATTCTTCACGATAATTGCAGAGTTTGTCGATAACTCGACTAGATTGAGACGCGCACTTGGTATATATGTATATATATATATATATATATATGTATAGTTGGTTACTCACAAGTTGGTCCACGGGCATTTACTTGTGTAATATATAAAGGGTGGTTAAATTTTAAGGGCCGATGTTGATTTTGAATAAAACACAAATTATTTAGGAAATTATTGTCAATTCTTTTTATTATGATAATATAGTATGGTTCAATTATGTATTGAACAAAATATCGGTCAAATGGCCGCCGCGATCTCGGCGGCACACCTCCATCCGATGGTCCAAATTTTCGATGACGCTTAGGCATAATTGAGGTTCTATGCCGTTAATGTGCCGAATTATCTCATCCTTTAGCTCTTGAATTGTTGCTGGCTTATCGACGTACACCTTTTCTTTCAAATAACCCTAAAGAAAGAAGTCCAACGGTGTCAAATCACATGATCTTGGCGGCCAATTGACATCGCCACCACGTGAGATAACACGGCCATTGAATTTGTCGCGCAAAAGAGCCATTGTTTCGTTAGCTGTGTGGCAAGTGGCACCGTCCTGTTGAAACCACATATCGCCCACATCCATATCTTCCAATTCGGGTCATAAAAAGTTCGTTATCATCTCACGATAGCGAACACCATTCACAGTAACTGCCTGACCGGCCTCATTTTGGAAAAATACGGCCCGATGATGCCGCCAGCCCATAAACCGCACCAAACAGTCACTCTTTGTGGGTGCATTGGTTTTTCGACAATCACTCTTGGATTATGATTCGCCCAAATGCGGCAATTCTGCTTATTGACGAATCCACTGAGGTGAAAATGTGCCTCATCACTGAAGATGATTTTCTTCGAAAATTGATCATCCACTGTTGCCATTTCTTGCCACCATTCTGACCATTGACGACGTTTGGAATGGTCAAGAGGCTTTAGTTCTTGAGTCAATTGCACCTTATAAGTGTGTAAATGCAAGTCTTTATGCATAAAGTTCATCAACGACGAGCGTGAGAGGTGCAATTGTTGGGCACGACGACGAGTTGAGGTTGACGGCTCTTCAGCCACACTATCGCGAACAGCAGCGGTACGAGCTGTACGAGCATGCACTGGTGTTTTAATATCTCCTACAGACCCGGTTTGCTCAAATTTTTGCACGATTTTTCCGATTGTACGCACATTTGGACGATTAAATTGACCGAAAAAATCACGAAGTGCACGACATGCATTTTGATTTGAACGCCCATTTTCATAATAAGCCTGAATAACTTTAACGCGTTGCTCGATTGTGTATCTTTCCATGGTTCAAATTGAGTTAGTCTGAAATTGAGAAATGTCAAATGAAATGCAGAAAAAAACTTGACGTTTAGGTGTGGTTCACATTCAACATCGGCCCTTAAAATTTAACCACCCTTTATATATAAACAACAAATAGTACTATTGCACTACTAATTATTTCTTTTTATTCACGAATGATCGATATGCAAATGACTGTTAATGAGTTAAAAATAAGAGTTTAGAAGTATTATTTTTCGTGACGGCCCCCAGAATCATCCTTACAATTCAGTTGACTGGTCCCAGTAATCGCATTTACAACACAGAGTCACCTGGTCCCAGCAATCACCCGTACTATACAGTCCACTAAATTGCAAGGTTGATTGTGAGAACTGAAGCTGGAAATAATTATTATTGTAATTGAAACTGAGGATAGTGCCGATCAACGCCTAATTGACAATCCAACACTAATTTCCATTATACTGAGTGAGTTCGTGTTAATATTTCATACAACATCAAAATAATGAAGTGAACGGATCTTATTTTATTCACAGAACCATGACAGGCGCGGTGTTGGCAAATTTACCTTTTTATATAGTATAGATGTATTCAGCGAGAACATACGATTGATGAATCTTTTTCATGCATACGTTTGCGATAATGCAGACTGGAATTGTCTTCCTGGGACCAATGGACGATGACATTGTCATGAGTGTTATGGGGACCGTAGCGATAAATAATTTTGTTGCGAACAATCTCCAATTATCATCTAGCGGCGGAAATCTATGTATCTTGTGGGGTTCATCTGCCGGACTGGGCTACGCACCATTGTTATTATCTGTCGCTAATTTATACATCGTCTAGCTGAGGCGCGAGTCGCGGTCATCGAGCGACACCGATTCTCCCAATTAGCCGAGTTCGGCTCGTTAGGAGGGGATCAGAGTTCACCGGCACGCGTGCCGGCAGGACTTCGAGGCTTTTTCCCGGTGAACGTCGATCGAGAAGGACGTAGCGTGTACTACGTTTGTCTCGCTGCATTGTTATCGTCTATCGAGAATATCGGCTCTACCTTTGGTGGTACCCTTGTCTACCAGGATTTATTTGCGGATCGATATTATCCCGGAGAGCATCGCTGCAGCATCGTCCCGGTGACCTCTCTTTCTTTCCCCGGTCTTTCGATTTTATTTTATTGTTTGAGGACGGACAAGTCCCTTTGAGCCTGGTCATACCTGCGATTTCTGAACGTCGCGCGCAGAATATACATTTGTATCGGGGCAGGCTGCATTTGTAGAGTATAATATCGAGATCGCTTGGCGGTTATAGCCGGGAAGAAGTCACTTCGTTTTTTTGTTACCGTTCTGTAGTCGTTTGCTGTAAGAACGCGCGCGCGTTAGACAGTTATCCCGTTGTATGCTTGAATTTGTGTGGAATTTGAACGGGATAGACCGCGTCGCGAATTTTACCGAATCGTTGACTTTATATTGACTTAGATTACTTTATTTATTGTTCTTTGCTTTATTCAATTATATTGACGCAGATTGACTTACGTTATTCCTTCTATTCCAGAGCTCTGACGTAGCTAGTTTTTCTTACATGTCCGGGTGCAATGGCCTAGTACCCGCTGTACTCGGTGCTTCCGAATGTGATTTCAGCTCTAATAATCGTTTGACAGAATAGCGTAGGCTACGGCTTGTAACTATGTTACAATCTTTTTTTTTCTCCCTGACTATATTGGTCTTCATTTTCTTTTGGAAAGATGATGCAGTGCGCGCTCGGCCGTCGTCCCGTATTGTGTACTTGATTGCTGAGGATTAGTACGGCTCGATGCGTATTTGTGCTGGAAGAAGTCGTTTGTTATTTATGGTGACATTCTCCTTTGTATAATCTGGGGACGATTATCGTTTGGTTGACGTTAATTATTTTATTGTGATTATTATTTTGACGTCGGTTATTTAATTATGATTTCTTTCCTTTTTATTTGATATAATTAGTACTCGTTATCGATTATTGCGTCCTGGATTTATTCTCGGCTTTGCCTTCATGCGATTTGCGGGTTAGAAGATTCGAACAAGTAACTGTGGCGCGTACGCGACCTTCCGACGTCCCATTGTTATAGTTGTTGGATGTATGGGGGACTAGTTCGGTGTAGGCCTTATCGCCAGCGGAATTGCGAGGCGACCTGTTAAGTTTACTTTGCCTGGCCGTGTTTTGGTCGTTTCCTGAAACCGTTTGAACATAGTTAGTGTATGAGAGAGAGTGAGAGTCGAGGCGAATGCCGGGATAATATATACTGCCAGAAATGTTAAAGAGTTAATTTTACGGGATATTTTATTTAATTTTTTTTTCTTTGTTCTTTCTGTTGACGAATCCATGGTCATTTTGATTAATTAAATGATCTGCCAAGTGGCATTTGTAAATCCCGTACCTACGTTGTTGTCGGTGTTATTTATTTATTTTACCTCCTGACTTCATGTTATTACTTTTCATTTATTGACTTTATCTTATTGTTTGCTTGGTGTTATCTATTGATTTTTTTTTATTTGAATTACTTTATTTATTGAGTTTTGTCTATTGATTTTATTCTCTACTTGACCTGTTTTATTTATGGATTTTTTGGACTTAACTACCTTGACAGTCCGAACCACCCACTCTGCCTCGAACAGCTGTACCCAGGCCGGGCTGAGTCTGGTCGAACGTCTCGTTATTTTTCCTTCCGGCGCGTACGCGCCTGTCGCCCATCTCTATAGATAACGTGGGACGTTAGGGTGGAAATTTACGTTACAATATTGTTGAGAATCCGTCCAGATGTGGTGGAATGAATCTGCGAAGATATTGAAAATCATGAAACCTCACTCAAGACAGGATGAAAAGAAGCCAGACACGAAGATGGTATACCGAGAAAATGGTTTATTCTCCTTCCACAATACAAAAAAAATATATAAAAAAATACAGATGAATATAAAGTGAATTTAAATAATTGCAATTGAGAAGCACACAATTATATTATTAATTGTGTGCTGTGTTTGCCTTGTGCAGCGAACGTGATGCAGTCAGCGCTGCAGAGTACGCTACGGAATGGGAAACATGAGAGCGTAGACTGCATCACTCAATCCCAATAAATTTTCAGCATGTTTGTTTGAGAAAAATTACAGAGAATGAGTGAGAGCACTTGCAATTTTATTGCTTGAGTGCTGGAAGTGAGATGTGAGAGAACGTGACGCTATCAGCACTGCGGAGCACGGTACAGAGATAGTTTGGGGATGCACAAATGAGAAAAATCAATTCACAGTACTTTCCCAGCAAGCTTGGTTGGGAGAAAGCACAGTGAATTGATAAGAACACACGCAATTATATTAATTGAGTGTGCAACAAGTGATGTGAAAACGTGATGCAGCGCTGCAGAGCACGCCACAGTGTGAGACCTTTATGGGGATGCACCGACTTGTTTTCTACTCCTCACCAACATTGAATTGTATTAAATTATGACGATGAACGCTTACCGTTAATTTGAGTTCTGGTGAGCACAGAAGGTTGAAAAGGTCCGGTGAAAAGCTGTGAAAGTGCGAGAGTCCCGAGGATGCGTGCGCTGTCCAGTGGCTTTCACGAAAAAGTGTCTAATTTTTCAACATGGCTGCATGATACGAAAGCGTCGTTGAGCGCTGGAGTCAAATGAGTGAGATAGCCGATGAGCGAAGCCGAAGTGAAGCGAGAGAGATAACCTCTCGCTCAACGCGGCAGGTATGCGAGGCACAGCCTTGGCTCCGCGAGGCCCTTTCTCGGCTATCTCTGGCCTAGCCGAACACAGCGTGCTCGACCGCAGCAACAGGTCGTCGCATGGCGAATATCGATCGCCGTGCGCCGGCTGATTATCCAACAAATATATATATATATTATATATAATAGATACAGCGAGTGTGTGTAAATGTGTACGTTTATGTATACAGTTTGGTAAATTATTTTTTATTCTTTATTGTTATGATGATGAGTGTGAGTAAATTAGAATTAGCTCGAAAGACCAAAAGATGTATGCGAATGATTGAAAGTGAGTTAGAAATATTTGATAATGTTCCAAAAAAATGATTAAGAATTCTAATATGAAAACTAACTGATGCGACAAAGCACTATGAGAGAAATTGACAAGTGCGCAGAATGAGCGCCTAGTCAGCCTGAGTTAACATAATAAATAGCAATGAATATAGTGCTCTGTGCAGTGAATACGTATCACTTGAGTATTTCTATGACGTCGACGGATAGCGGGTCGATGCATTCGCACTTAGCATGTCGAGTGACAGCTGCGAATATTAATATTAAGGATCCTGGTGACAAGCATAATCAATTGAATGTACTCAATTGTTAACAATAATAAATCAATGTTTATTTAATTAATTAACAATGATCGCAACAAAATACCTGTTGAATACACAAAAAAATGTAATTTGATTTGTCTGGAATGTGTGATGATGTACTAATGTTGAGTGGGTTCTCAGGCTATTAGGTTGACTTGTTGATCCGTGTGGATGATCATGGTGATGTGGTCTGTCTGTAGAGCTCTGTATTGAAGCCACACGGTGGGCTGGTGCGTGAGCTATATCCAACGTGTGATGCGAGGCTGCGTGGCGTCTATGCTGCCAATGACGAACCACGCCGTTAACTTTTATGTGAATGTTTCGATAGTTCTGGTAATCCGCTGTGATTCGCATTGACACTGATTTGAAACACGGGTGATTTGACAAAGAATGTAATACACTACAATATTGAGTACACAAAAATATGAGTGGAACTATTGAATAGCTACGTGAGATGACGCGGGAATGTATAGCGTGAACGACTCGAGTGAGATCAATGGCCACATCCGTCGACCACGAGGCAGAGTATCAAGAAAGCGAACATGCGTCACAGCTTGCTGGAGTGATGATTCGCCGCCAGCGATGGAAAGTGAGATCATATGACCATATAACCGTACGACTTGTTTTAACGAAGCGTTTGACGGCCACAGCGCGATGCGTGGGAATCCGCAGCCTACCAGGTGTATGCATAAGTTTTTTCCGGTTTAACTAAGAGATGGCGCCAGGGAAAAGTACGCAGCGTATTAATTTGACACATACGTCATTTTGTTCGTCTGACATTAACCTACAAACACACACAAGTTGAGTCCGCCAAAAACTAGCGTCTTTGTTTTATCGTTCAGTGATCATGTCGAGTTTTGTGCCTGAAAAAGAACATTTGCGGCACGCATTGCTTTTCTTATTTAATCAAAAGAAAAAGGCTGCTGAAAGTCAACGTTTGCTGGTAGAAACATATGGTGAACACGCTCCATCGATTAGAACATGTGAGACATGGTTTCGACAATTTAAAAGTGGTGATTTCAATGTGAAAGACAGTGAGCGCTCTGGTAGACCACAAAAATGCGAAGACGAGCAATTGCAGGAGTTATTAGATGCTGACCCAACTCAAACTCAACAACAATTAGCAGAAGCATTGCATGTGTCACAAGAAACAATCAGCAGACGTTTACGAGTAATGGGGAAGATCAATAAACTCGGTAAATGGGTCCCACACGATTTGAATGAACGTCAAATAGAAAATCGCAAAATCACTTGTGAAGTGCTGCTTCAACGCCGCGAAAGGAAATCATTTTTGCATCGAATTGTGACGGGTGACGAAAAATGGATTTATTTTGAAAACCCGAAGCGGAAAAAATCGTGGCTTTCACCTGGCGAGGCCGGTCCTTCAACACCAAGGCCAAATCGCTTCGGCAAGAAGACCATGCTCTGTGTCTGGTGGGACCAGAACGGTATTGTGTATTAGGAACTCTTGAAGCCCGGCGAAACCGTTAATACACAACGCTATCGCCAACAAATTATTAATTTTAACCACGCATTATTCGAAAGACGACCGGAATGGGCCAGAAGACATGGCAAAGTGATTTTGTTACACGACAGTGCGCCGTCTCACACAGCAAAAGCAGTGAAAGACACCTTGAAATCGCTTGGATGGGACATCCTTCCGCACCCGCCGTATTCGCCAGACCAGGCGCCATCTGACTATCACCTCTTCGCATCCATGGGGCACGCGCTCCCAGAGCAGCACTTCAGCAATTTCGAGGAAGTTGGAAAATGGCTCGACGAATGGTTTGCCGCAAAAGACAAGCAGTTTTTCTGGCATGGTATTCATAAGTTACCTGAAAGATGGGCGAAATGTGTAGAAGCCGATGGCCAATATTTTGAATAAAACGAAAATTAATTTCCCTTGAAAATTACGTGTTTTTTTTACCAAAAAACCGGAAAAACCTTATGCATACACCTGGTATACTATGTGATTCGGATTTTTAAAGCGATTGATGGTTTCTGTCGGCTTGCAGTATGTGGCTTAGACTCGTTTTGTCTATTTTCGGTGTTATCTTTATTTTATCTAGTTGAACTCATTTGAGATCGAACTATTATTTGGTTTAACAACCTAATCTTCGCAGATCGCAGTCTCTTAAATGCTACGTATGCAGAAATATTTCCTGTTTTACTTAACTTGGGAGGATTATATTATTCGTGTGGTGAACGGCTGTCATTCACACGGAGCTTAACACTCAATTTGTCAAATGGAGTTTATTATCGCGCTATTGCTTTTACATGATTTCTTAATTCTGTATATTCAGGAATGTTTTCCTGTTAACTTCAACGGTAAGAATTTAATATTCGCGTGGCGAACGGATGCCACTCACACGGAGCTTAAAACTCAATTTGTTTAAACCGAGGTAATTATCGCACTATTACTTTACGCGATTTCTTATATTTACGTATGCAGGAATATTTTCCTGTTTCATTTAAGTGGTACAAATTTAATAAGAATTGACACTATTGTGAATGCTAGACTATGCTTTTACTGCTATTTGTATAATTATGGAACCGCCTATATTCGTCCTCATACGGAGTCTCCCTTGGTTAACTCGTGAGACCTACCGGGCGGCTTGAATATAATCATCGGACGATTATCTAATTCGATCTTCGTTTACCGATCCACGTTGTACGTATGACGCGATGATATTATTTTGCCTCTCGGGAATTTCTTATATTCGGGTTTATTTGGCGAGTTTCAAGTCTCGTACTACGAGTATATAGTCGTGAGTGTTGTCAGGTCGAGTCGGAGGTATGCCTACTCGACGTTCTCGTCCTTGTTATTGTTTTGGTCCTCTATTCTACGAACTATCTGTTCGCGCAAGACACGGGGTTCGCAGGATTAGCCAACTCACGCATCCTGTACTTCTGATACTGAAGCGTATAAACTCATCGCATTAAGATACTTTATCTTTATATAAGAGACAAGTAGCCATGGCGCTGTGCGTGGGGACCCACTAATGAGAAGTGCCCTGATGCTGTGAACAGGGGCGGCCAAGGCGCAGAGTAGGGAAGCTTTACTATTCGCAGGGTTAGCAAGTTCGTTCGATCAACCAACAGCGCAGTGCAGGGGAATCTATTTACTGAATGTACACTATTGTTAACACTAAATTAACCAAAACTTTTAAAAATAAAAATGAAATGTGGATAAGCTGTCGGGCAGCACTTCGTCTTGAGGAATAGGATTCGACAAGAACTCCGAGGCTTGTCTTGTATTGGTTTATATACCTTTGTTGATACGCTCCGAGGGGGTGTTTTTGGGTAGATCACGTGATGTTTGTGACATTCTGAACTCTAGGTGAGAGCAGTACGAGGTGGTGAGTAAAAGTCCCGTTAGCTTTTTGAATGTTTGGCTCGTTTTTGTCTTCTGGAGTTTTAACCGAGGTTCTTGCAAGGTCTAATCTCTCGCTTCTGTGTTAATCTCCTACCGGTTGTAGGTTCCATGTTTCTTTTCAGGGTTTTGTCGTATTTGTTCATATTTTGAATATTTTTATTTCATGCTAGTATTTGCATACGTTTATCTGACTCGATTTTCGTTGGTTTTGAATTGATTTTGCATAAGAAGTCGTTTTTTTGGTGTTTTTTGTATGTTTTTCGTTTATTTCACGATCTTCGGTTTTTTTGTTGCGTCCTGGATGTTGGTGGTGTTTGGAATGTTGGTTCTATGATTTTATTTGTTTGGAAGAGTCATTATTAAATGACTTTATATATATATATATAATTTAATGAATCTAAACGATGGTCAACATAAGAGCTATTCTATATTTTGTCAATGCATCTGTACCTGTATCTGTAAGATTCATATTTTTCGTTGGCCTGCTTGAGGTTGATCGCGCGTCAGCATCTGAAAGCTGCACCTTCCAGTTGCCTGGAGATAAAAAACTAATGTATTCAAAGCTATTTGTCAAGTGAATATTCCTAATTTCGGAACTACGGTAAATCATAAGATCACTTGTAACTTTATGTCAGTAACAAATATGATGAGAAAGTTACGGGTTCTAACACGACATTGGCATTTTTTGTCTACTTCAGATTCGTCAAATTGAATTCGTTTGGAGTTCATTAGGTTTTGGGGATAAATAAACAAGAAAACAACTTTTTAAAATACATATCTCGACTTGGGGACAGGCCTCTCTGCACACTTCGTGAGCTTACTCCTCATAGCAGACGTCGTTTGTTTCTCTGCTTATTGTCTTTTACTTCCCCATGCGATCGCTTTTTGTTACCCTTTCTGAATGTTCATTGTTCCCTTCGTTTCGTGGTATATTGTTGTTTTCGCTACGATAACTGTATGAGTGCCTTTGAAAGGTGTCAGTGCGGAGTGTGAAAATGAGGTCTCTGTGGGACGATTCGGCATGAGATGTCCACATGCAGCCTATGCATAAGGTCTCTCACCTATAGGTCTCGTGACTTATCACTCGTTATTTGCAAGTAAGAAAAACTATTCGGCTTGAACGATATATCATTCAACCTAGTCTTTAAGTCTCACTCGGTTACATTATTTCTCGTAGTTTATCTGTGCATGAGTATTGTTGTTGAATAATTTCTATTTATGATACAAAATTTATTCATGTATAATTGTGCAATATTGCCTTGATAAATGCTATTCAATTATTATAATTGTTTCTCTACTATTGTTCCATTTTATTCTGAATGAATGTCCTTGCTTGCTTGTTTGACCTTCCAAAAAAAAACGGAAATTCAGCTTTCCTTAAAAAATACCGTAATCATTTTTCCCCCCTGGTTGCCCCCTAATACCCCCAAAAACCTCTAAATCTAGGGGAAAATTCCCTGATCGGGCAACACTGCTGTAGCATCAGGATCACAGGGTTAAGAAGTAAAGTGAAGACAGTTTGTACTGTAGCGTAGCTGAGTTTATTCTAATGGCATGGTAGTCTCGAAGCAAGATCAAATCATGGTACAAAAAAGAAAGACCGAAGATTATCGAGAAGTCGATATGAGTCGAAAGCTCATGAGCGATAACTCGATGAACAAAGGAGTGCTGGAATCAAAGTCCCGACTGCCACCGGCATTGGCGTGCTCTGTTTGCTTGCGGCCCAACCGAAAGTTTAGGCTCTATTTTCAATTCTCCCACCTCTAGTTGCTATATTAGTAGCTTCTCTTCTACTGAGCTTATTTATTTTCCTTCGTAGATACTCAAAAGTAGATTTACCAAGAGGTTTGGTGAAAATATCGGCTAATTGTTCACTGGTACTTAGAGATTCTAACTCGAAGTCTTTTTTTTCATGATGCTGCCGAATAAAATGATGTTGCACATCGATTTGTTTAAAATGTCGCACAATCTTTGTGCGTATGTATCCTGATTTACAAAGATTTCCATCCTTCGAAACAATCCCAAACGTACAGTGGTGATCTTTAGCACAGCTGCTAATGTATTAATTTAATCTCGTCCCTGGGCCCATAACCTGCTGCGCTTATTCTTTAGCATCAGGATCACAGAGTTAAGAAAGAACGTGGACATGGTTTTAACTGCAGCATAGCGGAGTTTATTCTAATGACGCGGTAGTCTCGAAGAAATAAGAAATCATGGTTCAAGAAAGACCGAAGTTTGTCGACAAGAAACGGAAGCTCACGAGCGATGATTCGATTGATAAAGGAGTGGTGAAAGCGCTCGACTAATGCTGAAGCCGACTGCCACCGGCATTGGCGTGCTTTGTTAGCATGCGACCCAACCGCAAGTTTAAGCTCTATTTTCAATATTTAATTTTCAATTATTTAAACCATTGTTCGCATTCGCAAAAGACTTTCCCTTACAAATATTTATGAATACTGTAATATTGGTCATTTTTTAAGAATGCAAACCTTCTTTAAGTGGGTTGAAGCGGCCATTTGTCCCTTGTGTTGATTCCCAATAATATTAGCGAAAACAACGAAACATGTAGAATTTACCGGAGACTATACTAATTCATGCCGCGTGTTTTTGTCGTTAGAAGGACAAGGCATATTTACTACACTCGATGGCAAATTTGTTTTCATCCAATAGGTACATTTTAGTACTGAGTATAGTAGATATTTTTTGTCCCATATATACGATTTAATGTTCTTTCCTACAATAGAAATATACGCTACCGACTACTGTTATAAGGACAAGTTAACGAGTTATTCTAACTCCTCAGTCTGTGCAAGTTAAGTAAATAGTAAAATTTATTTCGATCGTATTCATAAGTACTCCATAAGCAGGTAAGTTTTAATATAAATATTTTACTACAGCATCAACGCTATATATTACAACGGCGAGTATTATTTCAGATATAAGATGTAGTTATAACAACCGCAATTCATATAAAAATCACTACAAAAAGATTGCTATTGCAGGGATATAATATCGGCAATCTCATTTTTTTACGTGTAGACCCTCTCGAACTTGTCTGGTCGGGAGGAGAGGGGGTCTCTCAAGGGGGCAAAGCTCCCCTCGTTATTCTATATTTCGATCAGCAATAATCATTTGTCATAATTCATCCGTGGCTGATTGGATTTTACTTGCCGCGAATGCTGGTCACTTCATTTACCTTACGAAGA
Organism: Cylloceria caligata; assembly: GCA_963942595.1. Lineage (NCBI taxonomy): Eukaryota > Metazoa > Arthropoda > Insecta > Hymenoptera > Ichneumonidae > Cylloceria > Cylloceria caligata. The sequence continues at coordinate 7,417,656 of OZ012711.1, read as the reverse complement.
AGGCCTCTAGCTTCAAGATGTCTTCACCAATGCATGATTTTCGAGTCTTTACCTGATTATTATCGTGCCTGCACCTGGTTAACGAGTCTACATCTGATTATCGAGCTAAACTCCTAGTGGTCTATGGGGGTCATCTGGTCCCTTTCATCAGTGAAACTGTTTTCACGGCCCGAACGAAATGTTTGCGTATTCGCGCTGTTACTTTGTTCCAGAGATTAAGTATATTTTTCATATCTATTTGTTAGGTGATTGCTTCAAATACGTGGTAATTGGAATATCTTATCCTTACGTGGCCACGGATTCTTTCATATTGTGTTAAGATTAATTCCCAACGGCTACGGGGCGTGTTGTGCCTGTGTTAATTGAATTGCGTTGAGATCACATCATCCCCAGATTATTTCTTATGTATTGATCTATTCGAAGCAACTTTCTTTTATTCGATTTCGCGTTTGTTGTGTGGGAGATGAACGAGCATGAATTTGATGTTTTCAATATTATTTTGTAACTTTCTTGTTCATGATATTCGAATCAGCAATTACATTTCATTCCTAACATTATTAAAAACGTTCGGTTGTTGTGTTCAAATATAAAATGCTAATATTTGTGCTACAGTGAAATGGCAATGCTCTTGTATAATGATTACTTAGTTATATTATTATTTCCTTGAGAATAAAAATGGAAAAGCAGGAAAAAAATGTATACCAGTTGGAAAACTTCCACTAATAAGAAAAGAAGTAGAACAGAGACCCGATCGATCACCCTGATGGTTGCTCTAAATATGAACATTTCAGGAATTATAAATTAACGCAACAAAATAACCTGTACAACAGAAATCAGTAACGAGTGGACATTTTAAATATAAATAAGACACACAGGATTGTTGGTTCGCTAACTATGATTGAATCGAGTCACTCTTCATTACAAGTTATGAAAAAGAAGTGACGCGGTATAAATAATCAAGCAAGCGTTTACAGGTAAATTTGTGCCGATACTTGAGCTTTCACAGTACACGACCACATCAATGTACGAATTCGATTCGAACCCATTATCAATATAGAATAGTATACCATATGTCTACAGCGCAAGCACACATCATCCATTCGAACAGAGTCAAGATTATACGCAACTTTTATCTTTATTCTTTTCCTCAAATAAAATTGGGGCGTACCGCCAAGTACGAATTGCATTATTACATTTAGGCGAGAAAGAAAATTCTTTCCTCATATGCAATTATAGAAGCGTTGTACTCATCTTTTAAATGGTCCGAGAAATCTCTTGGACCCCGAAAGGTGGGTATTTACTCGACGGCAGCCAGAGGAGAACTACTTTCTTGACGAACTCATACGAATCTGGCCTCTAACTCGTACTTTTACGAAGATCTCCGTAAAAGCACGAATCCCCTATCAAACCCATGTACGTTCGATGTGAATAAGTATATTATTAATAAATTCGTTACACTTGCTTTATTAGATTTTTATCTTATAATAAATTAATGTTCTAGTTGTATTCTTAGACTGTCGCTGTATATGTTATTTCTTTAATTGGAAAATATTAGAATACATATAATCTAAATTCTAAACTGTGTAACGTAAATTTGCTCCTCAACGTACCACGTTACCTATAGCTGACCCAAGCTATTTTTCCTTCCTTTTATTTTCTCTTACGAGTTGGGCGCCAGGCGCTTACGCGCCAGAAGGAAAAATAACGAGATGTTAGGCCAGACTCAACCCAGGCTAGCTACAGCTGTTCGAGGCAAAGTGGGTGGTTCGGACTGTCAAGCCAAGAATTATCCTCGAATAAAAGGCGAATAAAATCCAGTAATACAGATGAAATGAGTCATTAACGTCGATGAATAAAATAAATCAATAAAATAGGGTCAATAAATACCCCTGACCGGAACAATAAACGAAGTCAAATTAATAAAATAACACCAATAAATAATTTACACAACGATAGCACGTACGGGATTTACAAAGGCCACTCGGGCAACTTCTTTATTTCTTAACAAACAATTACGAACTTTCAATAAACATTGATAATGAATTCAAACAGAATGCCCCGTAAACGTAACTCTTTAACAATTCATAAACTTAATTATTCCGGCAGCATATTTTATCCCGGCACTCGTCTCGGCTCTCATTCTCTCCCATACACGACCTATATTCAGACGGTTGCGCGAAACGACCAAAACACGGCCAGGCAAAGTAAACTTGACAGGTCGCCTCGCAATTCGGCTCGCGATACGGCCTACACCGAACCAATCCCACATACATCCAACAACTATAACTACGGGACGTCGGAAGGTCACGTACGCGAAGCCTTTACTGATTTGAACCTCCCAACTATCACATTGCAGGCCGCAAAATCGAGAAAGTATCGTGAACCAAAATAACAATATCAATCCCTAAATTATTCCAAATAACGGATTACAAAAGTCCAAGCGAGATACGTCTCAAGCCGTACCAATCCCTCGCGACCAAGTTCCAAATGCGGGACGACGACCGAGCACGCACTGCATAAGCTCACAAAATAAAATAAAGTAATGTCCGACATAAGAAAAATAAATAAAGTGATCCAAGTCCATATAAAATCAATTGTCCGGTAAAATCCGCGACGCGGTCTATCCCGTTCAAATCCCTCACACATTCAAACAAACACGGGATAACGGCCTAACGCATGCACGGCTTTACAGTACACGACTACAGAACAGTAACAACGAACGAACTATTTATCATGGCCAGATACGCCTCGAACCATACTAATCCCTCACGATCAAGTACCAACACGGGACGACGGCCGAGTACGTACTGCATGCGTTCGCAGAAATAAAACAATGTCCAACATAATAAGAGAGATAAATAAAATAAAATAAGACGAATGCAATAGTATAAATCTCTAAGTGTCAATTATTCCTGCAAGTCCGCGACACGGCCTATGACATTCCAATCCCTCCTATACAATCCGACCACGGGATGATGTATCAACACGCGCGCGGCCTTACAGCAAAATGACTACAGAACAGTAACTAAAAAAACAGAATGACGAACGAAGTGACTTCTTCCCGGCTCTAACCGCCAAACGATCTCGATATTACACTCTACTCGACGCAGTCTGTCCCGATACGAATCGTACTCTGTACGTGGTATATCAGAATCACAGGTACGACTAAGTTCGAATCGAACTTTCCAAAGAATTTTTAAAAATAATAATCAAATAATGGCGAAAGACCGTAGAAGGGAAGAGAGCTCACCGGAACGATGACGATGCGATGTTCCTTGCCAATCCTTCTTAACCCAAAATCGTCTCGAAATTCTCTCCTCTCGATACAATCCTCGATTTATTCCTCGTTGTTTCAAAAGATATGCCCTGGTACCCACGATAGGTGGTGATAGATTTTGACGAAATCAACGGTGAAGCGGGACGATATAATACTCGCTGCTACGTCCTGTTCGCTCGACGGTAACCGGAAAAAGCCTCGAGGTCCGTTCGGCACGCGTGCCCGTGAACTATGACCCCCTCTTAGCGAGCCGAACTCGGTTAATTGGGGGAGCCGATATCGCACGATGACCGCGCCTAGCGCCTCGGCTGGACGACGCAAATATTAACAGCAGATAATAACCATGTGTAGTCCAGTCCGGCAGATGAGCCCCGTGAAATAGACTGGTTATTGCTAGTAGATCAGATGACCGAGAATTGATAATAGCATATTGGCCGTAGATGAACGTCGAGCGGGACGGCTGTAGATCCCGACCACGAGAAATGGAAAATGTCTGTATCCTCTCTCTCTCTCCTACGAAAGGGTGACTCGATCCCGAAACCGTCAAGAGGTGTGGGCAGCCCTCTTTCTGTCTCTTCCTCTCCGCTCCTCGGTCGTACGATTTTAAGAAAAAGAAATACGAAAAAAAGTAAAGAAAAATTATTTAGAGTACGGCGATTACGCCTTACAGTCCTGCGAGATCGTGTTGGCAGCCGTCATGCGAGGAGGACGTAGCGCTTGAAGATTTTGCCACGTAACAACTGATATTAAAATCCGAGAACAATAAAATAGGAAGTTTCATCGGACAATCGCACAAGCACTCTCAGTCACTCACAGACACTTTCTGATTCTCATATATTGTAACGGAACGCCATTACGGCGAGCCGCTACTATCATAGAAACTTACTACCACTCACACATTCAGCCTACACAAAACAGACGAACACCGGCTAGACTAGGACAACATAACATAAAATAGGTACACACGGTCAACCGCAAGTACCCACCCTAAATCAGCATGGCGTCCTATACAGGCCCCACCTAGACACAAAAACCACTATCAAAACAAACACAGCTCGCAAGAGCCTCGCATAAGTAAGAAGAGGGGCCGGCCAAAACAGCACACTACAAACCGGACCTCAGCGTAGTACCCCCCGCCCACTAGGAAGCAGGCGCTTCACCCTTCCAAGCCAACCACACCACACATACATGATGCGTAGAGAACGCCACGATACGGCGAGATTACAGAAGAATTTGTGGAACTCTTGAAATTCCACAAACTTTCAAGAGTGAACGACAAGGGGATTCCACATGAAACCTCACCACATACCCCCACTCAATGGTCAAACATTAATAACGAAATAAAGACACAAAACGAACCTAAATAGTACAAAAAACAATTAACAAATCAAGACTAGGGCAAGCCCTAACCGGATAAAATACTCTATAGTGAAAATAACACAAAAACCAGGAAAGACAGCTAGAAAACACATGGTAAAACACCAAACTCACAATCATTAAACAAGTCTAGCGCAAATCAAATCAGAACGTAGACCAGGAAATACATACGAAGCATCAGTAAAACCACACCTGACAATAAGCAGTAAAAACATGCATTAAACAATAAAAAGCTCTCAGGAAAAGTTTGAACCTCCTGCGGGTAGAAATTTAACACAGGCCAACAAACTCAACCTCGCTAGAACCGCGGTTCAAACCCAGAGAAGACAAAGCCCAGCTAAATATAGAAATAACAGTACACCAATACACCACCCCACACCTCCTTCACCTAGTGATTGAAGGGCGACAAACATCACGTGACATACCCAAAAACACCCCCTCGGGGCCCATCCACTAAACTATATAAACCACGACCGGACAAGCCTCGAGGCTCTTGTTGAAAATCTGTTCTTCAAGACGAAGCGCTGCCCAACAGCCACACTAAATTCATTTTAAATTCAGAATGTAACACAAATAGTAGGCTTTCGATCAAACGATTCCCCTGCATCGCGCCTTGGCCATCGTTTGACCGAACGCAGGTATCTCGATAACGACTAACAGTTTGGGAAAAATCTTGTCAGAAGCAGTATTCTTTCTCTTAACCGATTCCCTGGCATTGCGTCCTGGCCGTCGGTTGGGTGAACGAATTATCTAGGATGCACTGCGAAGAAAGAGCTCCCCTGCATTGCGCCTTGGCCGCCCCCAATCGCAGCGTTAGGGCACTCTGCATTAACGTGTCCCCACGCATAGCGCCGTGGCTACACGTCTTCTGCAGAGTGAAGAAGCACGTGTGTCTCCAGGTTTAGGGAGTGGCATCCCGGCTTGTTGCACCACGCGCAATCGATTCGTAGGGTGTACCTGCGTGGGTGGCACCACGTCAGGGCCAGCACCAACTACCACCTGTGACGAACGAATACCCAGACCAATTGCACCAATTAAAAAACCCAATTGTAAAGCCTCTAAGGCGCAATAAGGTGGCTTAATTGAGAGCAACTAAAGGCTCCAGTATCCGGGGTACAGGAAGAGCTAGTTGGTCAAGCTGCGAACCCGGTATCGGTTGCGAACAGCGAGCTCTAGCTAGGGACCCCAAACAATAACAAAGACGAGTAGAGATAGGTAAGTAAATTCACACACTTCCTACCTTCACACTACACTCGCGTCCTTACTATACACTCACCGCGCGACCATCAGAAGGGCGTAACTTTACACGGCAGATCACGCGTACGGGCATCTACAAAACAATAACACCCCCTAGCATGACACCTAGCTAGATGTCCAATGATTAAAAACAAGGCAGACCAGTACTTCTAACGAAGGTACCAAGGAACGCCCCGTATGAGGACTAAGCCGGCTGCAAATAAGGATAGGCCACACACCGTACGCCTCACATAGAAACACGCTAAGCCCCTGATTCGACCAACCGTATCCTAGGATTTCAAAATTAAAAATCACAACAGCATAAATTCTCTAGATAACTCGAGTGTTGAGCTCCGTGAAAGCGATACCACATCACTTCACGAATATTAAATTCACTACCGGAAGAAACTGGAAATTATTCCATGTACGTAGAATTAAGGAGAGTGCGTTTTAGCAAACGCAACAACCAATTGAAAGATAAATTGAGTGTTAAACTCCGTACAAGTGATATCTAATCACTTTACGAATTGTAGAGTCAAAAAAACCCGAAGTTAAACTGGAAATTATTCCATTTACGTAGTTGTAGAAAAGAGTGCGTTTTAGCAAACGCGACAACCAATTAAAAGATAAATTGAGTGTTAAGCTCCGTACAAGTGATATCTAATCATTTTACGAATTGTAGAATCAAAACCCGAATTAAGACTGGAAATTATTCCATTTGCGTAGAATTAAGGAGAGCGCGCTCTAGCAAACGCGACAACCAATTTACAGATAAATTGAGTGTTAAGCTCCGTAAAGTGATATCTCATTATTTTACGAATTATAGAGTCAAAAGCCCAGAAACACCGGAAGCAATTCCGCATGCGTAGATTTTAGGAAAAACTCTGTAAGCGAACGTAAAGATCGTACAAACGACGAGATCATCCCACGAACATCCTTCCTACCTTGTCTGAACTAACAATCAATCAGAGATTCATCAAACGATTCCGTGCCTTCAGCACCATAAAGAAAAGAAAGAATTACCCAACCAGTCAAAGGACCAATGATGAGAGGGTAACAAAACTCCATGTCTTACACGGACAAATGTGATGCAACAAAAACCTAAACTGAGGTCCCACAAACAACGACAATAAAAACGACAACCGAATAGATTGATTACCAATCCATAAAAACACAGACACTTCTCACTCCATCCAGCCCAGAGCACGAACTGGTTTCGAGCAAGCTCCCTCTTCCATACGATCTCAAACGACATCGCTCGAAACAAAATCAAAAACTACGCGATTTCACGCCGCCTCCGGATAAGACGTGCGCCACAGCAAAAGCTGACTAGTGTAAAGAAATCTCGAAACGTTACAATATATACGCACAGACACTCTGAATCTCACAGATACGGAAAGAAATTAATCGGCCTAAGCTCTGGGATAAGACGAAAACCATGCATAGGACAATTTTGGCGGTTTCAAGAAAAAATAAATACAATATAATTATCAATTGTTCCTTTATATAGCTTTGAAACTTTACTGTTGATGAAATATTTCATGAAACGTATTCTGAAAGTGGTTAGACAAAGTAACTTCTATCAAAACGTTTCCGCGTCCTTTAATATGGAAACCTTACATCAAAAATCACCACTGCTATTATTAACATGACGAGTAACATTAAAATCATGACTAAAACCTTGTTAACCGTGCATATTGAATAACAATGAGAACCTCGTCCGGAATCGCATTGTCTAGAACGAGGGGAGTCCCTTTGTCATTCTCGTCAACATTTCGGCCCACGCCTGCTCCTACTCGCCGAGTAAACAGTGGCTGGTCCTTCACTATAACTTAGTACGTACTGCTCTTTCTACCATACAACTACTACAATTGGACACCTAGTTATCAAGTTGGAAGGGTTGTTAAACTCGAAAATCAGTTAACCCGATGTCGGTAATCGGTTATTAAATTTTAGTGTTATACATATCACCGATAGCATGAAATAATTGTATATGTACATATATGGACTTCTATGATACATATACTATATGTAATAGTATATGTAATGACTGTGTATTTGTATGCACTATGGAAGTCTATATATGTATTGAAACGTTTCGCGATTTTGTACACTTCTTTCTTATACGATTACGATGCGCGAGAGTTCGTTTATGGTATAAAATCGCGTTAAGTTTGAGTTTTGTTCCGAGTGATCTCTACCGTGATCGTGTGGAGAGGTAGTTTGCTCGAAACTAGTTCGTGCACTGGGCTGGAGGGAGCGAGAGGATCCGTGGAAGTTTTAGATTTGCAATCAATACTAGGTTGTTATTAGTAATTTTTATTGTTTTTTGTTGGTCGGACCTCAGTTTAGGTTTATTTTGCGTCGCATTTGTCCATGACAGACATGCGGTTTTGTTTACCCTTTCATCATTGGTCTTTTCTTTTTGTTTGGGTAATTCTTTTCTTTATTTGTTCTGGGCGGAAGGCCCGTGATTGCTAGAGAAGCTGTTGTTCGATTGTTAGTGCAACTATGGTAGGGAGGATGGTATGTGGAATGATCTCGTTGTTCTTCTGCACTCACGCTCGCTTTACATTCGATACTTAACGTCTACCTATGGGGAATCTTTCCCAATTCCTTTTCTGTTGGTTTCGACTCTAATATTCGTACAGTGATAAGGTATCACTGATACGGAGCTTGACACTCAATTTATCAATTTCAAGGGGATCGCGGCTGCTTCGTACGCGATTTTTCTTATTCTACGTATGTGGAATTTAAGAAATTCCATGTATAATCAGGTTTTGACTTTATAATTCATAAAGTGATTAGATATCAGCTTTATGGAGCTCAACACTCAATTTTCCTAGTTTTAAGGGGGTTCGCGTTCGCTAGTACGCGATTGTTTTAATCCTACGTATGTGGAATTTATGAGATTCCAGTTCCAATCAGGGTTTGAATTTATAATTCATAAAGTGATTAGATATCAGCTTTATGGAGCTCAACACTCAATTTATTAAGTTGTTTAAGGGGTCTCGTTCGCTAGTACGCGTGTTTTGTTTATCTTACGTATGTGGAATATATGAGATTCCAGTTCTAATCAGGGTTTGAATTTATAATTCATAAAGTGATTAGATATCAGCTTTATGGAGCTCAACACTCAATTTAAGTTGTTTAAGGGGTCGCGTTCGCTAGTACGCGTGTTTTGTTTATCCTACGTATGTGGAATATATGAGATTCCAGTTCTAATCAGGGTTTGAATTTATAATTCATAAAGTGATTAGATATCAGCTTTATGGAGCTCAACACTCAATTTATTAAGTTGTTTAAGGGGTCGTTGTATCTGGTATAATATGGATGTTAATCGATCTCTATTAGGATAGGGTTGTCAGACTCCCGTTGGCCATTTTTGTGTATCTCTATTTGAAACGGGGGGGAGGCTAGTCGCAGGCTTGGTCCTCATACGGGGCGTTCCATCGTACTTTCATTAGATGTACTGGTTCGCCTTATTTTAATCATTGGACGTTAGCTGGTGTTGTGCTATTTCGAATGTTATTGTTTCGAGCTGCTCGTTAGCGGACTTGCCTCTCGAGGCTCCGCCCTCCTGATGGTCGCGCGAGAATTCTATAGTAGGTACGCGAGTGTAGTGTGGTGGTGTGGTGTGGATGATTTTACCTACCTATCGTTTTCTCGCTTTGTTATTGTTTGGGGTCCTTAGCTATAGCTTTCTGTTCGCAAGAGACACCGGGTTCGCAGCTTGACCAGCTAGCTCTTCCTAGACCCCGGATACTGAAGCTTTGATTTGCAATCAATTAAGCACCTTTTCGTGCCCTTAAGAGGCGTACGATTGGGTTCTCGATTAATTGAGACCAGCCGAGGTATCCGCGAGATGCAGGTGGTAACTGGTGCTGGCCCTAACGTGGTCCCACCCACGCAGGTACACCCTACGAGTCTAATGCGCGGTGCACTCAGTCGGGATGCCACTCCCTTGACCTTGTGTCACTCGTGCTTCTTCACACTCCAAGAGACGGATAGCCACGACGCCATGCGTGGGGACCCGTTAGTGGAGTGTGCCCTGACGCTGTGAGTAGGGGCGGCCAAGCGCAATGCAGGGGAGCCTTACTCCTCACAGAGTATCCTAATGAGTTCGTTTAATCAACCGACGGCCAAGCGCAATGCAGGGGAATCGGTTGAGAAAAAGAACACTCGTTTTAACATGGTGTTTCCCAAACTATTAGTATTGTTTGTAATCGGTTCGTTCGGTCAAACGACGGCCAAGCGCAATGCAGGGGAATCGAATTGATCGAAAGAACACGTCGTTGTTACATGGAGAATTTACGTGTAATCTTATGTACTAGGTGTGCTGTCGAGCAGCACTTCGTCTTGACTTATTGGTTGTTACAAGAGCCCCGAGGCTTATCCTGTCGCGGTTTATATAGGTTAGCGGATGGACCCCGGGAGGGTGTTTTGAGGTAGGTCACGTGATGTTTGTCACACTTCAATCACTAGGTGAGAGAGGTGCGGGGTGACGTGTCGGAGTCCCGTTATTGCTCGAATTTCTATATTTAGCCGCTCGTTGGCCCTCTAGGGTTTCAAACGAGGGTTCTGCGAGGTTGAAATTCGCTGGCTAATGTTATTCTCCTACTTGTTGTAGGTTCAAAGTTTTTATTGGATTTTTCTCTGGTTTGATTATGGTTTTTTCCCGATTCAGGCCCCTCTGTGTCTTTCTCGGTTTGGTAGGCTGTCTTCCTGCTGTTTCGTTGACGACTAATTGTCCAGGATAATTAATTGTAGTTAATTATCACTTCCTTGGTGGTTTTTGGACTGATTTCTTGTGGATTTATATGTTTTTTATCACTTTCTGGTGTTCTCCTACGTGATGATGGTTTTCTCTATGTTTTTCGTTTGGTTTTTGGTCGATATAAGTTGGTTTTATGTGTTTTATTAATATTAATGTTTAATTTGTGAGTGGGGGTACGTAGCGACGTTTCATGAGGATTTACTTTGTGGATCTTTCTCTATGTATCGTGGCATCTCGATAGTTCTATAAATTCCTTCCTACGTTTGCCGGGTCGTGGCGTTCCCGATGTTCTCGCCTTTTGGATAGTGTGGCCTATTTGGGGTTGTGCCGTATGTTTGAGGCTTGGTCTGGTGATTGTGTAGGGCGGGGGCTACTACGCTTGCTAGTAGGCCGGTGTGTTCTTGTTGTTACGCCTACTGGTATGTTTTCCATCTTGAACTTTGGCTAGGCAGGCCTCTTATTGACGCCATTACTTTTAGGGTGTGTATTTGTAATGCTGTGTGTGTACCTGCTCGTCCTTCCTATTCTCCTCGTCCGGTCGATCTTCTTCCGATCCGGTCTGGAGTGTTTTGTCTTGTTTTGGTATATTTTATGTCTTATTTTAGTTTGTGTAGGCTGGTTTGGATATGGTGAAGGTTGTGAGTCATAGTAGCGGATCGCCTTAATGCGTTCCGTTACAGTATACAATTATTATTATACATATATAGGAATATAATAAAAATATCCCGCTGCCGCCGTGTAGAAGAACCCCAATCCTACCAGATCTTACACTAGGCCCGGAATATTCAAGTCCCCTCAAGGAGTCCCCTCAAATTGTAAGTTCCACCCTAGAAGTCCGGATTATTCTGTCCTTTTTGGAGATCCTCTTCAGGACCATGTTATTCTAACAAGGAAGAATAGTTTGGTATCCCCTCCGATTTTGATGAAACTTACGAATGTTGTAGAGCATCGAAAACTAAAAGACACGTATTTTTTTTTATCGGCGGAAAAACATTTCTAAGGGGTGAAATCGTCCTTCAAATTTAGACATGTCGAGGGGTGATTATGCAGTTTCACCCAGAAGGCGTCAACCGATTTGAATGAAACAAAAACCAAAATACTCCTCATTGAAGACAATAAAAATTCCACGTGAAGTTGAAGAAAAAAATTCATTTGCGGGGGTGAAACTGCATAATCACCCCTAACTTTGGAGGGGGATTTCACCCCTTACAATTGTTTTTCTGCCGATAAAAAAAATGCGTGTCTTTTAGTTTTCGATGCTCTACAACATACGTGAGTTTTATCAAAATCAGAGGGGGACACCAAACTATGCTTCCTTGTAAGTAGAATATTCTAGAGCTCCTCCCCAGACCAAGGATATCCCTTAGAAACGATTTATAATCCGGACCGAGGTAGGCTCGAAAGGTAACTTAAAATAATTCAGGACAGTGGAGGTCCAATGATAGATTGCGAGGGCTCGTAGCGTCCAAGCCGTACGAAACCGTAGTATATATTGTTACGTCCTGACGTAACCATGCTTCAATATCTTTCTATCTTTTAAAGAAAGTCCTTAACCTGTACTGTGGTCGGGTCATACAGTTACCAGAGATTATACAGGTATAATGACGGCGGGAGGGGTGAGACCTGCAGCTACACTGAAGCAGAGCGGTGGGTACACATGGTGCGCGCCAAGAGAGAACAGCCAAGTTCAAAACTGTACCTAATAACGAAAAACTAAGAGTTGATAGGGCACTGCCCCCACTGTAATGGTCAGTGTAGAGGGGCCTGCATTTCTTATCAATAGTCTACCTCTATGCCGTGTGGATAACATTGGCTGCAAGAGTCACCGAAGTCTTTAATTGGCTCGTATCCACTTACTCTATTGGTAACTGTCAGGTGCCCGTTCCCTTCTCCCTGTCATGTACTTTGTTTTGACCACGAAAGCAACGCCTTCGTTGCTATGGTGGTTCTTATATGCTATGACGAACGTTGCAATGAAGGAAAAATTGATACTTAATATTACAAGAGAACATTTGTCTTATTAATTTTATTGATGGAAAATTGGAATTTGTTTTTGACTTCAGAGCACTAGAAGCCCGAAAGGCAGCTCTTTAAAATTTCTGAATAGATAAATAACAATTGAAACACTGAAGTGAATATTCAGGTGATGGAAAATATATACCTATTAGATAAATCAATAATTTAAAAAGAATGAAAAATCCTAATGCAAGTTTAATATACAAATTAAGCTATAATATCATACAGATAGCCAGAGTTGAAATAGAATGAAATAAGAAAGACGTCGGATATTAGTTATTGGAGTGGCGGCAAAGACGGCCCAAAGCTACGGTAACAGTTGTCGGTGGGGGAACGTATCCCTCAACGCTTCGGATTGCACCCGAGCCGATGCCCGTCTTCCCCCTCTCTCTGTGTTAACACCATAAAACGAGGAGTGTTCCCTCAAAACAATACGTACTTATAAACACATACTTTGCAGTCCACTGCAGGAGTAATAACCTAAGCAGCCATTTATAATACCGTAATTTGGACACACGAACAATTTAAACCTAAAATTATGATAAGAATTAAAAAAATAAATGTTTACCTAAAAAGATATAAGAAATAACTACGATTGTAAAAACTAAACATTAATAAAAATCAAAAGCTATTTTATTGTTTAACTAAACAGTTAGCACTATTAGAATCTGAATTCAATGGTAAAATAATATAAAAATAATTAATATTTAGTTACTTTGGTAGATACATAAGCCACTTCAGGTTATACACTATTCAGAATTAAAATAAGCTTTAACATTATTGAAGAACTGCATTCAGTATTAGTCATAAAAGGGACCGCAGAAGCGACTCAGATCTACAGCGTGGCGTGACCTGAACCGATCGACTCCTCGCTACCCGACCGAGGTGCTTTCCGCGCTCTCTCTCAATATCTCGGTGCGTGCAACCGAAGCGAGGTGTAATCCCTTGAAAGAATATATAGACAGAAATATTAATATATACATATCGAATGCATTTCCTTAAAATTATTAAGAAGAGGTATTGTTCATAAATGGCTTTACAATCGAGTAAAATTTTGTCACACCGATATCTCAATTTGTCACCAACGATATCAAACTTAAGAGATTTGAGGAAAAACTATCGAGAAATGTTGATTCAATAAGGCCTTTTTAGGCATTAACTAGTAAGCATTTCAGTATACTCTAAATATAATTTTTTTATGTAAATAATAATTCGTATTCTATAGTGGAAAGAAAAAAAAAAGAAGGAAAAGTAATACTAAAGAGAAGGATATTGGCTTTACCGGCGTTCGAGTCGTTTTTCTCCTCATCTCTCCCTATCTCGGCACATGCCGCCGAAGCAAGGAGTAATTCTCGTACCACCTCGCGACATGTTTCACCCCAACCCGAGGAATTCTGAGCGAAAATCAGCGGGACTACGATCGTAAAAGAACTTGCAAAAGCCACAAGCCTTCGGTGGATTGCCAAAAAGTCCGAGCCCCTTCGAAATAGATTAATTTTACATGGGATGTCTCACCTCACCCCGAACAACTCGGAACGAGAATCGAACGAGACCGCCATTGGAAGAAAACGTGCATCCGCTATGAGCCCCAAAGTCCGAGGCTCGCCACTATTGTAATTCTAAGAAAATTCATTCTCCTTGGCCAGAGTACGGAAAACTCACGCCAAAACGACTCACACGTCTTAAATTTGTCGGTTTTTGTAAAATAACCGCGCGGGTTTGACGTAACAATATACAGATACCTAGTATTTTTTATTGTAAAGTAATCGTATAGTCTGGCTCTTGAGTGAGTTTCATTAACTCCTAATAAATTGATGAAGCAATCAGAGTCGACAAAAATAAAGGTTTAGATCTAACCAGAACACTGGTAACGTAGAAATCTAGGTAGTACTTGGCATAGAGCGTATTGTGCTACTCCAACAGTTTTCTTACTTCGTCAGCTGCGAACGTTTTCTTCCAGCGACTTGTTTAATTATATAAAAAATCTGTGGATCGAAGATTGGAATGTAGAATTATTCTGTCGTGACTAACCTAATTCGGTCAATTGTTTCTTTCTTATGTCAGTATTTATTGGCTTTTTTCAACTCTGAGCTTGATTCCGAACTACCGACTCGATGGATTTTATTCTATGAGGTCTTATTTTCTTCGTAACAACATCCTACACCGGTTGAGAGGACAACATTTTTTCGGATGTCCGCAAATTAGAGCTGTCGACGAATTAATGAAACGGTTAAATAATTTGAGTGCTTATAGTGGTGTACATTTTAAAGTTTTGACTCTCAATATTTGCTTCGCTTAACCGGCGTAGAATGTCGTTGCGAAGAAAATGAAACATCAGGAAGCGTATTTTATTAAGCGGTATGTTCTGAATCACGCACTGCGTTGAAAAACGGATCTAATGCTGGCTTACGAGGGAACCCGTTGACCGAATTTTCTATCGTTGTATGACGATAGAAAATCTTTTCACCCCATTCCTCGGTTGACAGATTTTTAACAGTATTTATCAATATGCTGGAAACAAAATTTCTCACAGAGAAAAACTTAATTTTTTAGCTGACTCTTTCCCTGAAGACAGTGCATACATAAATTAAATAAAAAATGTATAATAACCTAGTGTACATATAATTAAATATATTATCTTAACGCCTGTGCAATTTAAACAATATTTACCGATTCCAAATAGAAATTATTACAATTGAAATTAGCATAATTACGACACGCTTTATGGTGTATAAGGGGTATCAGTACCATTATCTGGTTTTTGAGGCGTTGAAGAAGGGTATGGAACGTGAGGCGTTAAAAAAAGGAAGATGACCCGAATCGTATGGTATCCCAAATAGTTGGGGGGGTCGGTAGATATCGGGTTTCAATGGCAGTGAAACAGCCTAAAATTGCTGAGACCACCCTGCGTGCGAGGTCAGCAAACTTAAGAATTATGAAATAAAAGACAGAAGTAAAAACGTATTATGGACTCACGGTCATTCGTGATCGGATAATGAATTGATAAAAAATAAAAGGTTATATCCGGCAGTTATGAATAAGCGTTTGGGGGACTTTCTTTTCCGTTGGATACAAATACGAGAATGAGAAGTTTTTAAAGTAAAATGAGATGATCTTGAAGAAAAATGAATAGTAAATTGGAGTTATAACAAATTATAGAAGGAAAAAAGGCTAGGACGTAGCATGGATCATAGGATCATGTTATTAGATTAAGGAGGGTGGAAACTGAACTCAAAATGCAATTAGTCGACGCAATTATACTCAGTTACAGGGTACGTTAACAAAAACCATACGATATCTGATGCAACTCTCAATAAAACGTTAAGAATTTGAAGCTAATGAATCCAAATAACTATTTACATCTATGAAAAGAACTTTTACGAAGGCCGAAATGCTTTGTCTACATAACAGCTCGGAATGTACACAGCAATGTACTCTCGAAATCTCGCAACACGAGCCTTTCTTTCGCATGCTACCCACCCAGCAACCCACGCGCCACTCGACCTTGTCGCATATATCGTCCCGAAAGAATGACAGTATAGCCGCCTTCCTTAATACGAATGTGCGCGTCAGCACGACCAGCCAAGCTAGTCCACTTCTACATAGTTGGTGTCACGATATTTTTCCAAGTAATCCCATACCGAAATTTGTGAATTCAAAAGAGATCAAAAAATGAGCGAGTCTACTAGTACTCGAGATATTGATGTAAAAACATCTTGTGGCGAGAAAATGCGGAACGAAAGTGTGTTGAGGATTTGTGCACAAGGCGGATTTTTTTCAAAAAAATAATTCCAATTGAATTCAATTTCAATGTGTTTGCGAATTTTTTATTCATTTAAAATCGCTGTACTTGAGACGATCGGCTTATGATAACTAAAATACGATACATATACACTCGATTCTAAAGAATCGAGGAATCTTTGAAAAACGGCATCAATTACAGTTCCAGATTGTGTTGTAGCAACGTTTGTATTACTATTTAACTCTAGCTGAAACGTATCTTTTAAAAACGTTATCAAAGGGTCGGCTTCCGGAGTATTAAAATTAACATTAAAATCACCACTCAGAATCATGGACATTAGGTAATAGTCCTTGTTCAAAAGTGATGCACCACCCACACTGAACGGCAGTAGTACAAAATGAATAAAATCAATTATACTCTGAACTGATTGATTTAGTGAGATGTAGACAACGACTGAAAGAATCGTTTGTCCACTTATGAGACAGCATTCAGCTGCACAAATATCGCCAGTATCTCGTACTGCTACTCCTATTCCTGTTATTTGTCGATAGTTAATGTCCATGTTTGGTGTGACAACGTGCGAACTGTTCTGATTTTTATAAATCGCTACCCCAGCGGAACGTCTCTCCTGTCGTTTAAATTTAACGCAGCAGTCAAAGTTTGGAATGTCAACGTATTCTTCTTCGCCAAGCCACGTTTCAGAGAGCATGAGCACAGTGCAGTTTTGAGATACTTCTTCATGAAGATCGTTAGAATGTGCTCGTAAACTCTGGCAATTGAAATTGTAGAATGATATTTTATCTTTGATGAAATTCACTATTATTTCTTGAACCGTACGTAATGGATTTAAATTGAGGCGCTCAAATTCTATTCGTAGAGCAGCCGTTGAATTGGCATCTCGAACTCCATGATAGAATACCGGATCATTAGTCGGTGACACTATGAACAATCCATCTACACTGGTGACTCGTGATAAGGCTACGTATACAAGTGATTGGCCATGCCCTTTCTCGTATGAATTTACAATTTTATCAAATGTGCCACCCTGCGATTTATGAAGTGTCATGGCACAGGCAGGGGTGAGAGGAAAATGATTCCGTTTTGCAGTGATAGTTTTGTTATTGTTCAGGTAAATTGTTGAAGTTCGTCGAGCAATTGGTACAAGTCTTGCGGGTATGTTCTTATCTTGCATGTATTTTGCTGCGATTTGTCTATCCGTTTGTCCTATCCCTGGATTACCCGCAAATTTCATCCAGAGTCTTTTTACATCTCCTTCTTTAAATATTTCGTCTTCAGTCACATTTTCGATTCGCTCAACACATGCTAAGGTTCCATATGTCCCATTTGACAATCCGTCAGCTACGTTGATATTAGTCGTGATTAAATACGGCTGGCCGACGACAAGTGTGAGCTCATAGGGCAAGCCTCCTGTATCAATCAGCGACATTTTATGCAACTTTTGTCGTAAAAATGCAAGTTGTTCAGCATCATGACCTCCAGAAAAAACGTCATGAGAAATGGAAACGATTTTTCCGGCGCCAAACCAAGTGCAGTGTTATTGTATTCATCGACGTCTCGATTTCTTAAAAACAGTCTAACTCCATCAGGGCATCGCTCGTTTGCTTCTGCTCTGCTGAAAAATCGAGACTCGATTAATCTCTGTTCGTTCTCCTGTAATTTTTCTCCGTTGCCGATTTTCGTAAGTACGCTCGAGAATTCCTCATTTGATTGACGCATAACTTGATTAAGTTAGTAGAATTTTAACCCTCGCCAGAGTGCCGGGCCAGCAATACTTGCTTTGATCTGTTG